>OZ038484.1:126983522-127148522 GCA_964036315.1 Acanthosepion esculentum | reverse complement strand
TTGGCTTTGGCTGACGTACATGTTCGCTGTTCTTTCTTTTTTGTACCTTTTTTCCCTGTGGTATTGGTTAGTTTATTTGCAAATCAAGACACCGAAGTTTTTCCGTACGAGTATAATTTCTTATATTTATAAGATTATTACTAGTATATATATATATATATATATATATATATATATATATATATATATATATATATATATATATATATATATATAACATATGCAACTACAACGTCAAAAACCCCAGTCTGACGAAGTCCTAACGAATGAAACGCGTCACAGAAAATTTTTTCTTATTTTTCATACATCTTTTCTTTCAAAACTCAAAAAGCTACTGAAACGCAAGTCTTAGTGAGAATGAAGGTAACTGAGAAAAACCCAAAAATCAGTTGCCCCCTTAATAATTATCTCAAAAAGAGATGCAAAGTACTTGGGAAATAAAAGCGATTCTCTCTCTTACAGTATATTTCTTGACTTAATCAACTGTATATATTTATTCAATCAGACATTAGAGAATTTCCCGCCTAAATACACACACACAAACACACACACGCACACACACACACACACATATATATATATATATATATATATAGAGAGAGAGAGAGAGAGAGAGAGATTATCTGACAATCACAAGGATGTGAAACCCAGAATCACAAACTCACATCAATCCTACTAAATATGTTAACTCTGTCACTGATATTGAGCGCTTTCCAATAAATACCGCGCATATATAACATATAAATAATATATATATATACAATCACACGCACACACACACACATATATATATATATATATATATATATATATATATATATATATATATATATATATATATATATATCACACACACATATATATATATATATATATATATATATACAAGTATAGGATTGGTGTATATGGAATAAATTCCAACAACCAACAATTACTATTCTTTAAAGAGTGCTCAATACAGAGTAGAGCAGATATAATTATTTATTTAAAATTTATAACATAAATATGTTATAAAATCACTACAGAAATAGTCATTTTGTATTTTGATTGGTCATTCCGGTTTAGGTAACAGCGTTTTCCCCTTCCGAAGGATCGTTAATTAATTTGAAACTTTTAAAACCCTTTATTCCACATTCAACACATCACTTGGTAAGACACCGGAGGTGTTGAAACAAAATGGCTATTTTGTAGTGATTTTATAACATATTTAAGTTATAATTTTAAAATAAATAATCATATATATATATATATATATATATATATATATATATATATATATATATATATATGTATGTATAGTTGTTTTTTATGCAACAAACAACTTACAAATAAACTTGGCGCTTAAATTGCGAAATAGTTGTCCGATATTTGACATTATAACTGATCTTTATGATTTCTCATCTTTAAATTGTTTAATCGTCAATGTCAGAAAAACAAAAACAAATTATGTTCAATATATTAACTGTCATTCCCCACCTAAATAAACACACAAACACACACACAAACATATATATATATATATATATATATATATATATATATATATATACATATATATATATATATAGAGAGAGAGAGAGAGAGATAGATAGATAGATAGATAGATACTTTGTCTGACAATCGTATATATACAAATTACACACACACACACATATATATATATATATATACATACATATATATATATATATTTAGGTTTTATTTGTAGAACTCTAATTGCGGCAGCTAAGCTAAATGGGATTGTCAGAGAGAATCATTCTCTTTCACGCAACATGACACAACCTCGATGATTCTCGAGAAGAGATTAAATGATTAGAACGTACTTGTTCATTTTAATTCACTTGAAAGTTCAAGCAGCCCATCGATCACAAAGATCTAACCCTAAAGCGTGTGAGCCGAACGCGAGAAAACCTATGCACAAGCGGACATGCGCAAAGAAATACGTGTGCTCAAACATGTAAATCCCCCAAAAATACATATACATACAAGTTGTAGCCCAGGTATTGACGTTGACTTGACTTGTATCGGTTTTCACCCTGGTCGGGTTGAACCAGCTTCCTCCCGAGCAAGTACAGCATCTCGGACCATCGCTGTCCACGCCCGCCGATCCTGAGCCAGGTCACACGAAATGGCGAGCCACTCGCGATTCCATCATCGAAGACCAACTACCCGATAGAACTGCTAGGTCATCCTTGATCGTGCTAGCCCACGTCTTTGCCAGCCAGGAAGAGAAGTCAGGAGAAGTACATCACGGATGAGCTCTCCCTCCGGGCGTCGAGCTGCATCACGAACCATCGTAGTCGACGCTGAAGCAGGACGGGTGGAAGATGACGGAGACTCAGGCGACGACGCAGAGTGGTTGTGGGCACACGACCAGGTATTGTCTGATACCGGTAGGTATTTCAATTAAAAATCTTTCATGGATAACTGAATATCATTATCATTGTAGTTGCGGTTCTGGTTCGAATGAAACTTTGTCTTATCAGTGAATGCGGGTGAATATTCAAGACAAAGATGTGCGAGAAGAATTTATAGTAGTAAACTCGTTGCACTGGAGTAATCTCATACACTCTCGGCCTGGGAAGAGTTTATTAGGTGGCACGAGGAGTCGTTACAACCGGAGACTTCGAGCTGCAGTAGACGACCAGGACTTCTACGTATCTAGTATCCATGATCAGATTTTCTCCACGGCATTTGCGGACACCGCCTTTATGAGCGTTGCATCTATAGGAGATCTAAACCGTCCACTTAACAGGAATCAGACTTCACATGTAATAATGCGAACAGATCCGCAATTATCGAGTCTTTGAACCAGTCGACTACACTCACCTAGTTTGCCCGCCAAGAGAAAGTAATATAAAACGTATATATATATGTAATAATCCGTTGGTATATAATCCAAGGAAATCCTAATCATATATTAAAACTGATCCGAAAAAGAGCTCAATGTATTTATTATAACAGACCATATAAGTTACAGAATAGAGAAATTCAAAATTACCTCATAATAATAGCTATTTCAACCAACACGTTACTATGCTGCCATTTATCGACTCAGATCTCAGTCGAAAAATGCCAACATCTTAACATTTTTTGTTGAAATAGCTATTCTTATGAGGTAATTTTGAATTTCTCTATTTTGTAATTTATATATATATATATATACATATATATATATATATATATGCGTGCGTGTGTGTGTGCGTGCGTTTGTGCGTGTGTGTGTGTGTGTGTGTGTGTGTGTGTGTGTGTGTGTGAAAAAGGACAGTCTCTACATATTGTGGAGCAATGGTAAGTTTCATTCAGTAAAATTCCAAAAATTGTTCCTTTTAATTATACACCCTATAACCCCCAAATAATACACACACACACTCACACACCCAAACACACACATACATACACACACACACACACACACACACACATTGTTCTTAATTTTTTATAACTTTATTTCTTAATAGCATGCTGTAGACGGATGCTCAGCTTAACCGAGTTTCGCATGACACCCTCAACACCTCAACCGTGGAACACTTCGTGAGGATCAAGCTCATTTAACACCCTTTTCAAGATTAGATTGCAACATGATCGCTGTCACAATATTTTTTCACTTAGGAAACTCTGACACAAGGGCTGATTTCAATGAATTCACAATGGAAAATAGCTCTTGTGGCTTGAATTTTAGCCGAAGCCCTCCGGTAGTTTTTCTTTAACCAATTTGAAAATCGTTTCTTGTTCCTTTCATAAATAAAGTACCTTAGGAGGAAGAAAGTTTGTTTATAAATTTGGTGAAATGAACCTAAGATGGGAAAAAAGAAAACAAAACAACAAATTAAAATTAAGAAAACAATTTAAATGCGTAATAAAGAATATTTTACAAATTGCTGGTATCCCTCAATTATTTTTTATCATGAATTGTTATATTTATCATTCTTGCCTGTATAGACTTATGAAGGTGTTTCAGGAAGCTTCGTGGATGGCGGGATTCCGCGTTAACATACCTAATGGCACTTAGCATTTGAATAAAAAGTTGAAACAACCCTATTCTTAAATTGAACGTGGCATCACAAAAATTAACTTCTATCACGTTACTTTTTATGTATACTTTTAAGTTTTTAAACTTGTATAATTAATATCCTTCTTCCTGTAGTTGTCTTACTTAGCACCATAATTCCATCCTTACTCTATTAGGCCATAAATATCAAAAATTTAATCAGCCGCCATAATGGGTTTGCACCTCCCAATTCACTCGCATTCACAGAGTTATATGCTCCCGTGGCAATATCAAAGTTGGGATCTAATTTTTTTGTCAAAACTTTCTTTTCGTGGAATAATACAGATTACTGAGCGTGGGTTACAATCTGTCCAAACAATTCCGAACCCCCTTTTCCCGTGATGTCAAACTCAATGATTGTACATTCCACTTTGTATTTTATGTCTTTAAAACATCCTATGGCTTTTTCTGCTGTGCGCCATTTATAGGCTCATAGTGATATGTGTGTCGAATGGCGCTTTCAAGATTATTTTTACTTATTCTACCTGCATTATTCTTCCTATAGTTTAATAATCTGAACTTGGGATTATTAGGGAAGTCTTTTTTGTAGTCCTTAACAGTTATTAAGGCTCGGTTTTTGGTCCCTTTACCCATTCTATCTTCGATGCCATATTACGTTTTTTTCTTTACCATTTGTATAAATAATGTGCTCCCAATTGGTAGGACATTTTTGTAACTTTTACTTATTTCATCTTACAAGGCCAGTTTATGATCATTCGAGTTAATCTTGTAAAAGTTATATTATTTTTGTCGATTCCGGGGATGGAATCCTGCACAAATAAATAAACAACGCCAGCAATTGAAATAGGAAAATAAGTGTATTGAACGCAAGAATACAAGTGTGAAATGAAGATTAGTAGTCCAGGAATGCGGGTTAGTAGAAACTATATGTACAAGTCTCTGTAAGTGAAGGCGTAATCTCTCTCTCTCTTTCTCTCTCTCTCTCTCTCTCTCTCTCTCTCTCTCTCTCTCTCTCTCTCTCTCTCTCTGGACTCTACATATCTCAACCTTGTCTGCAACTCTGTCAGTCTAAGTATACTTTAGACGAGTCCATCTTGTGTAAAAGGGGAGAGCCCACAACAATTATCTTATCAGATCGTCTTATTTTTAAGGTATGTTCTTTAATTTTCTCTGCCTTTATAAATTTCAATAACTTTATAATGTTGAATATATCCCTTTGAAAATGATGGAATTTGTCATTCTGCGGGACGTGTATCCGTAATACACTATTTCCTTGTTTCATTTCGTACTTTTGGAATTGACGTACATTAGCAGTTTTGCGTACTTAGAACATAACTAGTTCTACAACGAACCCGAGGCAATCTGTTCAATAAGAGATGCGAAACGAACGTATGTAGACATAGGAATATGTATTTAATTTAAAATATATATTCTGGGTGGTAGATACCAGCCAATCCCTAGATTATATAGGTGGGGTTAAAGCCATAAATGGATTCATATTTTAACTACCTGAAACATGTTGCAGCATGAAACACTGGGTAACGAATATTGATTCCAATTTTAATATTATTGTATTAATATATATATATATATATATATATAATGTTGCTGGTGGTGTTTCATCACCGCCATCATTATGTATATATATATATATATATATATATATATATATATATATATATATATATATATATATATACATACATTGGGCTAAGCAACAGGCATTTCCCTAAAATTGTTTAGTCATTTTGTTAAATTTCGGATCTTTTCACTCAAATCCTCGAATATATATATATATATATATATATATATATATATATATATATATATATATATATATATATATATATTATGTATTTAGGCAGCATTTTTTCATTATTGCATGTTTCATTAAATAATATAAGTTTTGTCTATTTATTTTAAGTAAATTTCTTTTATCTTGTCGAATAACTTTTTTAGTATTATCACTGAAACACTATGTTGATACATGTTTTTATTGTTAATCCTGTCTAACCTTTCGGCTTGCATAAGCCATCATCAGAGATTACAAGTACATTACAATAAATTAAATAATAAATTAATTAACCAAGATAGTAATATTTTAGATTGGTTATGCGGATATTGCAAAAATGATAGTTTGTTTTGTTTGCATGGAAGATTGTTATGCAACGATAAATTCGTGCATATGAAACGCAGGAAGCAAATATCGCATTGTGATTCATGACATTACACATGACCACGTTAGAGTGAAAATAAAGAAAAGTGGTAAGTATGGAAAGCCGTTGGTATAAACTAATAGCTCCTCTTATCAACTTAATAATAATAGCTTTTCAAACTACATAATTCATAGACAAATAAGATGCTTTCTCAGAAGTCTTAATACCAAGCAAATAGAACATAATACTGCTTCAACTAATCCCAAACCTATTAATCTCCTATATCGTAATCAAATGCATACAAATTATAAACAAGATGAAAATATACTAAAAGAATTGGTAAATAATAATATATCTACTTCAGATCCTAGGAAAAAAATTAAGTTAATCATATACTACACTAAATCTAGTATATCCAACTCAATTATTCGCAATGATTCCTCCCCGCCTGTTAGCGATTTACAGAAAACCAACATAGTTTACAAATTCAAATGTCCTCTGGAGATTGTATCTCCAACCGATTAAATAATATTTATCTTGGCCACACCACAAACTCGCTTTCACGACGCTTAATTCTCCTTTTGAATGACAATTCCAACATTTTTATGCATTGAAAAAATTGAGGGGTCTTCCCTTTTTACACAAATGGACTCACTCAAGGTATACATATATTACTACCAGTGAATACCCGGCAGTACGTTAAGTCAAGTCGGACAGTAGTAGTAGTGAACGTTGAGTCAGTCGAGTAGAATAACGTAGCGGCAAGAGTCATAGTAACAAGCACGTAGACGCAGTAAGAATCCATACAGCGATACGTCGATACCAAAGACTTTATATATATTTGTCTACTAACCCCGCATTCCTGGAACTACTAACCTGTATTACCAGTTTGTATTATTACGTTAATACATTTATTTCCTATATTCATTCTTGGCGTTTGTTATTATTTGATACCGGATTTCATCCCGGAATCCACAACAGAAAACAATATGCCTGGCCGCATACACAATTCCGGAAATTCCTTGTGAAAATACAACTATACTTAACCATGAAAAAACAATAAACAAAAACTCTTGAAAAATTCTTAAAGCTATTTACATAAAACAGTTGAAACCTAACCTGAACAAAATAAACTATGAAAACTCCACAAATATACTTAAACGCTTATAGTTGATAACGGTAGATATTGGTTTTCTTCATTTTCATAACCACGTGGTCATGCGTGATGTCATGAACGACAATGCGATATTTGCTTCAAGCGTTTCATATGCACGATTTATCGTTGAATAGCAATCTTCCATGCAAACAAAACAAACTGAGATTGTTGAAATGTCCGCATAACCAATCTAAAACAAAAATTACCATCTTTGTTATTTAATTTATTATTTAATTTGTTGTAATGTGCTTGTAACCTCTGATGATGGCTTATGTTAGCCGAAAGCTCAGACAGGATTAACAATAAAAACATGTATCAACATGTCGATTTTCTTTCGTGTTTCAAGTAATGATAATGCTAAAGAGCTTATTCGTCGATATGAAATGAATTTACTTGAAATAAATAGACAAAACTTGTCTATATTATTTAATGAAACGTGCATTAACGAAAAAATGCTGCCTAAATACAAATGATATATATATATATATATATATATATATATATATATATATATATATATATATATATATATATATGACATAGATATAAGTGTGAATATAACGACTTGGGAAACCATGAAACTTTAAGTTGCCTTACAAACGTTGGCATATATATATATATATATATATATATATATATATATATATATATATATATATATATATGTATATATAAATAAAAAGGAAAGAACAGTAAGATATAAAATCCGGTCTTCTTAAAAATATTTTTATTTTTACACAATAGTGCCCTATGTAAATTTCAATTTACAGAGCATTAATATTATAAATTAATAGATTTAAAATATGGTTTTACCGCTACACAGTGATAACCATGTTTCAGAAATGGAAGCTAAAGCCCCTGAATTTAATTTTGTTATTAAACCAAAGACATTAGTTCCATTTCATCATCAAGCGAATTTAAATTTTAAAAAGTAAGTTACTCCAAAATTCGCTTGATGGGGAAATGGAACTAATGTCTTTGGTTTAATAACAAAATTAAATTCAGGGGCTTTAGCTTCCATTTCTGAAACATGGTTATTACTGTGTAGCGGTAAAACCATATTTTAAATCTATTAATTTATAATATATATATATATATATGTGTGTGTGTGTGTCTGTGTGTGTGTGTGTATATATATATATATACATATATATATATATATATATATATTACATATATTTATATATAAAAATTTGTATATATTACATATATTTATATATAAAAATTATATGTAATATATATATATATATATTACATATAATTTTTTCTTTTATTTTTATTAACTACTATTGCAGTCGCTTACATACGGCGATATGCATTGAAATCGGTTTAATGATTTGGATTTTACGTCATATTTCTGAAGCTGTTTTGCTTTCATTTTTCATTTATCCTTACAAAGCAACATGTTTTTCTTTCCTTTTTATTTTACTGTCTTCTTTCTCTGCGTCCATATTTGTGATGTAGAAGCCAGCAAACCGATCTCGTAAATCAATAATCCTGAGTTCGATCCTTATTTCATGCCCCATATTTACAAACCTCATGACAAAATTAATCATTAATTAGTGAAGAATTTTATTATTATTCTCTCTTGTTTCCTGATATTTAATCTTCAGTTATTTTCTCTCTTTCTACATATTTACTTTTTTCGTCACTATCTTTGCTCACAGATTTCATCATTTGTCTCATTTATTTATAACTTTATAATTTATAGTCGTTCGTTTTCTTTTCGCTTTCATTCCACTTTTCCTCCTTCTACATTTCTTCACTAAATTTTTCCATCAATATTTTCTTCCTAAAATAATTTTATTTTATTTTATTTTCATCCTTTTGAGTCTTTATTTTTTAATTTTTTAAAGCTCTCATATTTTATGTTATAAAAAAAGCTTAAAATTTAAATTGAAAATTCAATTCCATTAAAAAGACCAAGATGAATCCAATAGAATCCAATAAAAGCATGGCTGAAAATTAACTGAAGGTAAAAAGGTATCTGAATAAACGTCGTTCTTATAATGTGATCCTTCGGTTCCAATTGACCATTTTTGGTCTTCTAAGGGAAAATACGCAATGGCTATATACAATCTCATACACTCAAACACTGCGTGTAAGTAAATTTTTCATATATTTTAACGTATAATCAACTTGTATATTAGATTCTCAAAAACAACTGTTTGAAAAATAGATTCATTCACATCTAAAAGCGGAAAGAAATCTATGCTGGAAGCTTTAATTAAATCAGATTCATAAAGCAGAAAAATCGTTATTGATACGCGCACATTTTCAAAGTAGTTCACCGAACGAATTTTTATTTGAAGTCCCTTAAGATATAAAGAAATGGACAAGTCTTTATGATTATAATCTGTCGTCTTTGCCTGAAAAGGTTCACACGAATTTTTGTGTTATCTACATTATAATTTTTACATATATTCAATACTTCAAATCATTTCACTTTTTCCTACACACACACATACACACACACATACATACACACATATATAATTATATATATATATATATATATATATATATATATATATATATATATATATATATATATATATATATATATATATATATATATATATGATCGTTAAATTTTATCTCTTGCCGTCCTTTTTAATGTAAGCTTGTAGTGTGGCATTAAGTACTCACTTTACGTTACTTTTTATTGAACGCATTGGCAAATTTACATAATATCAAATTACTTGGAGATACACAATTTCAATACGGCGCCTGCTGCAGAACCATGTCGGCAAGGTCGTCACGGGGATCACTCGATAGTGTACTGAGTTAGTGAGTTCGAACCACACAGTGAATTCTTAATACAATGGCCTTCTTTCAAACAAAGATAAACTTCGCACCTATTTAGAGATTTTAAAAGTTCTATGAAGGTATTTTCAAGTTTCTACTCGTTTATATGCGAGGTGATGTCGAATAAATCTCAGACACCATAATTGTTTCCAGTCATGTGAGAGAACTGATGGATTATTTCGCGACGTTCCTTATGGAATTTTTCATGATTTTATATATATATATATATATATATATATATATATATATATATATATATATATATATATATATATATATATATATATATATATATATGTATATATATATATATATATATATATACTTTAACATACAACGTGTGTTACCACGTGCGATACCCTGTCTTCATAAGCCGCCGACCAGGGGTGATCTATGGCGGGACCGCCACCCCAGGCGCCACCAGCAGCAGCGTTTGCCACCAGGCAGGGTATGAAGAAAAGCTAATTGATCGTTCCTCTTTGTAAATTCTCGTAATGAAATAAATAAAACGATTGTTCCTCTTTGCCGCTTATATCCGTAATGAAAGTTCCTGAACGCGTTTGCCGTTATTGACGCGCTCGTAAAAATCGTTATAGGCGACTACGCAAATAGTTCACTTGCGCATGTTAGGTCGTGATGTTGCGCGCATAATATTTCAGTAATCTTCGTTCTAATCGTAACTTTCCTTTCTGGATTTGTCGTCGATTTGGTCGTTTTTCCTCTTTCTTATCTTTCATTTCTATTACTCGTCCAAACCACTCAAAGTAAACGTCGTATATTATTCTACAAAAGGAACTGATCTGTTGCCCCATGTGACCCTTAAGAATGTTATTAATGATAAAAGAAAGCTCTTTGTCAAGATTTGTCCAAATAGTCTTCTGGTTACCTTTGGGCCACTAGATTCTTGGTTTACTTAGGATTTCTCCAAGGTGCTGTTGCTCAACTATGGAATCCTGAACGCTGTGGGCATATTCCAGATTCATAATTATATATATTATCAGGTATTTTGCAGTTGTTTAGTATTCTGAAGGCTTATCAACCTGAACCGACACTTGATCGGTCTTATGTTGGTGACACTCATATACCTGTACTTGACATAAAGGAAGTTGACGAAAAAATCGTTTCGGTGTTCCAAATAGTCGACTTCGGGTAAAATTTGATGGAGACACGTTGCTTGAATTTTTCACCCATCGTATAGACTGCAGTCCATACACCCTGGGACATTTTCAATCCACCTCGTAAATACATCACTTTCAAAACGTGCATATATAAAAGTAAGTTAAATCGGCGAACTGAGTTCGAATTCAAATTCTGTTCTTCATGTTAAAAAAGGCATGCATCCATCTTTACCTATGTAAGAATTAAATATCAGAGTAGACTCTGAATTGAAATCATGTCTTTCCTGGGAGGGTATCATGTGTCCTGTTTATACTTGCCTTCAGCACGTGGGTACTTCTGCAGAAAATGCTTGCTTGTACACTAATTTTGTGTTAATTCACAGTATTACTGTTATGGTCCAGGTTAGGACCAAGGAAGAACCACACGAACATAAGAGTAGAAATAATGAAGATATATTACACGGAATAATAATACAAAATGTGGAAGGTGTTAGTATGACTGTCAGTCTGGTTTGGAGTGAACTACTATCGGCTCGACTCGATTCGTCCCTCTCTTTTGAGAGGCGTAGTATACATAGTGTTAGGAAGAGTTCATTCTGTAATTATAAGTAAGGACCCATAACACCCCCTTCCTAAGGTGTTAGTATGACTGTCACTCTGCTTTGGAGTGAACTACTATCGGCTCGACTCGACTCGATTCGTCTCTCTCTCTCTCTCTCTCTCTCTCTCTCTCTCTCTCTCTTGAGAGGCGTAGTATACATAGTGTTAGGAAGAGTTCATTCTGTAGTTATAGGTAAGGACCCATAACAATTAAATTTTAACTGGTGTCTATCATATTACGTTTTAATGGGTGCTTATCATATTACATTTTGATGGCTGCCTATAATATTGCATTTTAATGGGTGCCTGTCATAAACTGGTTGTGAAATTTTTGGCTTGACGTTTTTTCAACAATGTATATGAATACCACAAATATTTTAAAAAAAGTAAAACCGGTTTAAAAATGGAATTATAGAATAGACAATCCTAATTTTAGCAATCTCATCATGCCTCAAGACCAGTACGGCTGATTTAAACAGACCCACGCATATCCGCAAATCTTCATTGATCAGATATTCACCCAAGAGGCCGCCAGTTCTGGTTGACACTGCCAATCTGAATTGGATATTGGTATCGTAGAAATGAACCATATTGATTATTATTTATTGTAATTTTCTTGTATTTAACTTGATCTTTGTTGCTTGATTATATTTTTTGTTTTTCTTCCTCCATTGTTTTAATTTTCTCTTAATACTTCACTAAATACGTATATACACCCTTGTGCAAATTAATTGAAACAACTGCTTTAGTTTCCTTTCTTTCAGCAAACGATTCAGTTTAAGACCCGATGTAGTGACAGCGTATAATCGATTTATATTTTTCCTCAGAGTAAGTCATTTGCAGTGCTGTTCAGTAATATGAATCTATTTTCGGGAAGTGAGATTAAATTTGTTTGGCCTTGAAAAATATTGCGTCATCTGTGATTGAATCAGACTTTTATCACACACAGACACTATTGTTTCGACTGTGGATTAGTTGTCCTACGGCCGTTGTCTCCGATGGACGTTATTCCAAGGAAGCGTACGAAAATAGTAACGCTGCACGAGCACACTGGCCAGCCTTACCAGTGAGCAAATCAAAGTACTAGATTGGCCTGGAAACCCCTCCTATATAAATCCAATCGAGAATCTGTCGTCAATCTGCAAGGAACAACTTCATGCGATAGACATATGAAGTACTAACATGTGCCCTGGGTCATGTTTTGCTAGAGAAATAAGAAAGTAAATAATAACTGAATTATTCGTTTTGTTTCAATTAATTTTCACAAGGGTGTACATATATATATATATATATATATATATATGTGTGTGTGTATGTGTGTGTGTGTGTGTGTGTGTGCGTGTGTGTATGCGTGTGTGTGTGTGCTTACAGGACTTATTAAATATGCCCTCCCCAATCTGTTTAATTGAGAATATGCTTAGCCGCTATTGTTTATCAATGCAGTGACATTAAGTCTTAGTACCCCGATTTTTTTTTGTTAGCAGTAGACATCAGATCTTATCCTAAGTCATTACTTAATATGAACACATTGCAAAATTTTTTGCAGCTAAAATAGAAGTAGATTGGCTCACCTATCGTTTGATCCGCATTCCTTATATATCTACTTCGGTAGCGCTTATAGAGGCTGACCCGACGAACAGTCTCATAATATTGGGTTACCTGTAGTGCCATGGATAGTTGTCCCTGCATGTATTTCTAGTAGTCAACCCTGAGGTCACATGATGCTCTGCTCTCAACTACACGCTGGCTGATTTATATTGCCACTGAAGACAGATAGTGACAATTATGATGGTCTTTCTACTCTCTCCTCAAAACATATCTCAACAAAAAGAAATAAAACTAAACCAGCTAAAAAAAAAAAGCTACTAGCCAACTCAGTCTTTCTTTCTCCAATATTCGTAGTATTCGTTCTCCTGGTACAGTCACCAGATATGTTTGCCCCTTGTGTAACCAACTTGAATTCTTCCATTGCTACCAATGAATTCTTGCTTCCAAGTCATCTTCCCCTTTGCTGAAAAGATTCCTGTATTCACATGTATGGCCATGGTGTTTATATCCGGGAGAAATTTCCGATGAAGTCGCCGACAACTCTTTCAAGGGCTTCCGTCTTTCGCTACTAAATTCTGTTAGCTATCTCTTTTTCCTATATCGCTCCCCCTCTTCACAAGACTGCAGTATGTTAGACGCAATATTTGATAATATAAAAAAGGTGCTTTCTCTTCATGAATCTGCGAAAATATTTGTCTTCAATGACTTTCACAACACGTGACAGAAACATTCCAAACGTACTGATGTTACCGATATACAGACATTAGATTTTACCATTGCCTTATCCCTCACTCAAATCGGGGATTTCCCTGGCCATATCGAGCAACAGGCTTTTCTAATGTATCTATTTTTACCTCCTCTTCTAGCTCTTGACGAGCTCTGTAATACTGGCCACTTGGTAACTCGAACCATTCTGTAGTAGTTATTGATATATTCTCCCATGTATCCGTTAGAGAGGCACCCCCTATCCATACTACGTCTTTTCCTTACCAGGACGCTGATTGTGCCTCATTCCGGGATTTTCTTCGTGACGCCATTTGAACTGACATCTTCAACCTCGCAATTGAAAATTGCAACACTAAGGTTTCTTCCTTGGTCAAACCCGGCATGGACGATGTTCTTTAAATCAGCATGCTCGGGCGTCATAGCACACAGGAAACACTATTTTCGTCTATGCCAGTGGGACATCTCTCGTCATAACAAATTTTCTCAGACAATCAATACATCTTTCGTTTCTTCGGGTCAACTGCTGATGTACTAACGAATTGCGGAAAGAGTCTATCATGCCTTAGTTAAAATCTGTGAATCCCGGGATATATCATTGGACATCTCGGAAGTCTTTGACAGTGTCTATTATCAGGTCTTCATCACCAGCTGAAAAGCTATGATACCTCTGGGAACGTTTTTGACCTGATCCAGTCGTTCCTATCAAATCGCGAAATTAAAGTTGTTCTGAATGACCCCTTATCTACATCCTTCCGTACTAACGTACTTGTCTTGCTGTCGGTTCCTAGGAACTGAGGTGCCTGACCCTCATGCGTCGTAAAAGAGTCCCCGCTAGGCGCGGGTCAACATCGGGGACTGTCTACGATATATATATATATATATATATATATATAAACATACACATATATATATACATATACATATATATACATACATATACACACACATATATACATATACATATACACATATATATAAATATATATGCATATATATATATATACATATATATACATATATATATACATATATATACATATATATATATATATATATATATATATATATGTGTGTGTGTGTGTGTGTGTATATAAAGACAAGACATTTTTCTTGTGTTCGAATAAGTGTTTTATGCAAATCGATGTTTTAACTGTACAAATGATAAAAGTTCATACAATTTCAGCTCTCACTAAAAACCGAATTATAATAATAATAATAATAATCTGATTGACAATATTGGTACGTATCTATTCTCCTATAAGTGTATACATAATTCTCGCAAAAAAGTACAAGATATGGATACATATACTTCATAGGCTTTTGTAACTGCCCCAGTCACTTGGCGTAGTACTCAGCATTGATGGTGTGGACCTTTTGAAGAAAACTCGAAGCGTTTTGCATCCCCAAAATTGAGTCCTTTCCTGCAGATGAAACGACCATGGCTTTTTGTAGCAGGTGAGAAATGGTGTTTGCACTGTATGGGTCGTCCTTTTGTCTCCGGCTCGAAGTGAAGGACCTAGCACGCATACTGGATAAGGAAACGTTCAAGGGAACGAGCTGTATCTGCTTAAAAAATGAAAGATTTTCCCCGTGATATGCTCAGCCTGGTGCGCTTATGATCAGGTGTCAAAAGACGTAGCACCCACCGAGCTGAAACCTTTGTCATGCCACTTTTATTGCGTAGAATATTCTCAAATCTCTCAAAAGATATGCTATATGCATTAGCTATATGATTTATACTCAACTGCTAGTAATCCATTAACTTGTTTTGAACATGATCAATGTTTCGCTCGGAGGTACAAATGACAAGACGTTCACATCTTGGGTCTTCTTCAATGCTTCCCCTTCCCCTCCTAAATTCAGCTGCCTACTTTTGCACTACTGATAAACTGGAGTGTCATTCCCAAATGAAGCAACCATCTTAGAATGAATGTTTTTCTGCAGGGATTTGAAAACACCACGATGACAAATTTTGTCTATTTTCAAGAGAATTTGCGAGTAGTCACTTTTGAAGTAAGATGGCAGTTTATCCGGAAATAAACAATGCAGTTATTAATAAGAGGAGCTGAAATGAACGCCTGCAAGATTTCACAGCTCTACCGTCTTTTCTTCATAGTAAGCCTAAGAACTTTTCAACCAATATATCTACAGGGTGTCCATAAAATCGTGTGAACTTTTAAAAATTATAACTTTATTTGTATTTGCGATAGAAATAATTTGTAAAAAGTATTAGCAAGAAGTAAATCTATATTTTTTTAAGGTTTCATTGAAATTTTATTTAAGTTTTCACATGTCCTCCATCATTAGCAATACAAAGGTTAATACGATTTTGCAGTTCACGGAAAATATTTGCCAACTGATTTACAGTAATGCCTGAAATTACATTAGTTATTTTAGCTTTACTTAAAACTAGGTACATTAAACTTTATAACATTTTTTACAGATTATTTCTATCGCAAAAACAAATAAAGTTATAAATTTTTTAAAGTGCACACGAACTTTATGGACACCCTGTATATATATATATATGCGTGTGATGAGTAAATTGTCGCCATTTTGTATTTTTAAATGAAGAAAATAATCAGAAACAACGCAAAAATAACATATATATATATATATATATATATATATATATATATATATATATATATATTATTTTGGAGAAGCTATCCCTCTTTTATACAAGGTACATTAAAGACGACTGACACGTTATTGCCACTAGTTTTTTTTTTAGTTAGTTATTCTTGTGTTCATATAAGTGATTTCTCGTCTGGACATAAAATGTGTAAAAACTGTTCGACGTTCTATATAACCGAGAGCTTTCGGCTATTTTGTTAGCCATTATCAGGGACGATTTTATTTGTTTATTTTTGACTGTATTAGCAGATTTTATAAAAACGATTTTCATATTTATAGCACGTTTCTCACATAATTTAATTGCAATGCACGCAAGGTTATCCGTGAGTATGAATGGATAATGTTAAAAATAAGCAGATATAATGTGTGTAATTTATTTAATCAGACATATATATATATATATATGTGTGTGTGTGTGTGTGTGTGTGTGTGTGTGTGTGTGTGTGTGTGTGTGTAGATAGATAGATAGATACCCAAGTATAGGATCGGTGTATATAGAATAAATCCCAATAACCAAAAAATAATTTTCTTAAAAGAGTGCTCAATACAGAGTAGAGCAAATATAATTTATTCGAAAGTATAAATATGTTATAAAATCACTACAAATATATATATATATATATATAGAGAGAGAGAGAGAGAGAGAGACGGAGAGGGAGAGAGAGAGCAATGGATAGATAGATACCCAAGTGTAGGATTTGTGTATACGGAATAAATTCCAATAACCAAAAAATACTTTTCTTAAAAGAGTGCTCAATTCAGAGTAGAGCAAATATAATTTATTCGAAAGTATAAATATTTTATTAAATCACTACAAATATATATATATATATATATATATATATATATATATATATATATATATATATATATATATATATATATATATACATACATTGTTTTTATAGTCGAAGGTTTTTAATCAAACTTACAAATGATTTTTAGACGAGCTCATATTTCATAACAACCTCGTGCCGCCCAAAATAAGGCTGGCTATGTTTATTGCCTCTCCGTTGTTGAGTCTATAGTTTCAGAACTGTCAGATATTTCTTTGAACGTATCTTTTTATGTACAATGCACTAATCATTCAACCAATGTTGCTTAGTTCATTATGACTGCGCATGCCCAACAGATTTTCTGTCACTACTGCGACGACTGCAGTCGTTGAATGGAAGGCTTTGTGTGGAATCAAACGACATTTAGTTTGTTTTTTTTGTTTGTTCTTTTTCTTTAGGTTTCTTTTTCTTTGTCTGAAAAATTTTATGATCAGGGTTTTGTTCAGCTTAGGGTTAGGCATTCACCGTAAGATAATAGAGGATTGTTTTCACTTATGTTTTTACTCGAAAATAGCAGGCGAAACGGAGAAACAAAGAGACAAAAAGGCACACGAGGCTGAAAATAAAGAATTATTCCGTTGAATAAAGGGAAATGCAGATATTGGTTTGAAAAGAAAAAATAGACTTGAAATGACTGATGTGGATATTTAGGTTTTGGCTACTGCACACAGGCATGTGGACAAGCATATGCACATGCATCAATAGAAACATATATATATATATATATATATATATATATATATATATATATATATATATACATATATATATATATATATGTATATATAGTCATAAAAATGCACATATTACGATGTAACGGAACATAGAGAAAGATGTAATATAAGCCTGCATTCTTTTTAAGTACAGTAAGCAGCATCTCTCATAAAATATGAAATCGTTATTTAAAGTAATTTTAAGGTATAAAACATCAAGATAGCACCGAAAAATTGAAATCAATAAAGAATGAATGTAATTCCGAAAACAATATTGTTTAATAAATAATAGCGAAGAAGATTATGTCAGTATGTCGTTCTTTATCCGTATCATTCCCTGTATATTAGCCCTTTGAGACCTGCGTTTCTCAACAATTTTAAACCTTCTGCCTTAGCTCCTGAGCCAAATTTCGCAAATAATTGCTATGTAATGTTTCATGATAGATAAAAAGTAGTTACAAGTCTTTACTCACCGTTCAACCGGTAGCTGGGCGTTAAGTCATTTTTCTCTAACACTGTTCAACCGGTGGCTGGACATTACGTCATTTTTCTCTACCACCGTTCAACCGGTGGCTGGACATTACGTCATTTTTCTCTACCACCGTTCAACCGGTGGCTGGACATTACGTCATTTTTCTCTACCACCGTTCAACCGGTGGCTGGACATTACGTCATTTTTCTCTACCACCGTTCAACCGGTGGCTGGACATTACGTCATTCTTCTCTACCACCGTTCAACCGGTGGCTGGACATTACGTCATTCTTCTCTACCACCGTTCAACCGGTGGCTGGACATTACGTCATTCTTCTCTACCACCGTTCAACCGGTGGCTGGACATTACGTCATTCTTCTCTACCACCGTTCAACCGGTGGCTGGACATTACGTCATTTTTCTCGACCACCGGTAAATCGGTGGTCAGGGCTCAAAGGATTAAGAAAGAAAATGACATATCTTTGCTTATGTATATCAGTATTTACAATTAATGCAAAATGTGTCCATGTATTTTATTGGCACACACACACACACACACACACACACACACACACACACACACACACATATATATGTGTGTGTGTGTGTGTGCGCGCGCATTTAGTCAGCAAATTCTTTTTTAGGCATGTCTGATTGAATAAATTACAGATATTATATCTGATAATTTTTAACAAAATCAGTTCATACTCACGAATAACCTTCCGTGTATTGCTATTAAAGGATAAGAGAAATGTGCTATAGCTGTTTAAATTTCTTTTATTTTCATTACCCAAGTAATTTCCAGCTTCTTCCAAGATCAACGTCATGAGTGCAAGTAGTACAAAACTATATGTTTTTCATTAGTACAAGTATTGATACAAAGCTGTACGTTGCTATCCATTAACGTAATATATATTTATATTTTTTTGACATAATTTTAAGACTATAGATTTTCGTATTAAATAATGTGTAATAATACGTTTTAATTGTATCACATTCCAATAGAAAAAAAACTAATATGTTTAATTAGAATAAGATAAACTTAAAACAAAAAGCTAGGGTGTATTTATTCATGGCACATAGTAACGTAGGTATGTATTTAAAATAGAATGTTGAAAAGTTCTCAGATTGACTCACAATCTAAAGTAATACGAAATGGCCAAACATCACAATATTTTTACTCATTGTCACTCCTTTTCAGTACGCCTCGTATGTATGTACAGTTGCGGCCAAAATGTTCAGAAGAGCATTGTTTTCGTCAGAAAAGTAGGCATAATCTTTTATCAAAGTTGTTTTATATTCTATAATTTTCACAGACAATCAATACGATATTATTTGTTATTGTCTAAGATTTTGGTGTAATTTGAGAGGATAATACAAAAGTTATGGATGATTTAGTGATTTACTGCAAAACCCATGGCGGCCAAAATCATCAGAACAGTTGAAAAAATAACAAAATAGTACAAAATGACAGAGAATACTGGAATTATTTAATATTTAGCGTGAAGCCCTTTAGCTTCAATCACACTGCATCTTCAAGTGCATGAGGAAATTAAATTTTCAATTTCTTGCTGAAAACAATACCGTTTTGAACATTTTGGCTTCAACTGTATGTATATAATTATACTGTTATTGGGAAGGCGGCAACAATTTTGAGTGGAAGAAAATTGAGCATTCCAACAAAAGTGCGTCATTAAGAAGGGAGGAACAGAATCTGTCTCGGAGATATTAGGACACCAAAATACTTGCAGTATTTGTGGAAAATACCACACCAAAGTGATCAGGTACAAACTCATGTAAATGCAACACCAGCAGAACGATCTGAGGTTACTTGTGCGAGTTTTATGATAAGGGTTTTAGGAGAGTCATGGGACTCAAATAACAAATAATTGTACACAGGGCAGATACGTTTCCAACATAGGTAACACAGACAAACTTTATGTTCGCCACACGTCTAAGAGAGGTTGTAAAATCTATTGAGTCAATTGCTTCATCCACCGCAAGGAAAGTTGGGTCCCTCTGCCGGGCCAGGAAATTTTTCTCCCAGGAATCGATCCTTCAAATCTACAAATCAAGCATTCGCCCTGGCATGGAGTATTGCTGCCATATATGGTCTGGAGACCCTTCTGTTTGCCTCGGGGTTCTTGATAAAATCAAGAGACGGGTTTGCAATGTAATTGGCCCTGATCTGGCTTCTCGTCTGCAGTCTCTCTCTCTCTCTCACAGACGCGCCGTCGCCTCTCTTTGTCTCTTTTACAAATACTTCCATGGTAATTGCTCCGATGAGCTGCTCTCGCTGGTTCACAGACTTCATGAATTCAAGCGTCCTACGAGGCTGGCATCCCGCCCCCACCCTTTCACAGTTGAAACTGTTAAATGTAGACGCCTCTTCTACTCCAATAGCTTCATATCTCGCACCTCTCACCTGTGGAACTCCCTTCCCTATTCCTGTTTCCCTGACAACTATAATCTCCAACTATTCAAATGTAGTGTCAATCGACATATCCAGTTGCCTTGATCTATCCACTATCCTTCTCCACATCCTTTCCTCTAACACTCCTATCTGCTCTCGCTCCAAATCTTCTGTAACCCCTTGCCTTGATCTATCCACTATCCTTCTCCACATCCTTTCCTCTAACACTCCAATATGCTCTCGCTCCAAATCTTCTGTAACCCCTTGCCTTGATCTATCCACTATCCTTCTCCACATCCTTTCCTATTTCACTCCTATCTGCTCTCGCTCCAAATCTTCTGTAATCCCTTGCCTTGATCTATCCTCTATCCTTCTCCACATCCTTTCCTATTTCACTCCTATCTGCTCTCGCTCCAAATCTTCTGTAATCCCTTGCCTTGATCTATCCACTATCCTTCTCCACATCCTTTCCTCTAACACTCCTATCTGCTCTCGCTCCAAATCTTCTGTAACCCCTTGCCTTGATCTATCCACTATCCTTCTCCACATCCTTTCCTCTAACACTCCTATCTACTCTCGCTCCAAATCTTCTGTAACCCCTTGCCTTGATCTATAAAACTATCCTTCTCCACATCCTTTTCTTCTAACACTCCTATCTACTCTCGCTCCAAATCTTCTGTAACCCCTTGCCTTGATCTATCTACTATCCTTCTTCACATCCTTTCCTCTAACACTCCTATCTGCTCTCGCTCCAAATCTTCTGTAACCCCTTGCCTTGATCTATCCACTATCCTTCTCCACATCCTTTCCTCTAACACTCCTATCTGCTCTCGCTCCAAATCTTCTGTAACCCCTTGCCTTGATCTATCCACTATCCTTCTCCACATCCTTTCCTCTAACACTCCTATATGCTCTCGCTCCAAATCTTCTGTAACCCCTTGGCTTGATCTATCCACTATCCTTCTCCACATCCTTTCCTCTAACACTCCTATCTACTCTCGCTCCAAATCTTCTGTAACCCCTTGCCTTGATCTATCCACTATCCTTCTCCACATCCTTTTCTTCTAACACTCCTATCTACTCTCGCTCCAAATCTTCTGTAACCCCTTGCCTTGATCTATCCACTCTCCTCTCCACATCCTTTCCTCTATCACTCCTATCTGCTCTCGCTCCAAATCTTCTGTAACCCCATGCCTTGATCTATCCACTATCCTTCTCCACATCCTTTCCTCTATCACTCCTATCTGCTCTCGCTCCAAATCTTCTGTAACCCCTTGCCTTGATCTATCCACTATCCTTCTCCACATCCTTTCCTCTAACACTCCTATCTGCTCTCGCTCCAAATCTTCTGTAACCCCTTGCCTTGATCTATCCACTATCCTTCTCCACATCCTTTCCTCTAACACTCCTATCTGCTATCGCTCCAAATCTTCTGTAACCCCTTGCCTTGATCTATCCACTATCCTTCTCCACATCCTTTCCTCTAACACTCCTATCTGCTCTCGCTCCAAATCTTCTGTAACCCCTTGCCTTGATCTATCCACTATCCTTCTCCACATCCTTTCCTCTAACACTCCTATCTGCTCTCGCTCCAAATCTTCTGTAACCCCTTGCCTTGATCTATCCACTATCCTTCTCCACATCCTTTTCTTCTAACACTCCTATCTACTCTCGCTCCAAATCTTCTGTAACCCCTTGCCTTGATCTATCCACTATCCTTCTCCACATCCTTTTCTTCTAACACTCCTATCTACTCTCGCTCCAAATCTTCTGTAACCCCTTGCCTTGATCTATCCACTATCCTTCTCCACATCCTTTTCTTCTAACACTCCTATCTGCTCTCGCTCCAAATCTTCTGTAACCCCTTGCCTTGATCTATCCACTATCCTTCTCCACATCCTTTTCTCTAACACTCCTATCTGCTCTCGCTCCAAATCTTCTGTAACCCCTTGCCTTGATCTATCCACTATCCTTCTCCACATCCTTTTCTTCTAACACTCCTATCTACTCTCGCTCCAAATCTTCTGTAACCCCTTGCCTTGATCTATCCACTATCCTTCTCCACATCCTTTTCTTCTAACACTCCTATCTACTCTCGCTCCAAATCTTCTGTAACCCCTTGCCTTGATCTATCCACTATCCTTCTCCACATCCTTTTCTTCTAACACTCCTATCTGCTCTCGCTCCAAATCTTCTGTAACCCCTTGCCTTGATCTATCTACTATCCTTCTCCACATCCTTTTCTTCTAACACTCCTATCTGCTCTCGCTCCAAATCTTCTGTAACCCCTTGCCTTGATCTATCCACTATCCTTCTCCACATCCTTTTCTTCTAACACTCCTATCTGCTCTCGCTCCAAATCTTCTGTAACCCCTTGCCTTGATCTATCTACTATCCTTCTCCACATCCTTTTCTTCTAACACTCCTATCTACTCTCGCTCCAAATCTTCTGTAACCCCTTGCCTTGATCTATCCACTATCCTTCTCCACATCCTTTTCTTCTAACACTCCTATCTGCTCTCGCTCCAAATCTTCTGTAACCCCTTGCCTTGATCTATCTACTATCCTTCTCCACATCCTTTTCTTCTAACACTCCTATCTACTCTCGCTCCAAATCTTCTGTAACCCCTTGCCTTGATCTATCTACTATCCTTCTCCACATCCTTTTCTTCTAACACTCCTATCTGCTCTCGCTCCAAATCTTCTGTAACCCCTTGCCTTGATCTATCTACTATCCTTCTCCACATCCTTTTCTTCTAACACTCCTATCTGCTCTCGCTCCAAATCTTCTGTAACCCCTTGCCTTGATCTATCTACTATCCTTCTCCACATCCTTTTCTTCTAACACTCCTATCTGCTCTCGCTCCAAATCTTCTGTAACCCCTTGCCTTGATCTATCCACTATCCTTCTCCACATCCTTTTCTTCTAACACTCCTATCTGCTCTCGCTCCAAATCTTCTGTAACCCCTTGCCTTGATCTATCTACTATCCTTCTCCACATCCTTTTCTTCTAACACTCCTATCTACTCTCGCTCCAAATCTTCTGTAACCCCTTGCCTTGATCTATCCACTATCCTTCTCCACATCCTTTTCTTCTAACACTCCTATCTGCTCTCGCTCCAAATCTTCTGTAACCCCTTGCCTTGATCTATCCACTATCCTTCTCCACATCCTTTTCTTCTAACACTCCTATCTACTCTCGCTCCAAATCTTCTGTAACCCCTTGCCTTGATCTATCCACTATCCTTCTCCACATCCTTTTCTTCTAACACTCCTATCTACTCTCGCTCCAAATCTTCTGTAACCCCTTGCCTTGATCTATCCACTATCCTTCTCCACATCCTTTTCTTCTAACACTCCTATCTGCTCTCGCTCCAAATCTTCTGTAACCCCTTGCCTTGATCTATCCACTATCCTTCTCCACATCCTTTTCTTCTAACACTCCTATCTGCTCTCGCTCCAAATCTTCTGTAACCCCTTGCCTTGATCTATCCACTATCCTTCTCCACATCCTTTTCTTCTAACACTCCTATCTACTCTCGCTCCAAATCTTCTGTAACCCCTTGCCTTGATCTATCCACTATCCTTCTCCACATCCTTTTCTTCTAACACTCCTATCTACTCTCGCTCCAAATCTTCTGTAACCCCTTGCCTTGATCTATCCACTATCCTTCTCCACATCCTTTTCTTCTAACACTCCTATCTACTCTCGCTCCAAATCTTCTGTAACCCCTTGCCTTGATCTATCCACTATCCTTCTCCACATCCTTTTCTTCTAACACTCCTATCTGCTCTCGCTCCAAATCTTCTGTAACCCCTTGCCTTGATCTATCTACTATCCTTCTCCACATCCTTTTCTTCTAACACTCCTATCTGCTCTCGCTCCAAATCTTCTGTAACCCCTTGCCTTGATCTATCCACTATCCTTCTCCACATCCTTTCCTCTAACACTCCTATCTGCTCTCGCTCCAAATCTTCTGTAACCCCTTGCGTGCTAGTGGCTTCCAGCCTTGCTTGGGGTAAAAAGCTTAAAAAAAATAATAATAATGAAGCTGGCGTTAAAAATCACTTAAAAATCACAAGCGTTAGAGAGCAAAAATGTTGGAAATAATAAACTTCTGAATGAAAAACACAAAAAGCTACCAAGTGAACAGATGGTCTTCTTCTGCATTGATAGGTATGCCTGTAGCTAGGTAGGTACGTACATATGTGTGTCTGTCTCTATGTATGCATGTATGTAGGAAGGTAGGTATGGATATATGTACAGAGATATGTAAGTAGATATGTGCTGAAAAGTTCTCGGCCTCATCACTACCCAGAAACAGATCGCTTTTTATTTGAGCCGTGAAATGTCAAGTACTCCTCATTGGTAGGTAGGTATGTGTTTATATATGTTTATATAGGTATATTTATGCTCGTATGTATTCATATATGTTGCATGCGTGCACACGGTTAAGTAGACATATATACAGGTATGTAATTAGGAAAGTGTACATTTAGTTATGTATTTATATCGGCGTATAGTTAGGTAGGTACGCATGCAGGTAATTGAATAAGTAGATTGGAACGTTTTACCTGCATGTACATACGTATGGATTTATGTCCGTATGTATAGTTATAAATAGGAAAGTAGTTATGTAAAAAAAGTCATACATTTACGCATCTATGTAAATAAGTCTATATATATATATATATATATATGAATATATGATGAAATATTAATGCATATATTTAAATGTAGATATATATTTTTGATGTATGAATAGACATACCGACGTTGAAGCTCAGTGTTCAAGTGAAACAAAACCAAAAATTAACCTCGTAATATACTTAAGCACGATTTTTCTTACATTTGAAGTCGAGCACATGTTGCCTCCACGCAAGAAAGTCATTTTGAATATCTTAACGCACAAAAACGTTTCTGAAAATTTCTCAGCCCGACCAGTTTCCCAAAATCAATATTCCGATATTTTCTCATTGAAATACCGATTTTAGGAAGTAGATCTATTTTTCAACATCTCCTCGTAGATCGTTTTTATCTATAGAAAGTAGCCGAAATAGCGTGCTTAAACACAAACGCACATATATATATATATATATATATATATATATATATATATATATATATATATATATATATATGCACACACACACACATATATATATATACATACATAGTGATTTTCCAAGCGTAGCTTAGAAGTAGCACAAGGCCGAAAGTAGAGGGCACCCAGTGAGGGTTGAACTCACTATTCAGTCATAACAGATCTAGCGAGGGAAGCTTGCTAACCATTACACCACGTCGAAGTGCCCACAAATAAATATATATATATAAAATGGAACATCTGTTTCAAATACGGGTATCCACTATTATATCGTTTTAAGTTATATATATATATATATATATATATATATATATATATATATATATATATATATATATATATATATATATATATATATATATATTCCGGGATAAATCCGATATCAATGAATAACTAAACGCCTGGAATGGATAAAGAAAATAAATGTATTAACGTAATAATACAAACTGCTAATACGGGTTAGTAGCAATAATATATATACAGACTTGGTATTGAAGTATGACTCCTTACTGAGTCTACGTGCTCGCTAACTGTGACCCTTGTGCTACCCTCCTCTATAACAGACACTATAGACTGTCCTCCCACGAGAGATAGATGTGGCACAAGGCCGGGTTTAAAGTGGAGTAGATCCCGTGTAAACGGGATCGGGATGGTTAACCACCCCGAACGAGACTCTACCCTTCGGCGGAGCCTCGTCCGGGTTCCTCTCTGCTCAGAGGCAGAGAGTTCGACCGTCCAACAGAGAAGACGTCGCCGTCTACTCTGTTGCAGACAGTATTTACTGCCCCCCACCCACGAGGGATAGATGTGGCACAAGGCCGGGTTTAAAGTGGGCTATTCCCAAGCCCATAGGCTCGGCCAAAAATATCCCATAGATCCCGTATAAACAGGATTGGGTTGGTCAACCACTCCGAACGAGGCTCTACCCTTCGGCGGAGCCTCGTCCGAGTTCCTCTCTGCTCAGAGGCAGAGAGTTCGACCGTCCAACAGAGAAGACGTCGCCGTCTGCTCTGTTGCAGACTGTCCGGGTATTCACTGGTTGTAGTATATGTATACCTCGGGTGAGTCCATTTGTGTAAAAAGGGGAGACCCCTCAATAATATATATATTATATTATAAATTAACTGATTTAAAATGTGTTTTTCGCTACACAGTAATAACCATCTTTCAAAACCTGAAGCTAAAAACTTCAATTCAATTTTATAATTAAATTAAAAGCATTAGTTCTATTTCATCTT
This sequence comes from Acanthosepion esculentum, assembly GCA_964036315.1. NCBI lineage: Eukaryota > Metazoa > Mollusca > Cephalopoda > Sepiida > Sepiidae > Acanthosepion > Acanthosepion esculentum. Next base: position 127,120,982 of record OZ038484.1, on the reverse strand, counting down.
CAAGCGACTATTGAAAAATCTTATTTTTTAATTTACTGAGTTTTAAACGCACATATAAATTCATAATTTCCTGTTTACAAGGATACAGAGAAATCCAATCATTTAGACAGGGGCGGTAGCGTGTTCATTTTTATTAACTATTATTGTATCAATTATGAGTTACGTTCGAAAAAGAGATTTAATTTAGGGAGAATAGTGGTGTATTTTTCAACGAATTCTGACATCCGATAAATGTATGTCGTCTGTTTTTTTTATTATTATTAACGGGAAAAAGGTTTTCGGCATTTTTTTCTTACTTGTATACTTAAAGATTCTTTCCAGGCGTGTTTAAAGGGTTAGAATACGTTTTATTTAACTACAATTTTAAAATATTTTTACTCTTAATTACTAATAGACTATATTTCTTTTTAAATCAAGTAAATGTAATAGAATTACTTACAGTATATAAAATTATTTTTCCATATCCAATATAAGTATGTATATTACCAGGGCGCATTTTTTTAAATTTTATTTATAAATATTATTTAAGGAAAATTTTTGACATTGACGGCATTTCATTTCTCTGATTCAGTAAATTTTTATGTTTTATAAACTTTGTAATATATATATATATATATATATATATATATATATATATATATATATATATATTATTTCACGAGAGGATGAAAACTGCTCTTGTATCTGATGGGGAATTCTCTGATTTCTTTGATGTTAGAAATGGCACGAAGTAGGATTGTGTCATGGCTCCTGTTCTCTTTTTCTGAATAATGCTCAGATATGCACTTGGTGACATGGACATTGTTTTTAAATTTAAATTTCAACTGAGTGGTGGCCTTGTCAACAATCAGCGGTTCAAAGCTAAAAAAAAACAAAAAAACTTCTTTGAACTAGCGTCGTTCCCGATCTGCTATTTGCTCATCTGATGATGTACTTGTGGCAACATTTCTAGAAGAATCTCAAGAACTCGTCAACCGCTTCTCCGTTTCATGCAAAACGTTTGGCCTTACCATTAGCATAAAGAAAAGGGAGATAATCCACCAGCTGCCTACTAGTCCAAAGCAGATTCAGGGTATCTAATAACCCACAACAATTCGTCAATTCTCAGACACTCCTATACAGATTGATTGGAAGAAATTGAAGCATGTGAATTCATTTGCATATTTAGGAAGTAAGTAAATGCAAATGCATCACTTGATGACAAAATAACAAACGGATCGCCAAAGCTACAAGTGCATTTGGGAAGCTTTCCCACCGCCTATGGAATGAAAGACATATCAAATTGGACAACAAAATAATAGTTTATAGAGCAAACGTTTTGTCCATACTGTTGAACAGCTCAGAATCGGATCAGATCCCATATAAGTCCCATATCAATCAGCTGGATGTTTTTTCCACAAAATTTATCTCCGCGCGATCTCTGGCGATACCTTTGGCGATAGGGTGACCAATGCTGATCTTCGCACAAAATGCAACATTGGTGGAATTGAGACTTTCTTGATGCATTCACAACTTCTCAGGGCTGGTCATGTTGCAAGGATGAGTGACGACACACTACCTAAGGTCTTTACGTATAGCCAGCTTGACGGTGGACAAAAGAATGTTGGACGGCCTTTGCTCGGGTATAAATACATGATAAAGAGCTCAGCTGTTAATGTGCCTCATACTAATTTCGAATGAGTTGCCCTAAATAGAAATGACTGGAAATATTTGTGCCAGAGTGGTACCAGACATTTTGAAATCAGTTCTATTGGCAGAGTAAGAGACGAAAAACGGCAAAAAGCGTCAGCAAATATTCCTGTGGTTATATCTTGAGACCTTCGCTGTTGCACATTATGTGGGCCTGTATGCAGGTCACTAGCGGGACTGAAATGTCACATAATACACGAATATAAGAACTTAATAAGGTTGTCGGATCCTCGTGTATGTATAAGGAATTAATGTATTTCATACAATATAACGTTTGAAGTAATGAAATAATAATAACAGTATACATATGCGTGCGTTTGTATAAGCAATTAATGTATATGTGTGTGTATAAGAAATATGTGTACAATTTGAGCTTTGAAATAATAATAATAATAATAATAATAATAATAATAATAATATCCAGAAACCATTGATCATCTTGTATCAGGTTGCACGATATTGGCACCCACTGAATATAAAACCCGGCATGACAGAATGGGCCAATATCTGCACTGGAAAATTTACAACTCCTACGGGAAGGAAACTGAAAGAAACTGGTACGAGCACCACCCAGACACGGTTACGGAGATAGGATCTGTTACAATTCTATGGGACTACACAATACACACTGATAGAACAATCAAAGCCAACAACCCAGACATTGTTCTTAAAGACCACAAACAAAATAAGTGTCTCCTTATTGATATGCCAGTCCCTGCAGACTGCAATGTAACTTTGAAGATATTCGAAAAACTGTCAAAATACAAGGACCTTGAAATAGAAATCTCAAAAATGTGGTACATGGGAACATCAACAATCCCTGTTGCGGTTGGAGCCCTTGGACTGGTTGGAAAAGATTCCAATAGGCTAATTGAAGGGATCCCTGGAAGTCCATTCCTAAAAGAGATACAAAAAATTGTTCTGACAAGTACAGTCCACACTTTACGAAGGGCTTTATCTATGTAATTATTTTTTTTCTTTGCAGTGGAAAATGTCATGATGACATTTCTAACATTAGGTCCCTGGGCGGGACCGGGAAACAAATGTGTAAACGCCAAATATCAAAGAAAATAATAATAATAATAATAATATACCGGGTGTAACATCAGAAATGTCCAAATCGTGTAACAGCAAAAGTGTACAATTGTTAGATTAAGCTTTTAACCGTTGTATCTTAGAAGTGATTAAATATATATAATTGGAATTATCCGGTGTTTTTCTAACACTATTGGACTCTACTATGAAAAAGAAGTATGCATTTACCTCTAAGCCGAAATGATGATCCAACTTGTTTCCCAGTTTTTCTCCCCTACTGTTCACTCATTTTTTAAACTTATTCACCGTTCACTTGATGGTTCTTGAATGGACTCTGAAGATGGAAGCCAAAGTATGAATGTTGGTACCCTTACTGAAGGCCTGAATTATCTTTTTTGTCTCACCATTGCGAAGACACCGTGGGGCTGGCACAAAACGGTTTTAAACCGTTCTATTTCTAGTTGAATAAATGAAAGGGTTTTTCAGTGATTCTTACGACAAATAGTGTCAAGATGGCTAAACGTCTAATTTGAAAACCTAGAAAAAATCTCAATTACCTTAGTGTTTTTTAGATATTAAATATTTTGGGGACGGACACTTATCCCATGCCTTTATACGATTTGGACAATTTTGCTGTTACCGCCGGTATCCATAAAGAATGAATGTATTTTATCTGATATTATTTCTTATTACTATAAACGTTATATTAAATCATTATATTTAATTATTGACGTCTATTGGTCTGAAGTGTTCGATTGTCTTCAATATAAAAAATATTCGCTTCTGCCAGTGTTCGTACCTGAAAAATCCGTTACATATGAAGCCCTTCGTGGTAGGACGGTCTAACATCACGCATAGATATCCTCTGTTTCCCCAGTATAAAAAGAACATAAATATTTACTCATACACGTGTATCCAATAAATATAGTATTTATAATAAATTACACATATAAGTAGGTTGTATCAAAAATACATTTACAAACTTTGGGGCGGTTTCCTCCAAAATAAGGGCAAATTACCATATAAACAGATGTTTTTAAATTCTTCGTTTTTGTTTTATTAATTTTAAAGTATGATAGACCCTAACATTTTTTTTGTTTTCGGGAGGGTATAAATTAAACGAATAAATAAATAAATAAATAATATTAATTCTTTTTATAGAATTATTTTTTATAATTTTCGGTTCGTCAGCGTTTGCAACAATTGGTGTCATCAAATATTTCACTTTACTACAAATTAATCATACACAATCGAAAAAAAAGGAATTATCTAAATAAATCCAAACAGGTTATTTGGATTTATTTATATAATCCCTTTTTTTTTCGATTGTATATTATTAATTTGTAGTAACGTGAAATGTTTGATGAAACCAATTGTTGCAAACGCTGACGAACCGAACATTATAAAAAAGGATTCTATAAAAAAAATAATATTAACATTATTAGAGTTTCGTACAAACTTATTTAAACATGTGAACAATACGTTTGCTGGAAATATTCTTTATACATAAATCTGATAGAGACAGGAGGATATTACAAATTATTTTCCTCTTTCTGCAGAGCGAAATTATATCTAATACAATTAAAAATATTTTTGTCATTTTTCCACGGTACAAATGTATTAGCTATTGTCGGTTGTATTTGCATTCAATCCTAAGCAATTAAAATGTTTCCAATATTCTAAACTACCATTTGTATACAAACCTTTTCTAAGATCAATGATTAAAAAGGTTTTCGAGAAAATGAACCCTGTAGGTTTTGAAGAGAAGTGCTATTTGTCTCATCTCTTAAATCTCAAACAAAGTACTTTACCAAATAATAGAAACCGCATCATCTGAAGACCTCCAACTGTAATAATGTTATGGGAATTTACCTGTAACGACAATGAACTCTTCCTGACACTATAAAGACTGCGCCTCTCAAGAGAGACGATAGATGAAGTGGAATGAGTCGAGACGTGACAAGTCGAGACAATAGTAGTTCACTCTAAACCAGACTGACAGTCGTACTAACACCTTCAACTTCTTGTATTATTATTCTGTTTAATATATCTTTGTTATTCCTACTCTTGTGTTCGTGTTGTTCTTCCTTGGTCCTAAACTTGGACCATAACCGTGGTGCGAGGATATTGGACCATAACAGTGGTGACGAGGACTGAAGAAACGAATTCTACGCGGAGAATCCTAAAAAAGGACATTGAAGAAACAAACTCTACGCGGAGAATCTAAAAAATCTTTTGCTATCGGTCGTCCATAACAGAGGCGACGTAGGTAATGAGAAAAAAAAACAAGTTCTACGCGAACATAAAAAAAGGGAAAATTTTGTTGGACACCAACTTTACAGTGGTAACAAAGACACGGATTCTATGCAGGAAAATCTTTTTCGTACTAAGGTTCCAGTATAACAGGTAACAAAGATCTGAAGTCTACACTAAGGAAAAATACTTACACAAAATTACATGTAAACAGGGAAGACTTTAAGGCAACCATATTGGAACTTATGAAAATGCAATTCGAGCAGCAACAGAAAAACGAAGAGAAGCATCTTGAACTACAAGAATTACTACTACGGGTAGTAACAAATAAATGACAAAATTCTGAAAATGAAACGGTATTCTCGCAAAATGCTATATGGAGCTCTATCAAAGACTTTACTTATGAACCGGACGAAGACAAGACCTTCGCAGATTACTTCAGAAGATATGAAGATTCATATGATTTTGATTGCGGGAATTGGTCAGACGCGAAAAAAGTACGTCTACTACTGAGAAAACTAGGGTCAAGCGAATACACTAAATTCGTAGACTACATCCTACCGAGGAAAACGAATGAGTTGACTTTCAAGGAAGCCGCAAAACTTTTAACAGAATTATTTAGTCCGAACACTTCACTGGAAATGTTTAAATCTAACAAAAAAGGATAGCGAAGACTATATAACATTCGCTTCCATAGTAAACAAACACTACGATGACTTTAAGTTATCTGAACTCAGCCAGGACAATTTTAAATGTTTGATATTCGTCCAAGGCCTGGTTTCGACTAAAGATGCGGAGATCAGACGGAAAATTCTAACAAAACTTGAGAGTGAACCAGAATTGACGCTACAAAAATTGGCTGAGAACTGTCAGAGATGTATAAGCGTAAAAAAGGACTCGAAAGATATAGAAGAGTCTGGCGTCGCTTACATACGAAAAGTACAACGACAAATACGTTTTTCTCCCTCCTCAAAAACAAACCAAATCAATTATTCTGCTTCAAAAACAAGACAAACAAATTATTCTACTTCAAAAAATCAAATGAAATATCAGAAGAAGCTACCACCCATTCCATGCTATCGCTGTGGGACTTTGCATTGGTACAAAGATTGTCCATACCACTTTAAGACTTGTCTGTCGTGCAATAAAGTGGGGCATAAAAGTTCGCATTGTTGGACTCCGAAAGAAAGCAGAAGGCGAGTAAGAGTCACCAGAACTGACCAAGTGGACGAGATAAATATACGAAAGTACGTACAAGTAGAAATGTTAAACAAAAAAAGTCGGACTACAATTGGATTCCGGACCATATTTAACAATTATTAACTTACAGACGTGGAAGAAATTAAGAAAACTTTTGACAAAATCATTAAAACTTTAACAGCAGATTTATTTTTAGCGCATTATGAGCCAAAATTGGAAATAATAGTCACGAGTGACGTGAGTGCCTATGGTGTTGGGGCATGTATACTTCATAAAATGCCGGATGGGACACTAAAACGCATCGCACATGCTTCAAGAACATTGCTACCAGCCGAACAAAATTACTCGCAAATCGAAAAAGAAGTGCGGAATATTATTTTTGTGGTTACGAGATTCCACAGATACATTTACTGTAGATTTTTCACCTTACAGACGGACCACAAGCCGTTATTGACAATATTTGGATCAAAGAAAGATCTACCTGTCTACACTGCGAATAGATTGCTAAGATGGGGTACAATTTTATTGAACTACAACTTTAAATTGATGCATCTGCCATCAAACAAAATCAGGCATGCAGATGATCTTTCGAGACTAATACCAAAGAAAACGGAGCCATTAGAAGATTCCGTAATTGCAGCTGTACGACATGAGGAAGATATTAGAACATCATTATGTAGTACAATTCGAAACCTCCCCGTCACATTACAGGAAATAAGAAACGAAGTAGTGAATGACGAATTTATTAGTGAAACGAAAACAAAAATTGTAGAAAAAAATAAGAATTTATCAGACAGTTTTTCATTATGTGATAATGTTCTACTGTATAATGACAGAGTAGTAATCCCGAAAACAATATAAAGGCGAATCCTCAAGGATTTTCACATTGACCATCCAGGAAAGAACAGAATGAAATCTTTAATGCGAAGGTATGTATATTGGCCAAACATGAATCAAGATATCACACATATGGTGGAAAAATGCAAGGGTTGTTTCTTAGCAGCCAAAGCACCGCCGATCATCCATAAGCCATGGCCAGAGACAGATCGACCGTGGTCGAGAATACATGTAGATTTCGCAGGTCCATTAGATGGTTTCTACTATTTGATTGTAGTAGACAGTTACAGCAAATGGCCAGAAGTATTTCTTTGCAGAAAACCTACTTATGAGACTACCATAAATTGTCTTCACGAGCTGTTTGCTCGTTTCGGAGTGGTTGATTGTCTAGTCACCGACAATGGGACACAATTCACATCTGCGAATTTTCAAGAATTTTGTGAAACTTTTCAAGTTAAACACATCAAATCCCCGCCATATCATCCAAGATCAAACGGGAAAGCGGAGAAATTTGTAGATACGGTAAAAAGAGCACTAAGAAAAGCTTATGTCGTACCTACAGAAAAGGTGTTACAACAATTCTTACAAGTATATAGAATTACACCAAATGGTACTACGCCATCGGCATTATCACCCGCGGAAGTGATGTTCGCTCGAAAAATTAGATCGGTATTCGACAAATTACTGCCAAAACAGACAACACAAACACCAACGTCGTACGTACCAAAAAGAATATTTAACCCAGGAGAGAAAGTTTTTAAAGTGTACAAAAACAATACATCCTACTAGAAGCAAGGTACAATAGAGAAACGGATCGGGAACATTATTTACATAATATAGGATCCCATGTTCTCACATAAAAGGCATTTAAATCAAATAGGAAAGAGACTGTTAGAGGATTGTAACGGTCCACCTCAGGAAGAAGTAATGGATACGATTTTCGACACATTCGATATGCAAAGGCCTCAAACAATATCAGAACCGCGAAAATTGACCAGGAAATGAAAATTTACAGAGCCTTTGCTGATAAGAGAAAAATATTAAAGACCCCTACGAGGTAAAAGCACTGGGATGTGGGTGTTATGGAAACTTACCTGAAACGACAATGAACTCTTCCTTACACTATAAAGACTGCGCCTCTCAAGAGAGACGATAGATGAAGTGGAATGAGTCGAGACGTGACGAGTCGAGACAATAGTAGTTCACTCTAAACCAGACTGACAGTCGTACTAACACCTTCAACTTCTTGTATTATTATTCTGTTTAATATATCTTTGTTATTCCTACTCTTGTGTTCGTGTTGTTTTTCCTTGGTCCTAACCTTGGACCATAACATTGGTGCGAGGATATTGGACCATAACACAAATAAAGACTAAAATGAATAGTACACGTCAAACGAAGCTTAAATATTGACATTATCAAGATGTTGACTTTCCAACATTTCCTTAAACACAAGATTTGGAATGAAACCCTCATCAGTGAACTTGAGAAGACATAGTGGGGCTGACACAAAACGATTTTAAATTGTTCTCTTTCTAGCTGAATAAATGAAAGGGTTTTTCTGTGATTCTTACGACAAAGAGTGTCAAGATGGCTAAACGACTTATCTGAAAACCTAGAAAAAAACTCAATTAGTTTAGTGTTTTTTAGATATTAAAGATTTTGTGGGATGGACAATTATCCCATGCTATTATACGATTTGGACAATTTTTCAGGAAAAGACAGTTGAGCGATTTTATAATTTTTAATCGACAGTAATGCTAACTTTTCGGTCAATGAAGTGGGGAGCATATTATGAGGATATGTAGGATATATATCAGTTAACACTGAATTTGAAGAGGTTAGGTTTCTATTGATCAGGGAAGCATCCTCTTGGTAGTCTGTGCCACAAAAGGAGAGTTCTTGGAAATAGGCGATCTGGCGAAAAGAACACGAAAAGAATGTGGATGATTTGCCACCGTGAACAGGAATTTAACTCACTAGAACACTTGCCTGATAACAGTTAGAGGCTTGTAACGTTTCGTATGTGCGATAGGGGTTACTGAATGGGAAACAATTCATCACCTACAAGGCCGCATAAATGCTAGACAGTGATAACTGGGTCGCACCAACATAGTTTTGAGAAAAATAAATTTTTAAAGTAAATGAGAGTGAATTGACACGAAAATAACAATTCGATTTACAGTGAAAAGGTAAATTTGGACCTTGCTATAAGGTTAAAAACTTTCGTAAAATCCTTTGCAGAGTTATATATATATATATATATATATATATATATAGGAGAGGATATCTGTGTGTCTGTACGTGTGGCTGTCTGTGTGTGTGTAATACCTTTTCACTCGAGATCCATCCAACGGATTTTGACACAAACATTGCACAATGTAAGAGATAGGTTCTTAGCGGAAAAAATCGATATTTAAAAAAAAAAAATGAATAATCGATGAAGCCGATCAAAATCGATATATTCAGTTTATTTCCTCCGATTTCGTTCAAAATCGTTATGTAGGTTACTTACTTCATGACGAACTCAACGATACCTCATTTTTATTTCTACACCAATGAGTTTAGCGAAAAACCGTCAAAAACGAAAAATCGATTTCAACACAAATTTTAACGAAAAACTCAGTCAATTTTCAAGCAATCTAATACAAATTTCACTCAATTGTAGCCAACAATAATTTGATTGTTTAACAATGATTTAACTTCATAATTGAGTCCATCCATATAATGAAAATCCGCGAGAAATAGCGAAAATGGCGATTTTTACTGGTTTCTTTCTTATTTTTCGTTGATCTTTCAACCAATTTTCATCAAAATTAACAATTGCTTCATAAATGTATCCTCTTTTACATACCTGCTAGGAAAACTTTCAAAAACTCAAAATAATTGTGGTCTGAAGTGGATCTTCATGTTGCCCTTTTTGTCCGAGGCTAATTTTGATTGAATAAATAGACTACTTCTGTTTTATCAGAAACTACATTAATTCAAAATGTTTTTAATGAAAGTACTTTAAACTCATTGAAGACGACAAAATCTTTTACATCTAAACATGAAGCTGTTTTTGCTCCATTCTAATTGAACACTTTTTCTGATCGACCAGCTGGTTATGGCTGCTAGTATTATATATGAAAAAAATTTGTCTAGTTCATTTCTACGCTCGAGGCCTGTATAACAACTGTTTTACTACGTTTAATCACAAATACATTTCACTAGATAAGTCGACCGGATATGAGCGCTAAGAAAACGAAACCCAAAATTAAAATGTCTTCTGCGCAGGAGCTCCGAGCATCACAATGAGTTCACAAAAAATCATCGCAAAAATCTAAAATACAAAAGCCAATCACGAACGTTGCCGCCAAAAAAGAGTTTCAACTGTAAATAACTTGTACAAGGTTGTTAAACAGTAAAACACAAATCATTGAATCACATTGATCAACAAAAAAAATTGAAACTGTGTCGACACACCAAACCGATGTCAATATTTCTCAAAACAAAATCGTAGAAATCTCTCAATTCATATTTAAACCAACAAATATTAATCTCCTTATTGAGAAATACTATTTTTGCAATAACAATCAGACCCTAAGTCTTTAAAAATAATACGATTGAATATACCAAGACCAACAAGTATTTTCATCAAATCATTTAATAAACTAACAGCAGAAATAAAACCTTTGTGAGCATAAGAACTATGATAAAAATTATCTTTTTCTTGATTGTCTGTCATGTTCAATGTTGTTTGCGTCCCTTTTCATACTCCAGCAGTATCATGTAGAATGGAATAGGTGCATTCAATTAGGATGTCTTTAGCTTGAGTTTCTTTCCAACTGTGAAAACAAAATGCTCCCTTTTCATACTCCAGCAGTATCATGTACAATGGAATAGGTGCATTCAATTGGGATGTCTTTTGTTGGAGTTTCTTTCCAACTGTGAAAACAAAATGCTCCCTTTTCATACTCCAGAAGTATCATGTACAATGGAATAGGTGCATTTAATTGGGATGTCTTTTGTTGGAGTTTCTTTCCAACTGTGAAAACAAAATGCTCCCTTTTCATACTCCAGCAGTATCATGTACAATGGAATAGGTGCATTCAATTGGGATGTCTTTAGCTGGAGTTTCTTTCCAACTGTGAAAACAAAATGCTCCCTTTTCATACTCCAGCAGTATCATGTACAATGGAATAGGTGCATTCAATTGGGATGTCTTTAGCTGGAGTTTCTTTCCAACTGTGAAAACAAAATGCTCCCTTTTCATACTCAAGCAGTATCATGTACAATGGAATAGGTGCATTCAATTGGGATGTCTTTTGTTGGAGTTTCTTTCCAACTGTGAAAACAAAATGCTCCCTTTTCATACTCCAGCAGTATCATGTACAATGGAATAGGTGCATTCAATTGGGATGTCTTTTGTTGGAGTTTCTTTCCAACTGTGAAAACAAAATGCTCTCTTTTCATACTCCAGCAGTATCATGTACAATGGAATAGGTGCATTCAATTGGGATGTCTTTAGCTGGAGTTTCTTTCCAACTGTGAAAACAAAATGCTCCCTTTTCATACTCCAGCAGTATCATGTACAATGGAATAGGTGCATTCAATTGGGATGTCTTTTGTTGGAGTTTCTTTCCAACTGTGAAAACAAAATGCTCTCTTTTCATACTCCAGAAGTATCATGTACAATGGAATAGGTGCATTTAATTGGGATGTCTTTTGTTGGAGTTTCTTTCCAACTGTGAAAACAAAATGCTCCCTTTTCATACTCCAGCAGTATCATGTACAATGGAATAGGTGCATTCAATTGGGATGTCTTTTGTTGGAGTTTCTTTCCAACTGTGAAAACAAAATGCTCCCATTTCATACTCCAGCAGTATCATGTACAATGGAATAGGTGCATTCAGTTGGGATGTCTTTAGCTAGAGTTTCTTTCCAACTGTGAAAACAAAATGCTCCCTTTTCATACTCCAGCAGTATCATGTACAATGGAATAGGTGCATTCAATTGGGATGTCTTTAGCTGGAGTTTCTTTCCAACTGTGAAAACAAAATGCTCCCTTTTCATACTCCAGCAGTATCATGTACAATGAAATAGGTGCATTCAATTGGGATGTCTTTTGTTGGAGTTTCTTTCCAACTGTGAAAACAAAATGCTCCCTTTTCATACTCCAGCAGTATCATGTACAATGGAATAGGTGCATTCAATTGGGATGTCTTTAGCTGGAGTTTCTTTCCAACTGTGAAAACAAAATGCTCCCTTTTCATACTCCAGCAGTATCATGTACAATGGAATAGGTGCATTTAATTGGGATGTCTTTTGTTGGAGTTTCTTTCCAACTGTGAAAACAAAATGCTCCCTTTTCATACTCCAGCAGTATCATGTACAATGGAATAGGTGCATTCAATTGGGATGTCTTCAGCTGGAGTTTCTTTCCAACTGTGAAAACAAAATGCACCCTTTTCATACTCCAGCAGTATCATGCACAATGGAATAGGTGCATTCAATTGGGATGTCTTTAGCTGGAGTTTCTTTCCAACTGTGAAAACAAAATGCTCCCTTTTCATACTCCAGCAGTATCATGTACAATGGAATAGGTGCATTCAATTGGGATGTCTTTTGTTGGAGTTTCTTTCCAACTGTGAAAACAAAATGCTCTCTTTTCATACTCCAGCAGTATCATGTACAATGGAATAGGTGCATTCAATTGGGATGTCTTTAGCTGGAGTTTCTTTCCAACTGTGAAAACAAAATGCTCACTTTTCATACTCCAGCAGTATCATGTACAATGGAATAGGTGCATTCAATTGGGATGTCTTTAGCTGGAGTTTCTTGCCAACTGTGAAAACAAAATGCTCCCTTTTCATACTCCAGCAGTATCATGTACAATGGAATAGGTGCATTCAATTGGGATGTCTTTTGTTGGAGTTTCTTTCCAACTGTGAAAACAAAATGCTCCCTTTTCATACTCCAGCAGTATCATGTACAATGGAATAGGTGCATTCAATTGGGATGTCTTTTGTTGGAGTTTCTTTCCAACAGTGAAAACAAAATGCTCCCTTTTCATACTCCAGCAGTATCATGTACAATGGAATAGGTGCATTCAATTGGGATGTCTTTTGTTGGAGTTTCTTTCCAACTGTTAAAACAAAATTCTCCCTTTTCATACTCCAGCAGTATCATGTACAATGGAATAGGTGCATTCAATTGGGATGTCTTTAGCTGGAGTTTCTTTCCAACTGTGAAAACAAAATGCTCCCTTTTCATACTCCAGCAGTATCATGTACAATGGAATAGGTGCATTCAATTGGGATGTCTTTTGTTGGAGTTTCTTTCCAACTGTGAAAACAAAATGCTCCCTTTTCATACTCCAGCAGTATCATGTACAATGGAATAGGTGCATTCAATTGGGATGTCTTTTGTTGGAGTTTCTTTCCAACTGTGAAAACAAAATGCTCCCTTTTCATACTCCAGCAGTATCATGTACAATGGAATAGGTGCATTCAATTGGGATGTCTTTAGCTGGAGTTTCTTTCCAACTGTGAAAACAAAATGCTCCCTTTTCATACTCCAGCAGTATCATGTACAATGCAATAGGTGCATTCAATTGGGATGTCTTTAGCTGGAGTTTCTTTCCAACTGTGAAAACAAAATGCTCCCTTTTCATACTCCAGCAGTATCATGTACAATGGAATAGGTGCATTCAATTGGGATGTCTTTAGCTGGAGTTTCTTTCCAACTGTGAAAACAAAATGCTCCCTTTTCATACTCCAGCAGTATCATGTACAATGGAATAGGTGCATTCAATTGGGATGTCTTTTGTTGGAGTTTCTTTCCAACTGTGAAAACAAAATGCTCCCTTTTCATACTCCAGCAGTATCATGTACAATGGAATAGGTGCATTTAATTGGGATGTCTTTTGTTGGAGTTTCTTTCCAACTGTGAAAACCAAATGCTCCCTTTTCATACTCCAGCAGTATCATGTACAATGGAATAGGTGCATTCAATTGGGATGTCTTTAGCTGGAGTTTCTTTCCAACAGTGAAAACAAAATGCTCCCTTTTCATACTCCAGCAGTATCATGTACAATGGAATAGCTGCATTCAATTGGGATGTCTTTTGTTGGAGTTTCTTTCCAACTGTGAAAACAAAATGCTCCCTTTTCATACTCCAGCAGTATCATGTACAATGGAATAGGTGCATTCAATTGGGATGTCTTTAGCTGGAGTTTCTTTCCAACTGTGAAAACAAAATGCTCCCTTTTCATACTCCAGCAGTATCATGTACAATGGAATAGGTGCATTCAATTGGGATGTCTTTTGTTGGAGTTTCTTTCCAACTGTGAAAACAAAATGCTCCCTTTTCATACTCCAGCAGTATCATGTACAATGGAATAGGTGCATTCAATTGGGATGTCTTTAGCTGGAGTTTCTTTCCAACTGTGAAAACAAAATGCTCCCTTTTCATACTCCAGCAGTATCATGTACAATGGAATAGGTGCATTCAATTGGGATGTCTTTAGCTGGAGTTTCTTTCCAACTGTGAAAACAAAATGCTCCCTTTTCATACTCCAGCAGTATCATGTACAATGGAATAGGTGCATTCAATTGGGATGTCTTTAGCTGAAGTTTCTTTCCAACTGTGAAAACAAAATGCTCCCTTTTCATACTCCAGCAGTATCATGTACAATGGAATAGGTGCATTCAATTGGGATGTCTTTTGTTGGAGTTTCTTTCCAGCTGTGAAAGCAAAATGCTCCCTTTTCATACTCCAGCAGTATCATGTACAATGGAATAGGTGCATTTAATTGGGATGTCTTTTGTTGGAGTTTCTTTCCAACTGTGAAAACAAAATGCTCCCTTTTCATACTCCAGCAGTATCATGTACAATGGAATAGGTGCATTCAATTGGGATGTCTTCAGCTGGAGTTTCTTTCTAACTGTGAAAACAAAATGCTCCCTTTTCATACTCCAGCAGTATCATGTACAATGGAATAGGTGCATTCAATTGGGATGTCTTTAGCTGGAGTTTCTTTCCAACTGTGAAAACAAAATGCTCCCTTTTCATACTCCAGCAGTATCATGTACAATGGAATAGGTGCATTCAATTGGGATGTCTTTAGCTGGAGTTTCTTTCCAACTGTGAAAACAAAATGCTCCCTTTTCATACTCCAGCAGTATCATGTACAATGGAATAAGTGCATTCAATTGGGATGTCTTTAGCTGGAGTTTCTTGCTAACTGTGAAAACAAAATGCTCCCTTTTCATACTCCAGCAGTATCATGTACAATGGAATAGGTGCATTCAATTGGGATGTCTTTTGTTGGAGTTTCTTTCCAACTGTGAAAACAAAATGCTCCCTTTTCATACTCCAGCAGTATCATGTACAATGGAATAGGTGCATTTAATTGGGATGTCTTTTGTTGGAGTTTCTTTCCAACTGTGAAAACAAAATGCTCCCTTTTCATACTCCAGCAGTATCATGTACAATGGAATAGGTGCATTCAATTGGGATGTCTTTAGCTGGAGTTTCTTTCCAACTATGAAAACAAAATGCTCCCTTTTCATACTCCAGCAGTATCATGTACAATGGAATAGGTGCATTCAATTGGGATGTCTTTAGCTGGAGTTTCTTTCCAACTATGAAAACAAAATGCTCCCTTTTCATACTCCAGCAGTATCATGTACAATGGAATAGGTGCATTTAATTGGGATGTCTTTAGCTGAAGTTTCTTTCCAACTGTGAAAACAAAATGCTCCCTTTTCATACTCCAGCAGTATCATGTACAATGGAATAGGTGCATTCAATTGGGATGTCTTTTGTTGGAGTTTCTTTCCAACTGTGAAAACAAAATGCTCCCTTTTCATACTCCAGCAGTATCATGTACAATGGAATAGGTGCATTCAATTGGGATGTCTTTTGTTGGAGTTTCTTTCCAACTGTGAAAACAAAATGCTCCCTTTTCATACTCCAGCAGTATCATGTACAATGGAATAGGTGCATTCATTTGGGATGTCTTTAGCTGGAGTTTCTTTCCAACTGTGAAAACAAAATGCTCCCTTTTCATACTCCAGCAGTATCATGTACAATGGAATAGGTGCATTCAATTGGGATGTCTTTAGCTGGAGTTTCTTTCCAACTATGAAAACAAAATGCTCCCTTTTCATACTCCAGCAGTATCATGTACAATGGAATAGGTGCATTCAATTGGGATGTCTTTTGTTGGAGTTTCTTTCCAACTGTGAAAACAAAATGCTCCCTTTTCATACTCCAGCAGTATCATGTACAATGGAATAGGTGCATTCAATTGGGATGTCTTTAGCTGGAGTTTCTTTCCAACTGTGAAAACAAAATTCTCCCTTTTCATACTCCAGCAGTATCATGTACAATGGAATAGGTGCATTCAATTGGGATGTCTTTTGTTGGAGTTTCTTTCCAACTGTGAAAACAAAATGCTCCTTTTTCATACTCCAGCAGTATCATGTACAATGGAATAGGTGCATTCAATTGGGATGTCTTTTGTTGGAGTTTCTTTCCAACTGTGAAAACAAAATGCTCCCTTTTCATACACCAGCAGTATCATGTACAATGGAATAGGTGCATTCAATTGGGATGTCTTTAGCTGGAGTTTCTTTCCAACTGTGAAAACAAAATGCTCCCTTTTCATACTCCAGCAGTATCATGTACAATGGAATAGGTGCATTCAATTGGGATGTCTTTAGCTGAAGTTTCTTTCCAACTGTGAAAACAAAATGCTCCCTTTTCATACTCCAGCAGTATCATGTACAATGGAATAGGTGCATTCAATTGGGATGTCTTTTGTTGGAGTTTCTTTCCAGCTGTGAAAACAAAATGCTCCCTTTTCATACTCCAGCAGTATCATGTACAATGGAATAGGTGCATTTAATTGGGATGTCTTTTGTTGGAGTTTCTTTCCAACTGTGAAAACAAAATGCTCCCTTTTCATACTCCAGCAGTATCATGTACAATGGAATAGGTGCATTCAATTGGGATGTCTTCAGCTGGAGTTTCTTTCTAACTGTGAAAACAAAATGCTCCCTTTTCATACTCCAGCAGTATCATGTACAATGGAATAGGTGCATTCAATTGGGATGTCTTTAGCTGGAGTTTCTTTCCAACTGTGAAAACTAAATGCTCCCTTTTCATACTCCAGCAGTATCATGTACAATGGAATAGGTGCATTCAATTGGGATGTCTTTAGCTGGAGTTTCTTTCCAACTGTGAAAACAAAATGCTCCCTTTTCATACTCCAGCAGTATCATGTACAATGGAATAAGTGCATTCAATTGGGATGTCTTTAGCTGGAGTTTCTTGCTAACTGTGAAAACAAAATGCTCCCTTTTCATACTCCAGCAGTATCATGTACAATGGAATAGGTGCATTCAATTGGGATGTCTTTTGTTGGAGTTTCTTTCCAACTGTGAAAACAAAATGCTCCCTTTTCATACTCCAGCAGTATCATGTACAATGGAATAGGTGCATTTAATTGGGATGTCTTTTGTTGGAGTTTCTTTCCAACTGTGAAAACAAAATGCTCCCTTTTCATACTCCAGCAGTATCATGTACAATGGAATAGGTGCATTCAATTGGGATGTCTTTAGCTGGAGTTTCTTTCCAACTATGAAAACAAAATGCTCCCTTTTCATACTCCAGCAGTATCATGTACAATGGAATAGGTGCATTCAATTGGGATGTCTTTTGTTGGAGTTTCTTTCCAACTGTGAAAACAAAATGCTCCCTTTTCATACTCCAGCAGTATCATGTACAATGGAATAGGTGCATTTAATTGGGATGTCTTTAGCTGAAGTTTCTTTCCAACTGTGAAAACAAAATGCTCCCATTTCATACTCCAGCAGTATCATGTACAATGGAATAGGTGCATTCAATTGGGATGTCTTTTGTTGGAGTTTCTTTCCAACTGTGAAAACAAAATGCTCCCTTTTCATACTCCAGCAGTATCATGTACAATGGAATAGGTGCATTCAATTGGGATGTCTTTTGTTGGAGTTTCTTTCCAACTGTGAAAACAAAATGCTCCCTTTTCATACTCCAGCAGTATCATGTACAATGGAATAGGTGCATTCATTTGGGATGTCTTTAGCTGGAGTTTCTTTCCAACTGTGAAAACAAAATGCTCCCTTTTCATACTCCAGCAGTATCATGTACAATGGAATAGGTGCATTCAATTGGGATGTCTTTAGCTGGAGTTTCTTTCCAACTATGAAAACAAAATGCTCCCTTTTCATACTCCAGCAGTATCATGTACAATGGAATAGGTGCATTCAATTGGGATGTCTTTTGTTGGAGTTTCTTTCCAACTGTGAAAACAAAATGCTCCCTTTTCATACTCCAGCAGTATCATGTACAATGGAATAGGTGCATTCAATTGGGATGTCTTTAGCTGGAGTTTCTTTCCAACTGTGAAAACAAAATTCTCCCTTTTCATACTCCAGCAGTATCATGTACAATGGAATAGGTGCATTCAATTGGGATGTCTTTTGTTGGAGTTTCTTTCCAACTGTGAAAACAAAATGCTCCTTTTTCATACTCCAGCAGTATCATGTACAATGGAATAGGTGCATTCAATTGGGATGTCTTTTGTTGGAGTTTCTTTCCAATGGTGAAAACAAAATGCTCCCTTTTCATACTCCAGCAGTATCATGTACAATGGAATAGGTGCATTTAATTGGGATGTCTTTTGTTGGAGTTTCTTTCCAACTGTGAAAACAAAATGCTCCCTTTTCATACTCCAGCAGTATCATGTACAATGGAATAGGTGCATTCAATTGGGATGTCTTTAGCTGGAGTTTCTTTCCAACTGTGAAAACAAAATGCTCCCTTTTCATACTCCAGCAGTATCATGTACAATGGAATAGGTGCATTCAATTGGGATGTCTTTAGCTGGAGTTTCTTTCCAACTGTGAAAACAAAAGGCTCCCTTTTCATACTCCAGCAGTATCATGTACAATGGAATAGGTGCATTCAATTGGGATGTCTTTTGTTGGAGTTTCTTTCCAACTGTGAAAACAAAATGCTCCCTTTTCATACTCCAGCAGTATCATGCACAATGGAATAGGTGCATTCAATTGGGATGTCTTTAGCTGGAGTTTCTTTCCAACTGTGAAAACAAAATGCTCCCTTTTCATACTCCAGCAGTATCATGTACAATGGAATAGGTGCATTCAATTGGTATGTCTTTAGCTGGAGTTTCTTTCCAACTGTGAAAACAAAATGCTCCCTTTTCATACTCCAGCAGTATCATGTACAATGGAATAGGTGCATTCAATTGGGATGTCTTTTGTTGGAGTTTCTTTCCAACTGTGAAAACAAAATTTTCCCTTTTCATACTCCAGCAGTATCATGTACAATGGAATAGGTGCATTCAATTGGGATGTCTTTTGTTGGAGTTTCTTTCCAACTGTGAAAACAAAATGCTCCCTTTTCATACTCCAGCAGTATCATGTACAATGGAATAGGTGCATTCAATTGGGATGTCTTTTGTTGGAGTTTCTCTCCAACTGTGAAAACAAAATGCTCCCTTTTCATACTCCAGCAGTATCATGTACAATGGAATAGGTGCATTCAATTGGGATGTCTTTAGCTTGAGTTTCTTTCCAACTGTGAAAACAAAATGCTCTCTTTTCATACCCCAGCAGTATCATGTACAATGGAATAGGTGCATTCAATTGGGATGTCTTTTGTTGGAGTTTCTCTCCAACTGTGAAAACAAAATGCTCCCTTTTCATACTCCAGCAGTATCATGTACAATGGAATAGGTGCATTCAATTGGGATGTCTTTAGCTTGAGTTTCTTTCCAACTGTGAAAACAAAATGCTCCCTTTTCATACTCCAGCAGTATCATGTACAATGGAATAGGTGCATTCAATTGGGATGTCTTTAGCTGGAGTTTCTTTCCAACTGTGAAAACAAAATGCTCCCTTTTCATACCCCAGCAGTATCATGTACAATGGAATAAGTGCATTCAATTGGGATGCCTTTAGCTGGAGTTTCTTTCCAACTAGGAAAACAAAATAATCTCAATGTGCTTGGTTTCCTTCCGTAGTGAAAGGGTAAAAGTGATTGGATAAATTTATGAATATTAAACAGAATTTTTTAGGGTTTTCATTTTTTATGTCATCTTAATTATCATGTTTACTAAAATGTATTACTGATAAAGTTTATCAGACAATTTGAATTTTGGCGATAAATTGGAAAAAAATTGCTACTTCTGTTTTAAAAGTCTATAGCATTTTTTCTAATGAAAATACTTTATTTCAGGTGACTGACATAAATTTCTAGGCTTACCTGAAAACTGATGGGTTTCTACAAGCTTTATTTACTAAATTTTGCGATC
The DNA here is from genome assembly GCA_964036315.1 of Acanthosepion esculentum. Lineage (NCBI taxonomy): Eukaryota > Metazoa > Mollusca > Cephalopoda > Sepiida > Sepiidae > Acanthosepion > Acanthosepion esculentum. Next base: position 127,100,605 of record OZ038484.1, on the reverse strand, counting down.
AGCGAAGATCGTAAATTGAACAATTTTCCAAAAATGAGCAATTTTAATACATAAATAACGATAGCTAACCATGAAAAGGTAATGTTTGGAATCAGCACCATCAAATTATCAAAAAAGGTGTTTTGTTTGTTGGTGCCAAAGGAACTTGTTGACTTGTGTCATTGATCCCGCGTATACAAAAAATAGAGAAAAACGAAGACGAGAAAGTAATCAACAATGATCCATTGAAGTTTGAACACGCAAGGCTTTGGCAGTTGCCGAAAGTGACAATCATACCAGTTATCATTGGGACGTTTTCTAACAGAAATCGTCATTGATTGCCCAGGGGAAATGTCTAATTATAATTTTTACAAGACGGGATATAGTTACATGTCAATCACCCTATCGATGTATCTATCTATCTATCTATCTATCTATATATATATATATATATATATATATATATATATATATATATATATCGAAAAGGACATTCAATCGGTTGTGAAGTGGGGCAGGAATTGGCTGGTTAACTTTAATGCCTCCAAAACAAAACTGCTCTCTATTAATCACCACAAGGATCCTTCCCTGCATCCCATTAGAATGTCTGAAGCTCAACTTCTCAAGAGCTCCTCTCTGCGGCTGCACAGTCTCACGCTATCTGCTGAACTGAGATGGAACGAATACACTGAGTCAATTGCTTCATACACCGCAAGGAAAGTTGGCTCCCTGTGCCAGGTCAGGAAATGTTTCTCCCTGGAATCGATCCTCCAAATTTACAAATCAACCATCCGCCATTGCATGGAGTATTGCTGCCATATATGGCCTGAAGCCCCTTCTGTTTGCCTCGGGGTTCTTGATATAATCCAGAGACTGGTTTGCAATGTAATTGGCCCTGATCTGGCTTCTCGTGTGCAGTCTCTCTCTCGCAGACGCGCCGTCGCCTCTCTTTGTCTCTTTTACAAATACTTCCATGGTAATTGGTCCGATGAGCTGCTCTCACTGCTTCCCAGACTTCATGAATTCAAGCGTCCTACGAGGCTGGCATCCCGCTCCCACCCTTTCACTGTTGAAACTGTTAAATGTAGACGCCTTTTCTACTACTATATCTTCATATCTCGCACCTCTCGTCTGTGGAACTCCCTTCCCTATTCCTGTTTCCCTGACAACTATAATCTCCATCTATTCAAATGTATTGATCTATCCACTATCCTTCTCCACGTCCTTTCCACTTTCACTCCTATCTGCCCTCGCTCCAAATCTTCTGTAACCCCTTGCCTTGATCTATCCACTATCCTTCTCCACATCCTTTCCTCTAACACTCCTATCTGGTCTCGCTCCAAATCTTCTGTAACCCCTTGCTTGCTATATATATATATCCAATAACTTCAATAGCTCATAGACTTATGCTTGGGTACACCATTCATTCGAAGGAATAAGTTACACCTTATTAGCTTTCGAAGTTTTTCTTCAACGCGATACGGAAAGGCTGAATGATATAAAACGCAAATAACTATTACAAACAATTTTTTTTGACATTTTAATTATTTTATTTGAGAGGGGAACATTTTAAATCCAGTTTCAGAATCCTTTACGATGTTCTGTCGATGCTTTGTTGAGCAGAGCGACAACGGCGAGAAGCTGATGGATTCTCAAGGACATTCTGCCGAAGAGCTTCCACCGCTATCTATCTATCTATCTATCTATCTATCTATCTATCTATCTATCTCTCTCTCTCTCTCTCTCTCTATATATATATATATATATATATATATATATATATATATATATATATATATATATATATATATATATCACGAACTTGAATTTGCGAAAGTATTTTGTACGATAGTGCAAGGATCTCATTTGGATAGTGAGGTCTATACACGAGATGCTTGTTTCCCCAAACTAACTACAGAACTTACCTGACTCTCCCTAAAGCTTTCTATTCTTTGTAGCTCTTAGTATTGTTCTAGCTCATCTCTCCTTGTCCATGTTCTGCTAATTATTTACACAAGCTTGCTAGGTGGATTACTCGTTATTTTTCACCCTTCAATATATCCAGTGACTCTCAAATAGTCCAAGCATTCCTTCTTTATTATCTACCCGAGAAATTTCGATTATTTCTTTCAGATTCTAAATAAAAGTGTTTTCCCGCTAGAACTTCCTCGTTGGTTACATATTCGGTCCATGGAATTCTCCACAGCTATTTGTAGAACCATATTTTAGTTGCTCAAGTGTCTTCTTCATACGTGAAGTTGCCAAAAGTTTCTTCCTCCATTCACTGCTGTATACGTGGACCGATATTGCATAACAGTTCAGTAATGCTTTCTTTTTATTCTAACGATTTTTCCTGTTTATTAAGACTTTGCTTAACTTTTGGAAGGCATCTTTCGCCATTTCTATGTGCCTTTGGATTTCGGTTTCGTATTTTCTGTCAAGACATTTCTCAGATATTTAAATGTTATAACTTGCTTTATTTTGGCGTCTCCAGTTTGTAGTTTGCTTCTCAGGCTGTCTCTTTTGCTGACAACCATACATTGTAAGAAAACAAAATGTGTTCTTCTAAGCCAGAGAAATTGATATTTAGTCCCTCTTTCCACTTTTCTTTACTACTTTCTTTAATGAGTTAATGTAATTTCCTTTCTGCAACTGCCAACAAGTCTGTGTCATCTGCATACCTGGTTGTGGTTGTTGTAGTTTTGTGGTACGTTTTGTATACTAGTGAGCCAACCAAAATGAGCTGACTCATTTTATAGTTCACCAATAGAAGCTTAAACAATCAGAAGGCTCAAACAATTTAATACGACGTGTATAAAGGCGGTCATGTTTTTTCCCGAATATTCATTGCCAGCTTTTGATATCGAACAGCTGCTGCTAGTGGTATTGGCTATATAGTCAGATTCAGTAGAGTGTCTGACTGTTAATGTTTAACGTTGTTTCATTGAACAGATTACGTACTGCGCTGGAATCTATATTCATAGACTATGGCGAATATGGTCAACAGTGGTCGCAATTAATCAATCCTGACAGAACATATAATTCTCTCAGGATCACCTCACTATAAAGATTGAATGATTGGGGAGAGAAGACACATCCTTGTTTCACTCCACTATTTCTATATATTTTTTTTCTTTTGCATTTACTGAATTCATTTTCTATCCGTATGCAAGCGGTTTGCTCTCAGTAAATGTTCTTGATTATTCTAATGCCCTTCCCAAATAAATCAAACTTACCTAGCACTTCAAACAATTCTTCAAGACGTACTTCAACAAACACTAAATATGAGTAAGTGTTGAAAAATTATGACACGGGCCTAAAAGGGTTAACCATCAAAATTTAAAAAATCTGATGTTTATTCATTTGTACATATTTTGCGAAGATAATATTCACCACTATCACTCCTTATATTTCTGAAGAATTAATGAATTTATTTGAATCCAACGTTTTTGTTACTTCAAATATTACATTTAGTGTATAGCCATGTTTTAAATAAATGCTCGTTAGATAAACATAATACACACTAAGATCAATAATGGGGGTGTATTTCAAACACGGGTGTCCACTAAAAACAACGTTTGAAATAATAATGATGTATATAAAAATAATAATAATAATAATAATAATAATATATATATATATATATATATATATATATATATATATATATATATATATATTGTGTATTTAGGAAGCAATCCTTCTTTCATGTAAGCTTCATTAAATATGACAGACAAGATGCTTTGATTAAGTTTTTTATATAACTTCACATACTATCGTATATCTTTTTTTACTGTTCAGTAAATAAATTATACAAAAACTGTCCAAATGTTATATTTTTCTGAACGATTTCGGCTATACATTTAGCCATTTTCAAGGATGAAACTTTAACTGCTGAATGTTAATATATTTCCTGTAAATAGTTAATTAATATATTTCATCCTGTATGTATATATATATATATATATATATATATATATATATATATATATATATATATATGTATATATATATATATATATGAATTCTTTTTATTTTACAGAATCTCTTCCGCCTCAATAAGTATAACGGTTTTAGTTTTTATAGTTTGCATTCTTTGTTCCGATCAAAGGAATTCCACAATTTTACATTGAGGAGAATTTTAATATCTCTTGGGATAAAGGAAATTTTGCAATTGATGAAACCGTCTACACGAATAAAGACCTTTTTGAATTGATGTTTATTGTAATTTTATCTATTTTCGAAATGCTGATATACATATATATATATATATATATATATATATATATATATATATATATATATATATATCTTTTGAAGTTTTCCTTGTATCTCTACTTCAGGGAGGAAGAACAGCCTGATGCATACATAACGTTTTTCACTAACACATTCGAGGTGACTTCTAACTGTTGAACAAAGCACGTTAACGGAAGAAATGTGTCTATTATTCATTATAAAAGGAAGTAAACACGTCAGTTTTTTCCTTTCCCTTAACACATTGTTGAATAATATGTCGCGTTGGTGTTGTTGTGAATTAAATGCTTGTCCTTATCTTTATTGATTTCTCCCTTTAAAAACAACACAACGCATTCAGGGATTTTTTATTCGTTATGATTTGCGATCAAACGTATTTGTAAATAATGAAACATGCCCACATAATCATGAGGTTCACACATACACATGTACAAAAACATTTACACACACACGCACACACACAGACACACACACATATATATATATATATATATATATATATATATATATATATATATATATAAGAGAACATAGAAGTCAACACTTAGAGGCGACAGCCTGTTTCATGCTAGATGCAATCGTCAGGCCTGACGATTGCATCTAGCATGAAACAGACTGTCGCCTCTAAGTGTTGACTTCTATGTTCACTTTTATATTTACACACGCTCTATCTCTGATATTGAGCACTTTATCACATAAATATAGCAGACTTTAAGACTATATTTCTTCATATATATATATATATATTAATATTACCTATCTATATATAATGTATATTTCTGTATTTAGGCAGCAATCCTTCTTTCATGCACATTTCATTAAAAACGACTGACAAGGTGCTTTTATTTAGTTTTTTATATAATTTCGGCTATATATATATATATATATATATATATATATATATATAATATGGAGAAAACAACTGAAAGTTGCAAATTTAAAATATATATATATATATTTCATATTTCAGATCTGCCCCGATCTTTCGTCAGAAATAAATTAAATAACTGTATTCAGAAGTTTGTTTACAAGTAGCGTTCGTCGCGAGACGCGGCCGTCACGTAATGCGGAATGCAACTGTGTTTGAATATTTCTAACGTAAATCTAACGATAATATTTTAGATGTTGTTTAAAAAGTTTTTTTTAACTATATCAAATTTTTTTTTTTTTAACTATTGAAATATTTATACAGATTTAAAATTCCCAAGTCATTGTTTAACCCTAGTTTATATGTGTCTAATTTTAAAATCCAGTATTTTTCTTTTTTTCTGCGTGTGTATGTGGAACTGAAATCGGAATCTATCAATAAACATTTACTGTTGTCTAATAAGTGTCTTGATTGATTAAAGTGTTCAGCTATGGGCAATAAGGATTGTTTTGACGTATGCTTAGTTTATAATTATTATGCTATACATATATATATATTTATATATATATAGGGAGAGATAGATAGATAGATAGATAGATAGATAGATAGATAGATAGATAGATAGATAATATTAATATATGTATGTATGTACGTGAAAATATTAATTTTCTTGATTACACAGCGGCCCTTTTAGAAAGGCCCTACGGTTTTAGTTCCCCCAACCCACCTACTCCCACCCTCTTTTTCTTTTCCTCTCTATCTCTCATCTTCTGAGCTTTAAGATTTTATCGTCTATTGTGTGTGTATGTCACCAAGAAACGGATACACTCTTCCGGTGTATCTTTGGTGTATCAGACTTTTGAAAATATGCGTATTTTTCTCACTTAAACCGTCTTTACCTCCCCCTTTTTAAAACTTCTCTCTGTTAAATTTTAATCACCCCTTCATCTTTCGACCTTCCTATTCTTGTCTTGTCTGTTATCCCTCCCTTTGGCTTTCATTCACTCTAGCATTCGCCCCACACTCTCATACATACACTCTCACTAAATTTTATTTTTTATTCCTGGAGATGTTTTTTCTGTTTTCTTTTTGAATTTGTAGGTCTGATGAATTGATCGTATTTACGATTCCAATGGAATAAATTATGACCATGAAATATTAGTGTTGAAGTCATTTTATTATATATATATATATATATATATATATATATATATATATATATATATAAAATATCATTTAAAAGTAAGATACTTATGACAAGGGAAAAGTATGATTTAACAAGACAATCATGAGCAGATAATATTTTGTTACCTGTTAAGTTATATTATAACCAGCGTATAAAAGAATAAACAAGGATTAACATTTCAATATCGTTTATTGACCAATTTACAGAATATATTCATAATGCTACAGCATCTTTAATAGTGGGAATAGTTAACAAATTTGTTGATATATGGGTCTTTAGTTGCCGTTGGTAAAGGAAGCGATAAGGATGTAAAGGTGTTGTTGGTAAAGCCGGAAATTAAAGGATTATTTCGGTTGGTTGACCGAGGACACGCTTGTGACGTCGAGGGAGGCTTGAAGTGAATTAGTAAAAACCACGTTGGTGTCGTTGGCAAGATTGATGCGTCAATCTTCAGGGTTGAAATCGTCACTGGTGAGTTGTGGGAATCGGCAGGATGTCGAGTGATGAGGTCGGGAAGTAAGGTCATTTTCGTATTCAGCGCCTCAAATTGGCTAAAAAAAGATGTTTAGTGTCTCGACACAATTTCAATTTTTTTTTTTTTTGATCAATGTGATTCAATGATTTGTGTTTTACGGTTTAAAAACCTTGTACAAGTTATTTAAAGCCGAAATCCTTTTTGGCGGCAGCGTTCGTGATTGGCTTTTCTATTTTGGATTTTCGCGATGATTTTTTTGTGAACTTAGTGTGATGCTCGGAGTTTCTGCACAGAAGATGAAATTTTAATTTTGGGTTTCGTTTTCTAAGCGCTCACATGTCTAGTGAAATAGATGCTGATTAAACGTAGTAAAACAGTTGTTATACAGGCCTCAAGCGTAGAAATGAATTTGACAAAGCTTTCTCATATATACGTAATTCTAGCAGCCATACCCAGCTGGCCAATCAGAAAATGCGTTCAATTAGAATGGAGCAAAAACAGCATCATCTTTAGATGTAAAAGAATCTATAGTCTTTAATTAGTTTAAAGTACTTACTTCCATAAAAAACATTTGAATCAATGTTGTTGCTGATATAACAGAGGTAGTCTGCATTTATTCAATCGAAATTATCCGAGGATATGAGAGGGTCAAACAGGCAACATGACGACACACTTCAGACCGCAATTATTTTGGGGTTTTTGAAATTCAATTTGTCAGTGTGCTACCAGGGATGTAAAAGAGAATACATTTATAAAGCAATTGTTAAGTTTGATGAAAATCGGTTGAAAGATCAACGAAAAATAAGACAGGAACCAGTAAAAATTGCCATTTTTCGCTATTTACGCGGGTTTTCACAATATGGGTGGACTCAATTATCAAGTTAAATGACTGTCCGACAATCAACTTATTGCTGGCTACCACTGAGTGATGTTTGTATTAGATTGCTTAAAAATTGAGGGAGTTTTTAGTTTAAAATTTGTGTTGAAATCGATTTGTTTTGAAATCGTTTTTTCGTGGTTTTTCGCTAAACGCAGTGGCATAGAAATAGGTATCGTTGAGCTCGTCATGATGTAAGTAACCTACATACCGAGTCTGAATGAAATCGGACGAAAAAAGATGAATTATCTGTTTTTGCTAGGCTTTATCGATTATTGATTTTTTTTAAGTATTGATTTATTTACGCTAACCTATCTCTTACATTCTACAATGTATTTGCCGAGTTTACTTAAAATCGGTTGGATGCATGTCGGTGTTCTTAGTCTATGATCTCAACCTGATCCCAATGTAAAATGAGGGGAAGTGAAAAAATCAGGCGTGGTTGACCATATAGAAACAGATCAAGATTTTACATTTAATGGAAGAGGATAGGACGTGCTTATCTCAATGAGAATCTGCCAGAGAGATGGATCGGGCGTGGTGGAGATGAAGGCGGTTTTCTGATGAAATGGCTGCCGCAGTCAGCGGACCTGTCCGCGTGTGATTTCTTTTTATGGGAATATCTGAAAAGACTTGTCTATGTCACCCGTCTTCCTGCTAGCATTGATGAACTCAAGACAAGAATCAATTCCGCACTGGATAATGTTACCGGAGACATGCTACAACGTGTTTGGCAAGAGCTTAACTACTGACTTGACGTTTGCCGTTTCACAGGCGGTGCACATATTGAACACATATGAAATCGGTCCCATAATAAACTTATGATGTTCAACAACTAAACTGTTCAATTTCAGTGAGCTAAACTTAGTAGTTTTCAAGATAATTGCTTTTGAAATGATGTCAATTTTTTTGGGGGGGGCACACTCTTTTTTGTGGTACCCTTTCTGAGCAGAATTACTTGTGTACCATTGTACAAAACCATTATCTAATGCAGTTCAAGGACAAACAATGAAGGCGTTGAGAGAAGGAAGAGAGTAAGATTGTGTTACGCCAAGCTTCAAAACAGGAAACAGACAGCCTCGTAAATCGACATTTGAAGTTCTTTTTTTATCCGAATTCGAACTCCACCCTCTGATATTAGCAGGAAATGCGTAACTACTTCATTCACGAGGCAGACTACATAAGTCTCTGATACTTCCATGTGATATTTGGGCCTTCATGTTTATAACTTATTCATTATCGTCCCTCCTCTATAATTGCAAACTTTCTCTCGTGGATGGCCTACTCTGTAGTCACCAGTTCACATATGCAATTGCGTGGGCGTTTGTGTATGCGAGTTCCACAGCAAGTGAGATTAAAAAATAAAAGCAAAGTTTATTGATCTCTTTTCTCGCCTTTAACTTTGAGCATTCATCCATCCGCTTGTAGAATTCTCTTTATCTTCTTTATTATGCAGACAGTTCAGGAGTGACGCTATTAGCAAACATCGGATTTTGTCACGATTCGCAGTGAATCCTTTACCTCGAACTCAAGATCGACTGTTGGCAACATCGACAAAATAAAACACTACCGATATGGCAACAAATGCTTATATATTTATTCAGCTTCAATTACAATAGCGCAGAGCCAAACAGAAGCAAAAGAAAGATCATGATGCGCCGAGACATTTAACATTCGACATCTTAGCTATAATCTTGATTCGAACACAGAATTTGGGGAAATCTGTAACTAACTTATCTAAATAGACGACCAAGACAGTTATGAAGTATAGCACAAGGCCGGAAAGAAATTTGTAACGTTGTCACAGTTCCACGTAAAGATAATATCTGTTTTGAAAATTACTATCCAACATTCTAGTATTTATTGGGTTCGTTTCGGTTAGTCGATGTTACGACATAACAACCAGTGGTCGTTTATTTAATGATATTTTTTACTCCCTCTGTTCCTAAATAGTTGTTCCATAGCCGGAAATCTCACGTGGCATATAGTAATTCTTAGTCGAATTGTTTGCCGTTTACATCAACAGGTTAGCATTGATGTTCCTCAAGTAGTTATATTAGCTTATTCAGGTAGAATAATTTGAAGCGCAAATTATATCACTTTTTCACCACATTAAAATTGTATTTTTATCAGACCACCCGCTGGCAAGAGATTATGATGGGAGAAGAGAAGCCAATTGGCAGAAATGCTAAACGGAATTTCAAGAAGCACGAATTGACAAATAATGAACGTAGTGCTGTGTTGCAAGCACTGCTGGAAAGACCCACAGATCGTGTTCTGAAGCGTGGTGCAATAAAACAGGTTGCAGATGAATTAAACGTAGCTGCAGAACGTCTGGGTTTGCAAATTGAATTAGTTTAACAGCCTTCAAATAGTCCTGATCTCAATGTCCTTGATCTGGGTTATTTTAATGCAATTCAATCAATTCAGCACCACCCAAGCTCCAAATAATGTTGATCAGCTCACTGAAGCAGTGGAAGAAAGCTTCAATAAACTTCAGAAGTCGAAGCTTAACAATACTTTTCTAAGTTTGCAGTTAGCAATGGAACAAGTTATTTTAGTTGACGGCGATAACAACTATAAACTCCGGCACATGTCTAAAGAGAAGCTTGAAAGAGAAGGAAAACTTGAAGTATCCATTTCTATTTCTGATGAGTTGCAACAAAAACAGCTTTTGTTAAAGTAAACCTCCCCCAGTTATTTTTGTTATTAATTTAACTGTTTATGTATATCAGTTTCGATATATTTCACACTTATTTATATGACAATTCACTAAAGATTACTCATTTACTGTTGAGTATGGGAATAAATATTTTTTGTTCTTTTTGGTGTTTTTTTATCTACTGGAACAATTATTTTGGAACAACATGAAAATGTTTTTGGGAACAACTATTTCGGAACGGAGGGAGTATATTTTTTTATAATTATTACACTTGAGTCTATGAGCCGCGCTTCCATTTGTGTCAATATGTCAAAATTTATTCGTCAATATGAGTAAACATTGGTCGGATTTATACATGAGTCTATAGATAATCACTAGTTAGCCTTGTACTTGAGTCAATAAATAAACTTTGGTCGAATTTTTATTTGAACTTGAAAGCAATTTTTGGGTGGGACTTGCCTAGTTTGAAAGAAGCAGATGCTCTCTTCACAACCACAACAAGAATGCAATGTTTTTATTGCACTCGAATTTCGACCATTAGCCGGTGACAGATACACATTGACTTAACCTACCAACAAGGTGTTTTATTTTAGAGCTTAGTACGAGATAGACTCAAATGGAGATTGTTATACCGACTAATTTCTACAATCCAGTACTTGTTTGCCTTGAAAATCAGCATTCAATTTTTTTACTTTTAGCTGGGTCCGAACGCTGACCGCTGGCGCGTAATTATGTCATGCCAATTTCTGGGGCTTGCAGGAAGGAGTTTGAAACCAATCGGAAGCCAATCTCGCAAGCCTTTGCAAGTACCTTTGATCCTTAAAGAATACCACACATTTGTGGTGCTGTGACAAATTAGGCTCATCTAATTAAAGCCAATTTGTGTGAAATGTCTTAATATTTTAACTTGTAAATAAATAAATGTTTAAATGTTTGTCTATATTTCTGAAATGAGGTATCATTTAATATATATATATATTATAATTGTATAATATATATATATATATATATATATATATATATATATATATATATATATATATATATATATTATAACATAATAATATATATATATATATATTATATATATATTATAATTATTTACAGTATTTACATTGTTCGGAATCTTGTCCTCATCTATGCTGACCACAAAAATCTCCTAAGCTGACCAAGCATAGACATGAATACAATATGGGAACTAGTAATAAGAAAAACAATAATAACAACAATCATAATATGAGCTCTAGTAAAAAGATTAGTTACCGAGACATTAGGTTTATAAATCTCCAAAATCAATACACTGCTGTCCTCAAGAACATATGTCCCAGAGGATACAATCGTTGGTTGAAGTAATCTAGTGACTTCACCCAAAAAATTGTGAGTTCAATATCTAGCTACAGCAGAGGTAAACAAAAACTTAGAGTGATACTAAGATATCCAGAAGAGACATGGAACGTGAAACTAGAACAATCTATCCAGGTGGTCAAATGGATAAAAGATTCGATTCGAAATTCCAATCACCTGAAGAAGGCCAGATGATACAACAGTCGAAACGTGAATATAGTAACTAGATGAGGACAATAGTCCAAACAATGTAAATATTGTAGATAAATAGTTCTATTTACACCCATATTTACCTTTTCTTCACTCATTCTATACCTCTGTTTTTTTAAGAGTTTGCCGATTTCTTTTTGTTTTCCTTCTTCAAACGAACCAAAACCAAAAACAAGAAGCGAGAAATGCTCATCGTCATTATCGTCCGCCATTATCTTTCCTTGTTCATCTAACAGAGAAGATGGACGTAGAATCGACATAGCACATTCTCCCATCACTTTGCAAAAACAAAAAAAATGTGCGGTGAAAAATCACTTTTAGCCCGTGATCTCTGATATGTTCTCGGATTTCCACACTGTGTAGCCGACATCTTTCCTAACCCGATTGAACTTGTTTGTCTAATTTTCGTTTCACCGTTCTTTCTTTTCGCAAATTTTATCACACAAGATCTATCAAATGTTATTCTGCTAACTCGCTTTTTTATCTTTCTCTTAGGTAACAACAAAAACATTAAAGTGTAGTTTATTTGATCATATTCTCAGAAGAAAAAGTGATGGTTTTCTTTTTGGAGAAGCAATACTTATATTGTTTGGAATCAAAGTTGTCTATGGTTATTTAGTAAGATTATCATAGTAAGGTACAAAACCGAAAACATGAGAGTCAATAAAGTAAACAGGTGTATTCACCTTGGAATTTAGCATTCAAATACCTGGATTTTACAAGCGCCCCAACAATGAATCCTGGCGCAGATAGAAAAGAAGAGATATCACGATCTATCCACAACTGACATATTTGCAAAGTCTGGTATAAGGCTTCGTCGTTACTCACTAAAATAGAGAATTAATCTGCTAGAAAATTTTGAAATGCCTAAGCCAAAAATAAATTAACTTTCTTTTATTTTAGCTTTGTCTGCAAATCCTTCACATTACGTACAATTAACATCGGAAAGAGACAGATGGCGTGGAAAATTTCACACGCACAGGACATATTGAAGGCAAGTGCGAGGAGGAAAACAGCGAATAACCTACCTAACGAACTCGTGTAAATGGATGTCAAAAAGGGTTAAGGAGAGATTTAAAAAAAGATAAAATTTAACCTAGTTACAAAGGACAGAAAGTTAAGGAGAGCCATAATCGCCAACGTCCACAAAGTTACATGGCACATCGAATAATTTCTGCTTTCTAATAGTTACTTAGAAGTTTAAAGATGTACAGAGAACGTTTATCTTATTATCATTAAAGAAATGTTCATGTGTTTGACATCTTATATATTAATTGTGTGCAAAACTCTTCATTGAAAAAAATTGAATTTTATCCGTGCTTTCTGTCTCTACTTCTCAGAAAGAAGTACTGGTATTTTTTGCACACACTTTGTACAAAAATTGTATCGCGTGCCGAGATTGAAGCGATGGTATTGACTATGTTTCCCAGCAGTGTGTAACAAATCGCATGCCATGGTCCTTGTAGCCCATAAACAGCATGATCCTCATAGATCACGTGAGTTAGACGTGCGTCACTGTAGGTACATATATGGATTTCGTACTGATCTACTTATCATTTTTCTAGTGCACCTTTTGGCCCTGGTCAAATTTCTTCTCATCAAGGCAAATAAACTTGGGAAAGATGTGAATCCATCTCCTCCCCACAGCTGCGGGTTAAATAGTGTTTAATTGTATCCGGAACCAATCATCGTTAATCTAATGAAAATGATAATGTAATATTCAACCAAAAAAATATAGAATTATTCTTATAATCAAAAATAAGTTTAGGCTTGAAATGACCCACAAAGTGTTGACAAGCCGTAAAAATAAATCTTCTCATCAATGAAATGACAGGAAATGCCCTTTTCCACAAAGTTCATGAGCTTGTTTAAAAAGCGCTTGGATAAGAATACATGGTTGTTCCGATTCAAGAATTGTTCTCTTCTGATCTTGGAGGAATTGTATATCATCTTCTCGTGGACCACATGTCTAATAGTCGGCTCCTCTTGGGTTGCTCATCGGTGGTCCTCATCGATCTGCTCGACTCTTGAGTGTTGATGTCCTGGATATTTATCCACGACCCCAACTACAGCGGGATGCGACACGAGGTCAGTTATTTAACGTGGAGATCCCGAGCGCGTATACTCGGGTCAATGGCCAAGTTAATGGTCAATTTTTACACAGCCCCCGCTTGCGCTGTATTGGGCACAAAGCTTGTCATCACTGGCCATAGGAACGAAACAGATACTACAATATGATCATAGTCTGTGGACCGCAGAACACCTATGTTGATGTCCTAGACGAACCCGTCAGACTATTTAAAATGTATCTTTGGTTGATATTCCTCTGGCAGTGACCTCGACCTTGAACACGATGGACCTGGTCAGTTTTAAGAGAACCGTTGCATCTTCGAATTCAACATTCAGGGGTTCTTGTCGGCATCTTTATATGTTTATTTATCTTTTTATTTTCACTGTGTTTACTTTAACTGTCGTAGCTGTTGCTGCAGATTTACGAGTTCATGTTTAAAACTCCTTTTCTAAAATCTGACCAAATCAAACAACGAAGTATGTTTTTAATCGATTTTTACTCGGAGGAAAAACATTTTCAGCGCACCCACGCAGAAATTTGTGAAAGAAAAGCAAAACAGAGAAAGAAAAGTCATGAAAATTTCATGTTTTTTTTTTATTATTATTTTTAGGTTAAATTCCACGACACGTTATCTTCATCGTAGCTGTAGTTAAACCTGGATTTGCTATGCATACATAGACACAAAAAACACCTATACACACGCACGCACAAACAAACAAACACACGAGAGAGAGAGAGAGAGAGAGAGAGAAACACGGGCATGCAGACAAACATATAGACACATACATTAAAAGGAGACAGAAAGAAAAGAAGTAATGACGAAAAGGTGATGATGATGATTTAGTCACTATTTTCGACTCCAAGACAGTTTGAGAAATCTACAGCAGACTCTCTTTTTTTACTTCATCTTCGTTTTCACTACGAATTTTGAAACACGGATTCGTCCTTTATCCTCAGGGACAACGGCCACATGTTTTCTCTCGGTAATATTATCAAGGGTATATCAGAAATATATGAATTCTTGGTGGAAATCAATCAAATTTTAACGAACATGGTAATCTCCAAACGAAAGAAAACGATATTTTACTAATCCATAAACTATTTCAAAGCTTAGCTTAGTCATTCGGGCAACACACTTTACAGCATAGTCGTCGACCAATAATGGCATCAATATTGATACTACGACATCGGTAACTGAGCCTCACCAGGACCAGAAAACATAGTCATTGAATCGTGGAAGATCATTTCTGCGATGACAGATCATGTTTTCTGCTTTTCTGGCAG
This sequence comes from Acanthosepion esculentum, assembly GCA_964036315.1. Lineage (NCBI taxonomy): Eukaryota > Metazoa > Mollusca > Cephalopoda > Sepiida > Sepiidae > Acanthosepion > Acanthosepion esculentum. The sequence goes on along the minus strand of OZ038484.1, from coordinate 127,085,395 downwards.
TCAGTTGAGTTCGTATGTTATTTATTTATTTTTTACTAATATCAACCCAAGAGATTCCTCAAGGTAGAAGGGTATTAAATAAGATATGTGATATGAATGTTAGAGGAGGAAGTAAGAACTGAAATTTATGAGGATATGGATGCTAGATAACGACTGACCTTCATTTGAATATTTTAGTGGTCGGGGGAAGCATCCTCGCGGGCGCCAATTCCTCCAAGTAGACATTTTGGGGAGAAAAGCTGCGTGCGTAGAACAGAAATTATTTGAATACGGAAGGAATTACGGTGATTTGACTCGATGAAAGTAACATAGCGAGTCGTAGTTGTAACGTTCTGATCTGGTCGAACTAAAGAATAGAGCTCATCTGAATTTCCTAATGATGTAGCCTTAGGTTGCAAAGTTGCATATGTTGGAAAGTTGATGCAGGTTGGAAAATGCCTTCGCACACAAAGTCACGTAACTTACCTTGAATTATCTAAAGGCCGGAAAATGAGTATCTGGTAGCTACAGTAGAGATGGCAACAATGCTCCATCTTTGGTCTAATCTGATCTGATAAACCTTGTTAGAAGAAGTCAAATACTTTCTAAAGCGGTACATTGAGCCGACCATTTTTTCAGCATTTTTAACAATAGATTGTATATATATTCTATTTGTGGTTGGACTTAAAATTGAGGCCCAGTGGACGTTTATAGCCATGGACCTCAAAGAGAACACACGAGATTATAGATCTAGCCTGTCAGCTGGTTGTTCTGCAAACAAGTGGTGACTCTGTAACATCTAGGATGTGTTAGAGTGGATTTTAAAATGACTACTATGTGAAACTGGTCTGTTCTAACTGGCGGGACATACAAAGGTTTTCCAGATCATTTACTCCATTTTCATGTTCTCCATGTTTCTCGATAGCGATGTTTTTTTTGGCGGGGGTGGTCCAAACACGATAAGGTAACACTCCTGCATGGCTAACAGGAATCTGTTTGCATCAACAATCGTCTGACTTCCATTTACACACTTGACAATTCGCATTCATTTGGTTCAAACCTCATTAAGCATGTTTGTGAAATAGTATAGACTTCACTAAACCCTCTGAAGACACACCCAATAAACCCACCTCAGTTAGGAAGAGTCCTGAAACGTTGCTGGAAATAATGAGGCAACAACTCCAGCATCCTCATGCCCTGTTCCAACTTCACCATTATGAAGGTGCAACTACATGCTATTAGGTAGCCGTCTCTTTCCCACGTCAGCATCATTCTTTTTATGTGTCATGTCGTTTCAGGACGTAGGCGATCATGACTCTCCACCTAACTCTATCCCTTGCAGCTCACAACAAGTTCCTTCCCTCTGCTTCCCCCCCCCAGCCCACTTTCTGTCATCCATTTGCTTAAACCTGCCAGGTATGTCACACGTTGTTTTTCCTTGTCTCTCTTTTTCTCTATTTGACACGTGAGTATCAGATTCTCCAGGCCCTCCTTCCTCATTATGTATCCCAGAAAATTCAGATGCCTCTTCCTGGTGTTAAGTATAAGCCTCCTCCTTGTTTGCACCATCTCTAAGTTCTCATCGTTGCCCAAGCGCTAGCATCCTTCTGTAGAACCACATCTCCGTCGCCTTGAGTCTCTTTGAGGAAACCGTCCAACATTCGCTGCCGTAAAGAAGGATGGATGTCACGCATCAGTTCAGTATTCTTTTCTTTGTTACCAAAGAAATCCTCCCGTCTCGCAATACTATGCCCAGCGTTTGGAATGCGTTCTTGGCCATCCCAATACGTCTACAAATCTCAGTGTCGCGCTTACCGTCAAAACACTTCACAGATATTTAAATTTCCGCACCTGCTCGATCTTAGTGTCCCCGACCTGCAAATCGCATTTCGGGCTCATCTTTTCACTAGTGACCCTGCCTTCTGCCTTCTTTATGCTTAGTCCCTTCTTCTCGCTCTCTTTCGCTACCTTCTGTAGCTCAGTATTCTTTTCTGCGTTACCAAAGAAATTCTTCTGTCTCGCAATACTCTGCCCAGGGTTTGGAATGCGTCCTTGGCCATCCCAATACGTCTACGGATCTCAGTTTCGTATTTAACGTCCTCTGTCAAAAGGCTTCCAAAATATTTAAACTTCCGCGTCTGTATGATTCTAGTGTTCCCGACCTGCAAATCACATCAATTACAATGAGTAAAGGTTTTCTAAATTTGGCAAGAATCTATAAAATAAACAAGAAAATAACTGTAATATTGTGTGCTTTCTTATTTACATTATTCATATGCGGACTATTGTCTTCATCTCTGTTAATATTGTCAAAACGTTTCAGCCATTGAGCTCTCCAGTCTTCACCTGGTGTTTATTAATCCGGAGAACCTTCAGGGAATTTCAAACTGAACGCTTTATTTAATCTACCAGAGTAGACATCATGTCTCGTTATTATTTTAGAACTGCTCAGTTTACATTATTCGGATTATTGTCCTCATCGCCATATTTATTACAACATTTCGGCCGACAAAGATGAGGACAATAGTCCGAATAATGAAAATAGTGTACATAATACCTCATCTCAGAAATATAGACAGAAACTGCTCAGTTATTTAGCAGTTGATTCTGTATTTTGGTTGAAATGTAAAAAAGTATGTAAAATAAATATCCTTTCTTTATTTTATCTTTTCTTGCGGCAACCGACTTGTTAAATATTGATAGAAGATTCAAATAAGTAGCGAAATGATTTGTTCACTATTCAGATATCGTCGAAGTCACTGACATGTTCAGAGTTTAAAAAAAAAGGTCGACTTTGTCTTTCCTGATCGTGTCAAGAATTGCTCTCTACCAAAAACAGATAATTCTAGAATAAGCCGTTGCTAAAGAGAAACAACTGAAGAATAGACACGGGGAAGATCAAAGGAAAGACATTTACAAAACATTAGTCTTATGGAACTGGATACAATTTAATGTTTATAGAATCTAAATAAATAATAAAAATAGAAATTAGACAAAGTTTAAAAGAAAACGTCGACATGGGAATCAATTCCCAAAAGTAAAACTATGCCACCATTTGATCTGGTTTATATATTTTACCAAATATGGAGCCGTATCATTTAAAGACATTCCTCATGGTTAAAAGTGAGTTCGAACAATTGAAGTTTATTGGTCTTAGCGGGGACCATCTTTATTAGAATTTCATGGGCTGATTCTTTAGAATCACAAAAAAGAACTGTATCAAATACTAGAAAACACGCAATTTGAAGAATTTCGACAATACAGCAACTAGAATGGGTAGCATATCTAACTCAAAGAGAAAATAAGATATAATCAAGATGTTGACATTCTCCACTACTTCAAACAAAAGATTAGGAAGGAAGCATCCATCAATAAAAGAAGAACAATAAAAGTGGCCTTGAGAAACCTATTCTCCTGAAAATTTGTTTTAATTGAAAGATTTTATAAATTTCAAATGAAAGTAGTACTGGTTGCTCCGTCAATGAATGTCAAATGTTTCCTTATAAGGAAATGGCTAACATAACGCACTACCTCACACGAAAGATTAATAAGGCTGGCCTCCATCAATGCTGGAATCTTAACAACAGTTACTTGACCTGAAAAGCCTATTTTTCCGAAAGATTCTTTTAAGATAAAGATTTGATCAATTTGAACAGAAAGTAACGGTGGCTGTTTAGTCAATGAATGCCAAACATAAAAGAATGTCCAATATTACAGTTGCGCCGTTTTCCATTTCAGTCCCAAATAGGCGAAGTAGATGCAATACCAAAGGGCGGTATAATTTTTTTAAATATTTTTTTTATAATTTTCAATAATGAAATGCTTTCTTTCATTATATAAATTAAACAGTGGAGAAAAAAAATTTCCCGAGTATTTTCATATACATTTTCGCTAATGCTCTTGAAGAATGCACAATTTCGAGTTCAAGAATTTCATCACATATCGAGTCAAAAATGCTTCATCGCTCATATATACATATATATATATATATATATATATATATATATATATATATATAAAGGACATATTGTGTGCTTTCAGATTACATATATATATATATATATGTGTGTGTGTGTGTGTGTGTGTGTGTATTGGCAGATTCCATCTTGCACATTTACAAATCTACCGTTCGTCTGTGCATTGAATACTCTTGGCGTATCTGGTCTGGTGCCCATGGTGTACATCTCGTGATTCTTGACAAAATCCAAAGAAGGATCTGCAATGTAATCGATCTTGACCAGGCATCTCCACTTGAGTCACTTTCTTACAGACGTGATGTGGCTACCATCTGTCTTTTCTACAAATATTTTCTAGCGAGATTATATATATATATATATATATATATATATATATATATATATATATATATATATATATGGGTGGTTTGTGAACTATTTGAAACTATATAATCTGACATTTTTGTGAGCCGTCGATGGTTGTATTAGTAAGAAGTCACGAGTCATCGTGACGTAGCGTTTGGCCATTTTAAGACTGTTCATCACGCCACTAAACAAGGTCCGCTCTGCATAGTTGGAGTATAAACCAGAATCGGGCTCTCTGCATGTTGAACGGACATTAATGTGCATGAGCAGGCATCTGCAACAGGGATTGTTTAGCCGCCCTACTAAAGAAGCACACTCGGATAGCAACGGAGAGCCATTATTTACATTACTGTCCATGAACGAGTGTCGATTTTTTTTTCTTATTATTTTAATAATGTCACGTTTAATGACATTCATAGTTATTGATGCTTGTATTGATGTTTGCAAGGATTTTACAGATAAATAGAATAAATAAACATATATGTGTAGGTTAAGATAGATAGATAGATAGATAGATAGATAGATAGATAGATAGATAGATAGAGAAGATACTGAGATAGATAGATAGATAGATAGATAGATAGATAGATAGATAGATAGATAGATAGATAGAGAAGATACTGAGATAGATAGATAGATAGATAGATAGATAGATAGATAGATGGAGAAGATACTGAGAGAGATAGATAGATAGATAGATAGATAGATAGATAGATAGATAGATAGATAGATAGATAGATAGATAAAGAAGATACTGAGATAGATAGATAGATAGATAGATAGATAGATAGATAGATAGATAGATAGATAGATAGATAGATAGATAGATAAAGAAGATAGATAGATAGATAGATAGATAGATAGATAGATAGATAGATAGATAGATAGATAGATAGATAGTGCTAAGAATTATGTTTAATATTTAACTAGGGAGTGATAAATTTTAATTCTCGTCAATTAAAATATATATAAATAATTTTTTAAATATATTTTAAAACCAAGAAAGTTACATTTACTTTTCATTTTGAAAATATTTAAATTACGATAGTAATTCAACTACTTTACATCTAACCATTTCAGTTGCAAGATGATGACACATTTATTACTGCATTACTGCATTTAAATTCCTAAAGTTATGTTACCAAGTTTCTAGTATTCATGGCAGTTCCCTTTCTATCCCTTTGTTTAAGGTAGTTTGGAAAGTCTACATCTACATCTACATTATATCACATTCTATCCTTTCCCATCGAGCAAGGCAATAAAGCCACTAAGATGCAAGGGATTATTGAGTGTGAGATAATGAGAAAAAGAAAAAGATTAAAGACAAAAGATTAATAACAAAAAAAAACAGGAATTAAGAACACTGAAGATAATAATTGACATTTCATTTAAATCTTTCAAGGTCAAAGTTAACTAGAAAGTAAGAAGCAACAAGCGAGAAATGAGAAAGAAACTGTTAGCATAGAACTTACGGTTACATCTAACCATTTCACTTGTAAGGTGATGAAAACTTGCCGCCAATCTATTATTGCACCTAAATTCCTAATGTCAAGTTACCAAAGACGAACGCTCATCATACCAATTATTATGAAAATATTTATAAAAGCCACAGAGAAACTAGGTTACGGTGGTTGTAAAGTGAGTGAAACTGAGATGCCAGACCAGGACTAATAACATTTCGTATTCTTCTTTGTATTTTAGCAAGAATCTCTAAATACACCAGAGTAGATTCGACAGCAATATTGAATGCCTGGAAGAATGGTAGATTTATATATTTGTAACATAGTTTTTGGAGAGAGAAAATTGTCAAGCACGATATAGCGAAGCAACTTTCCTAGCAGCAGACCTAGCAATTTTGTCGATATAAGCTTTCCACTTCATGTCAGTTAAAAACGCTAGCCCGAGACGTCGCAAGGAATCGCTCTTCTGGAAGTTAGCATCAGCTTAGCTGATGGAAGGCAAAAACGATTCTCTCAGACGATTAAATGAGACTTGTTTTGTTTTGGAGGTTTCAAAATTAACAAACCCTTTAACAACAGTAAAATCTGTATGACATTTTTGAGCTCAACTGTCATTTTGAACTTAGGGAACCGATAAGACTTATGAAGAGTAAATAGTTTTTTCGTCAACAGAGATACCGAGTTAAAAACAGATGACTAATGACCTTAGAAATATGGTTGATGAACATGAGGAACTATGTAGGTCTAAGGATAGAGACCTGGGGGACAGCTGCGTTAATAGTAAAAGATCTAGAAGAGTTTCTGTTCAAGGCAATTTTCCTGTCGTGATTTAACTGAATCACATCAAAAATCATCCAGAAATACCATAACCTTTCATCTCGTGAAGAAGATCAGAGTGGCAAACCCTGACAAATATCGAGATATTCAAAACAACAGCCCTAGCTTCACGATTCTTATCTAAAGCGAGATAGCCTCTTAAGTAATAACTGTTAATACCCTGAGAATTCACAGATGATTATAACCTTTATTACTTTGCCAAAAAGAGGTAGAGGTATAATAGGCAGATAGTTAAAACGATCAGATGGTTCGTTTTAATTCTTAAAGGCTGGAAATTATTTAACTTTTACATATATGTTCTGAACATTTTAACTATTGCTGCTGTTAAAAGTTTTCCAGATATCTTCTTTTTTTTTGTAATTTGGTAAAGCTATTTGTATGTGATTTTGTAGCGCCGTTCTTCTGATGAAGGATTGTCTTCTTTAAAATCTCGATGATTAATTCGATTGAAGCCATTTTTAATCATTGTTGTTTTTGTTTTGTTTTGTTTTACATTTTTTATCAATTCACACCAATCAAGGCGATAATGCCACTAGAAAGATGCTACTAGGAGTGAAAGAGCAGGAAAAGACTTTAGAAGAAACTGGAAACAATTCTAAACAGAGAACTGTCTGCGGGTTACCCACATTGATATACACCTGATGAAGGCCGGAGAGCACAAAGTCTGAAATTTTGTGATAACAGCACAGATGAGTATAATAGTCCGAATGTGAATAGTGGAAATGATGATAACTCCTCATCCCAGAAATATGTATGTTTTGAAACGCGCTCTTAGAAAGCAGGTGATAACTTCAAAACGCAGATAATTTTCACTCTGATCATACATGTTTCATCTGCGTTAGGGTCTTCTTATCTTGAGCAGGACTTCATAGTGATATGAGATCTCATAACTGTAAGTAATTCCAAGCAGACTACGTTGACAGTCATCCACAAAGACATAAAAGAAATTGTCAGAATTTGTCACAAAGTATATGGGTTATCAGCTGGCCATAAAAGTTGAATGAGAACGCATAAGGACCAGATAAACTCGGGATGAACTTGAAAATCATTCTCAAGTATTTCGTCAACATTATATCGGAAAAAGTGCGCAGAAATGAAGTTAGACTTTTGAGTCACATACTTCCGGTGGTTCAATCAAAAACTAGCCTTCTTCCGCCAAGAAATGGCAATCACTTTAAATGTAGGAATATGTACTGACATATATACTTATACACGCGAATACATATATATATATATATATATATATATATATATATATATATATATATATATATATATATATATATATATATATATATATATATACATAATACAATAACAATGAATTTGTAGGTCTGATGAATTGGATCGTCATTACGATTCCAATGTAATAAATTATAACCATGGAATAATAGTGTTTGAGCCTTTTTTTATTATATTATTACTCTGTCCTGGACATTGAGTTCTACCTGGATTGTATCCTCTTGGACATTTATATATATATATATATATATATATATATATATATATATATATATATATATATATATATATATATAATGTATATTGACCACTAATATTATCAATATATATATATATATATATATATATATATATATACATATATATACATATATATATATATACATATATATACATATATATATATATATATATATATATATATATATATATGAGAGAGAGAGAGGGTTGATGGAAGACACAAACAGAGAAGGTGAGACACGACGGTCACTGCGAAAGTAATGCCTCCTATGTTATTATGGTGACCCCCAATGTCAGAAACGGATGTTGGGGTTTTGACAGTAAAGTTTAAACGTTTATCCCAATAAGCCACTTTTTTGTTTTGCTTTCTTCCAGAAATCAGGTGGGTAGTCGTTTGTCAAAATGGCATCTGTCATGGAAGTGTATATTTTCTAAGGATGTAAAACTCATTTAACATTGATTTTGTTCGAAACTCCTTTTAAATGTTATTTTTTTATTTGCATGAAAACGGCCATTTTCATAAACTACAGCCCCCACATCTAACCTGGAAATAAAGTTTCTCTAACTAACAGACAGATTAGCACTTTAAATTAAAATGTATCCGGCAAAAGCGTTCAGTTTATGATTCTATCATATTATCGATTTATTTCTAAGCTTGCTTTCTGACCACTGAGATCTCTCACAAAAGAACTAAAAATATCGCAAGCTAGCGTCGTTTAGTGCACTCGGCTGCATTTAAATTAAGAGGCTTGTTGTTATATATGCATATTAAAAATAATGGCTCATGTGGGTTTTAGAATAAATTCATTTTACTTTTGAATATCTTTATGCCCAGATCAACTAATTTTAATTGATAGATTTAAATTGACTGAAGGATAAAATTACACCCGAAGAAGTATTATCTTAATTCTCCGGCTGCGTATTTTAAAACAAACTTAACTGAAATATATTAAGATTATGCATGGTTGTTAACAAAAGGGACAACCCAACGTGTAAATTACACATTGGACATAACAACATCAAACAAGTACAACAATTTAAATAACTGAGAAGTGTTTGAACAGAGAACAGAAAGGGTGACACTGAAGTCCGAAGCCACATTGGAAGAGCCAAAAATGCCTTCCAAAAGTTAAGCAGAGTATTAAGAAAGAGAAAAAATTACTAAACTGATACGTCATATCAATCTTCTTCTATAGCACTGAATTCTGGACAATCTTTAAACAAATGAAGAAGAGACCTGAAGCAACAGAAATGTGGGTTACTGAAGGATGCTGGGGATACCATGGACTGATTATTTGAACAGCGACGAAGTTTTAGAGAAAATAGGATCAAAAAGGAAAACCTTATACTTAACCTCAGGAGGAGATAGCTGAAATTTCTAGGGCACATGATGAGGAAAGCGGGTTTAGAAAATTTGATACTCACAAGACAGAATTAAATCAAGGGGGACAGAGGAAAACAATGCATAACCTACTTAGTGGGCGCGATTAAATGGATGGCAGAACAGGGTTTAGGAGAGATAACCAAAAGACGAAATTTAATAAAAGCTACAAAGGTCAGGAAATTGTGGAGAGCCACGATTGCCTCCGCTCCGGGGGAACACAGCACAGAGAAGAAGATAGGCCATAGCCTCAGAGTATTTCAAAATGTGAATTGTTGTCGATTTAAGAATTAAACTAATATATATATATTTTTATGAATGTTTGGACTTTCGTCGATTTTTCAGTTATTTTCACATTATATCGATTGCAATAATATTTATTTATCTCTGCTTGATAAATATCTTTTTATTCGGTGTGTCGTTTACCCTGATTGATAAGCACCTGAAGAAAGCCTGAGGGCACAAATACCGAAATGTCGTATTAATAGCAACAAAGATAAGGACATTAATTAAAATGAAAATAATGTAAAAGTTCTGTTTGTTCAGATATTTCCATTTTCCTTTCCGACTGATACCTGATGAAGGCTGGAGGGCACAAATGCCGAAACATTGTGATAATAGCAACAAAGATGAGGACATTAGCCCAAAGGCAAATAATGTCAAAGTTCTGTTTGTTTAGATATTTACATTTTTCTGTGTGAAAGTTATTCGGATCGACTGATACCTGATGAAGGCTGGAGGACACAAATGCCGGAACGTTGTGACAATAGCAAAAAAGATGAGGACATTAGCCCAGGGGCAAATAATGTCAAAGTTCTGTTTGTTCAGATATTTACAGTTTTCTGTCTGAAAATTTATTTGGATCGACAGACACCTGATGAAGGCTGGAGGGCACAAATGCCGAAACGTTGTCATAATAGAAACAAAGATGACAACATTAGCCCAAAGGCAAATAATGTCAAAGTTCTGTTTATTCAGATTTTTAGGGACCACTAAGAATTCACAGAAAGTGTAAGATCTTAATGAACTTCAAAATAGTTAATTCCCCTTTTTTATCTTCTTGCTCAATTCTGAACAAGATATTGGAAGGATATTTCTTTATTTAACAATGTAAGTTCAATTAAAAAAAGATTATTCCAGAAATTTAGCATTCAAACCACAAAACATGACTAAACACATTCCTTGTTATAATGATTTCAATAACATTTGTTTCAACTAATATAATATACGTATATTTGTTTCTAAAAAGAACTCTCACTATTTAAATATAATTATATTATTTGAAGACATTTTTATGAAATGTATGTATTGGATCTTCCGACGCGAATGCCAAGCAGTACAGTATGCTGTTTCTACTTTCAAGTCATGGTGCTTTTTTCTCACTGACGGAGCCAAACTGACCCTACTATACTGTTCACTCGACAAAACCAAAAGCAAACAATGCACATGCGCTAAATTAAAACTATAAAAAGGCGCCAATTCACTCATTGCATTTACCGACTATGAAGGAGGAGTGATGCTAGAACTGTGAATTTTGGCATGCACTAATTTCAGCTTTTCTTTTTAACTAGTGCATTGTTTTGTTTTTCAGTTAAACTGTCATCTGACTGTTAAAAGATTTCAAAATGACAAAAAGCGACTTCTCTTGTAAATAGACACCATTTGGCATCGTGGTGTTATCAAGTAGCAACAGAAAAGCAGTTTAGCTATCAAGGGCATTCATACTGACATGGTTGCTACATTAGGGGATGATACTCAAAGCTTTATCAACAGTTCAAAATGAGCGGCTGAATTTAACCTTGAAGATGACTGAACGTCTCTACTTCCTGTGACTGCCACCACCGAGGAAAGCATTGATTATGTTCACCAAATGATGATGGTTGACATGCGATTGACTATCAATCAAATAGCCAATGCTATTAGCATAGCCCATGAGAAGGCTGAGAATATTCTGCACAATGAACTTGGCATGACGAAAGCTTTTGCTCGATGTTTGCCACGTTTTCTGGCTCCTGTTCAAAAGCGCACAACTGATCAAATCATGGGAAAATCTGTTATTGTTTGAGACATATCCAGCTGCTTTTTTTGAACGTTTCCTAACTCCAGATGACTGTTGTCTTCACCATTTCGAGAGAGAGACAGAGACAATTCATGCAATGAAAACTGTTGACCATGTTCGTCGTAGTCTATAAATATAGAATCCAGCGCAGTACGTAATCTGTTCAATGAAACAACGTTAAAGATTAACACTCACGAGTCAGACACTCTACAGGATCTGACTATATTGCCAATAGCAGCAGCAGCTGTTCCGTAATTCTTCAGTCTTCGAAGGTCTCGGGGGTTGGCATTGAATATTCGGAAAAAAAACATGTCTGCCTTTATACACGTCGAATTTAATATTTTGAGCTTTCTGATTGGGTAAACTTCTATTGGTCAATTATAAAATGAGTCAACTCGTTTTGGTTGGCTCACTAGTATATAACGTACCCAAAAACTCTAACAAAAACACCGCCTCCTCACTTGCTCCAAAGGACCCAAGGTAGATTCATCTTCAGGGAAGACAATGTCTCTGTCTATTGACGATCTTTAAAAAGGCCACACCATCACTGGAGAGAACTATGCCAACTTGCTGAGGCAGTTACGAAAGGCTCTTAAGACCAAACACTCAGGAAATCAGATGGAAGAAATCTTTTTCACTAAGACAATGCTCTATCACGCAAGTCTTTTGTTTAAATGGCTGCTGTACGTGACTGTGACTTGGAACTGGTTGATCACCTGCTCTATTCTGCTGACTTGACTATCATCTGCTCCCCAAACTTTGTTGAGAACCATTTTCGTAATGATGATGAATTCATATCTGCTGATGATGTCTTTTTTTACCAACAGGATGAACCGTCCTCTTTGAACTGTCAGATATCAGTTTACCTGGAAAGAAACAATGTAGTTATTAAAAAGATGAATTGAAACTAATACATGCAAAATTTCACAGTTCTAGCATTACCCCTTCATAGTCAGCCTATGAACATTTCAGGCAACCCACGTACTGAGTTCCACTACTTTAGATATTTACAGCTGCAGCCTGCCAGAGGCGAACTATCTTCAGTTTCTTCTTATTCTATTGATAAGAAAGGAATTCCATGCGGACATCTTCCTAATAGCCGCTGCATTTGTGTAACTTCCACCCAAGAGGATACTTCACCGATCACTAAAATTTTAAACTCTTCAACTTTAAGTTCAACCTCTCCTATATACAGGGTGTCCATAAAGTTCGAGTGGACTTTAAAGAATTTATAACTTTATTTGTATTTGCGATAGAAATAATCTGTAAAAAATGTTATAAAGTGTAATGTACCTAGTTTTAAGTATAGCTAAAATAACTAATGTGATTTCAGGCATTACTGTAAATCAGTTGGCAAATGTCTTCCGTGAACTGCAAAATCGTATTACCCTTTGTATTGCTAATGATGGAGGATATGTGGAAACTTAAATAACAATTCAATTCAATAAAACCTTTAAAAATATAGATTTACTTCTTTCTAATCCTTTTTAAAAATTATTTCTATCGCAAATACAAATAAAGTTATAATTTTTTTAAAGTTCACACGAATTTTATGGATACCCTGTATATATATATATATATACATATATATATATATATATATATATATATATAAGGCGGGATGTGTGTGTGTGTGTGTGTGTGTGTGTGTGTGTGTGTGTGTGTGTGTGTGTGTGTGTGTGTGTGTAACGAATGCACGGCCGTAATTTTCGACGGATTTGCACCAAGATTTACGTGCACATGCTCCGAGTTAGTATGAAGGCCAAGACTGACTTTGCATTTCCCAACTCCCATCGATAGTGAAAATAATCCATTTTTTCATGCTTCTACGGCAGTTTTCATGTAGTTTGCGGCTATTTTCTACTGGCGAGAGTGAGAGCCTATAGATGGCTGCCACGGATAGGCACTAAGATTGTATTGCCCAGCGTGAGAGCCAACAGCTGACTGACACGAATGTTAACTAGCATGCTAGCATGCAAAAAAATCGATAGCTGCATTTGTCACAAGTGGGAAAAATTTAAATCTACATGGCACTTTACTCCAATTGGCTTATGCTTAATTGCTTAAACTCAACGTTGATTCTGATTCCGCAGAACTGGGTTGGGTATGAAAAAGTATTTGTTGTTAACATTCTTTTTTCATTCGGTTTTTCCCGTTACGAGTCCTTTTTTTAAAGCTAATCGTTTTGTGTTCATTTTGTTTAGTTCTTTTTTCGTAACAGATTTAATGTTTAGTATAGAGCTTAGAAAAAATTCGCAGTGTGAGATCGGCAAGAAGTAAGGCATGTAGCAACATCAGCACGGCAAAGGGCACTCCTTTAAAGACAAGGAAGGGCAAAAATATTTTAAGTCAAGTGATAGCGATTGCTGAATGAGTCGTACAATTTTTGAATCAAGCACGGGCAACGCCGGACCATACTGCTAGTATATATATATATATATATATATATATATATATATATATATATATATATATATATATATATAGTCTTTTTCATGCTTAAAGGAAATTATGAGACTGGTTGCATTTAAGCATGTAACAGACTGTTGCTGCTGGGTGTTGACCTCAATATCCAGATTATATATTTACTTCTGCTATGATATTGAACACTTTAACCCATAACCATCAAACAAATATATATTTTTTTAATGCCTGAAATCACATTAGTTATTTTAGCTTTACTTAAAACTAGGTACATTAAACTTTATAATATTTTTTACATATTATTTCTATCGCAAATACAAATAAAGTTATGAATTTTTAAAAGTGCACACGAACTTTATGGACACCCTGTATGTTCATAATGTAAAATTCTTACGCCCACATAACAACCCCACCCAATAACCGTGTGTTATTGGGTGAGCAATAAAGTTGAGTACGAAATATTTTGAAACTATACTGTTTTTATTCTATCGAATAGCTTTGTTTTTCTTGATAATTGTTTTCTCAGTCACTTGACGCACCCTGTCTTATATTGCGACTTCATCGATAGAGGCACAATGCTGAATATCAACTGGCTCTGACTTTGACTCTGTATTCTTCAATGAAATACTATTTTTTCATTTCGAGATCAGTTCGTATTTAAAATATTTTAAGGTAAAAAATCGCGTTCTCATAGCTACATCTAAATATGCTTAGCTCCATGTTAGAAGTTTGATGGAATACATTTAAATCTCATGTTAGGCGAAAGACAAGACGTAAAAGTATTTCTTTCTATATTTCCGTGATGAGGAATGGGAGCCACATTTACGACGTTTTGACCGTTGTACACTCCGGCCTTCTTCAGGTGACGTGTCCAAGTGGATAAAAGCATTGGTTGATTGATCAAAAAGTGACTTGACCCAAAGTCTTGTGAGTACAATACCTGGCCACAGCAGAGGAAACAAAGACTTGGACATTTGAGTTATCAAAAGGGAACTAAGTGAAACTGAGATATCCAAACGGCATGCCACGTGGAATTAGAACGATCTACGAAATTCCAAGAACTATCACTTGAAGAAGGCCGAAGTGTACAACGGCCGAAACGTCTTGAATATGGCAATAAAGATGAGGAGAACAGCCCGAATAGTGAATAGTGTAAATAGTAAAATTATTTATATTATTTACATTATTCGGACTATTGTCCTCATCTTTGTCGCCATATTTATTACAACGTTTCGGCCGTTGTACGCTCCGGCTTTCTTCAGGTGGCTGGAATGTCGAACTGAACTCTTTATTTCGCTCACTGGGGTAGACTGTTCTAGTTCCACGTGCCATGTTTAATGGATATCACTTGTCAGTTATCTCCTGCTAATTCCCCTCTCCATGTTCTCAACTGATTTAACCAGGTATTGAACTCACACTCTTTGAGTCCTGTCACTGGATCTAACTAACGCCTTTATCCACTATGCCATGCGTCCTTAAACATGGCACGTGGAACTAGAAGAGTCTACCCCAGTGAGCGAAATAAAGGTTTCAGTTCAACATTCCAACCACCTGATGAAGGCCGGAGCGTACAACAGCCGAAACGTTGTAATAAATATGGCGACAAAGATGAGGACAATAGTCCGAATAATGTAAATAGTGTACGTAATACCTGATCTCAGAAATATAAACAGTAAAAGTATTTTCCCAAACAATTGAACTACTTAAATTCGATTCCAAGTGCTATAGCAAATTAGAAAGATACTGTTTTATGCAGTGCGGTTATTTAGTAAGCTAACACAAGCTTACAGTTCTCACTTGGGATACCCAGTTAGCATCGAATTCATCACGAGTCTATTAAAAGAACCAGTTATACATTGTGCCGCCGTGGGCAGCGCTTTTAACCTCTTTGATTGTCTACTGGTATTGAATTTTGTCATGCAACAACGACGTAATGAGTTGCCCCTTTATGCAGAGGGTATATGTTCTAAGGCTGCAGTGGAAAGGCCGGCAATTGTGCGAAACCCTAGATGTCGCATGTTTTTCCTAAACATCCAGACATGATAGAGTTTCATTGAAAATTAGTTACAACAAAAAATTAACAACTATAATTAATAACTGTCAGTACCAGTGAAAATTTCCCGGTTTACAAATTTTAATTCTCTAATGAATTGTAATTCTTAATCTAATGATTGGATGAGTTCCTTGCGAGTTCTACGACTATAAAATACATGTGGAAAATCCTCTGCTGCATAGTTAAATATTTGAGCTGATCAAAATAAAAAGATATTGCAAAAACAATAATAAATATTAATGCAGGCCATCGTTCAAAGAAGTAAGAGAGTACAAATAAAATTAATCAAATTAATCAAAACTGGCAAGATTTTTCCATTTCATTGAAGCAGACGTCAAACGCATGGTGGCTTTATCACTCTCTCTACCTTGATATATCAAAGACGTTGTTTGGGTTTAGTAAGAAAAAGAAATCCCATATAAGAAAGAAAGAAATAACAGAAGAAAGGGATTTCTTTTTCTTACTAAACCCAAACAACGTCTTTGATATATAATTTCCTTCCGTCTTACCTCACAATCCAAACGGAAGGGTCCATTTTTTATCTGAGATAATGACAGGGTGTAATGCACAAGCAGAATTATATTATAGTAAGAAAGATCAGTTATAACAATACAATATCACAAAAGCTATGTTTAAGACAGAAGATCCAATCGTTAATTTAATAATATCTAATCATAAATTAGAACAATGATAACAATATAATGCTATATGTTGTATGTAGTATAGATTTGTTTTTAGCGTAACAACAATATCTAAAATTATATAGTTGAAAGATTATAACAATACAAGGTTTTAAAAGTTATGGAAACAATAGAAGATTGGTTTTTATAGTAGATCTTAGTAACCTCACCATACGATTTTTACCCTTTATACTTTTCCCTTAAAAGAAGTGGTCGATGCCTTCTATTTGATATGTCGAAATTTGCAGTATGTTTGCTCTTGCATTTTAGCGCCATTATTAAGAAAAGTTATGAATGGTTTCATTATGAGGTTGACACCGTCACTGAAACTACGGAAGGCAAAAGGGGTGACCGCTGTATTTAGTAAGAAGCATCAATGCTAGTAATCCATGCTTCTATGCCTCATTGACAGACAAATACAGAAAACTTCAAAGGGTAATGTTAAAAAAAAATACCCTGCGAGAAGGAAAATGGGTAAACGTCATGAAGTAGAATGCACAGTTGATGCGTATATTCCCAAATACCAACTTGGAATATCTTCAGAGCAAGCCACTCCATGTCTTTACGAAATGGCGCTCAACTTCCGGCGTACCATGCCGAAAGGAAACAGGCAAAAAAAAAAGGAGAATGTTTCTACTTTGTATAGACAGTGGACGTCACAGATTTCCCGAACTGAATGGTAAACCTTGTAAAAGACTTTTCTTTTCTTAATGATCAGAAAGAAGAAACTGAATGATAATGGAGTTGAAATCGAAGATATACCGCTGTTTTAATATTGATGAGTTCAGATACTTCGTATTTTGTCAGGAGTGATAAGTTATTGCACTAGCGTGCACGCATATGCAGCTGTAGGGTTAATTTATAGACCGAGTTTTTGTTATTGGCGAATTAATGCGCATTTAGATTAGTTGCGATCTTATTTCGAAATGAAAAATTACAGTAAGCTCTTAATGGAAATAGAATTAAGAAAAAAACAAAGATCGCTGAAAAATTTTAATATTGAATCTCAGTAATTTATTTATTGCATTTTGGAAATATTCCAACAAATAGATTCTCCGGGAGTTTTTTTTTTATTAAAGTTTATATCGCATCTGATACTTTTTTAAATCATTTTTATTTATTTCAACGCCTAGTTAACGTTTTCGGGAGAATATTTAATAAGATCAGCTTAGTATGATACCTCGGTATCTATTCTATAAAGCCCCCCACCATACAAAGCTTAGGATTATCTCATTGTAGAAGGTTACTAAATGAGGTATGTGATATGAACATAAAAAGAGGTATAAAGAAGTTAATATTATGACTATAAGGGCAAATAACGATTGAAACTTCACTTGAAAAGGTTGAAAGTGTAGTGTTTAGGGAACCAACCACGAAGGAGTTTATCCCACGAAGTAGCATTTCTCGGGAAAAAGCTGTCTCAGTAAAACTTCCGTCTTACAAATGGAATACAAAGGAAATGTGGATCGTTAGATTCCCTAAACGTATAATAGCGAGTCCTCGCTCTAAAGCTCTTAACTGGTGTAACTAAAGAGTGATTTTTGATCTAATCATTTACTATGGAAATAGTAAAAAAAAAAATAACATTCTAGAGAGGGAAAAATCCCCTACAAGAACACATAAACAATTTAGAATTCTATCACGACTAGCAAATGAGAAATAGGTAGATCCAGCACAAACATGGCAGTAATATTCCATTTTTTGAACTAATCTAATTCTTGTAAAGATAAAGTCTGAGAGATAGAGTCAGCGACCTGCTGGAGCGGTACAAGGTAAGAATAATTATTCCTGCTTCTTTAGCTATGGCTCTGGGGCTCTTAAACTCAACAGACATTCAAAGCATGGAGCCTCATTGAGAGCGCGGGCATTCATTGTAACGAAAAGATCATGGTCCGATCGGTAATCAAGAATTATTATTAGCTCGGTTTTCGAGATATTGAAATTTACAGCGTTTTTTTCTTTCCTATTTGCGTTGTTCGAGGGATGTCAACGGGGAGACTTGCTGTAAGGCTCTGAACATCTTGAATTTTGGTAGTGCTACCGTAAACCATAGTATTTCCTTCACATATATTTGAATCTGAAACTGTTCTTGAGCTGATTTCAAACTCTGACTTAAACTTGTTGCGTTCACTTTTAAACTAAAGCACTTGGGAAAAACCTGAATCAATCTCTTTATCTTCTAACTGAATGACAGCCAATCTCGAAGATCCACTGGGAATTCAAAATAGTGGAGAAGGTAACGGGAAACCACTCCATTATCGCTAACAAGAAATGGTAATTCATAGATAATAAAACGGTATCTGTGAAGAGCCATGCTTTTGGAAAAAGCATGGAACCTTTTCTTACGCCTGTACCTATGGGTTTAGTATTAAGTTAAAATTATTACACTTAAGTTTCCTTCAGTCTAGAACTATTTTTGTCTAAAGGAAACGGCATGAACACACATACATTACATGTAGCTATGGGTTAAATATTAAGTTAAAATGATTACCCTTAAATTTGCTTCACTCTAGAACTACTCTTGTCTGAATCGTAGAGGTGGCAAAAAAGTAACTTTACTCTGGCCCAAAACTTCATGGAAATTCAGTGTTAATAAATAGTTATCTGTGAAGAGTCATAACTTTGGAAAAAGAATGAACATATCTCTTTTATATGTCGATATGGAATAAATATTAGGTTAAAATAATAATGAATACGTCGTCTGTGAAGCGTAATGATCGCCTACGGAACATGTTATTAAAAATAATAATAAAGCCGAAAAGTATTTATACTTTTTATATTTTTCACGTTTCCTTTCTTTTGTCGTTATTCTTGTTACGCTATCTCCCCCAGTTTCCATATTATATTTTTTTATCTTGACACTGTTTATGAATCAAAATATGGACTTTATCTGAGGTACGTTGAATCTTTTAGAATGACAAAGGTAAACTCATGTTAAAGTCGGTCACAGGCACATTTCTTTTTGTCAATAACGAGGCAAATGATTTTGACTTGTAAATACAAATGTCACTTGTCGCTTGCGTTTTCTGTATATCTATTTTCGTTTTCGTCTCGGCTTTCTCTCCAACTTGCTCAATTTCATTATTAGCAGAGAAACTATTCTGTGAAAGAAACTCCATTATTATGTAATTTCTCTAAAAGCGCTTTCCATTTCCTTTCATCTTATCGTTTTCTTTTGTACTTGTCTTGATATTTCGTCACAATCTGCATTGAGAATTAGACGAACTTAATCGAATAAAAAAGACCCATGATTGAGAAAAAAACCTATATTGCATCGCTCTGTTGATTATAGAATCAACCAATCTGAAGTCTGACTTTTCAATCACTTTTCTACACAGATAAAGTTTAGCGAAGATACCTACACTAAATAAGTTATCTGCATTGAGATTGAAGGAGGTTATCATATATCCCTTTCCATAACGGAATTCGATCCCAGTTAAGAGCCAGAATTTCGAATGCTGATCTTTAAGAAAGGCACTACCTTCATGGATGGAAGATTAGGAAAATATTCATCTGCCTGTTGTCGCCCTGTCTTACGGCCATCTTATGTTGTAACACCGGTTCTCATACGATCACCAAAGTTAAGCAACTTCGAGAAGAGTTTGTTTGTTTAGTGGCATATCAACTCCTTATGGGTCATTATATGCGGAAATTTTTATTTTCTTGGGAGCATGAGTAATTTAATTTACAAAAATGTATTGCTAGTAATTGTTTTTCTTAAAAATGTGATATAATGGAATATGCATACACCTGTGTCCCCCCTCATTGGAATATGATTGGCTAATATCAGTCATAAATACAGACTGACGGAGAGACCAAGAGCGAGAAAGTCGATGACGACGCCCATTGGACTACGCCATTGGCTATCCTATTGGTCTACACCTATTGCCTGCGACTACGACGAGTATCAGTCGATTATTGCTACTGTTACAGTAGCCAAAACCACTTAGCTACTTTGATCAAATATATCCCTTTCGGTACATATCAAAATGTATGGCTGGTATTTTTTACTATAAAAACGTATTTTTATAATTTCATGGCGTTTTGGGGTGTCACTATTTGCCCACAGCTAAGACCCTAACAGGTGGTACCACTCTTGGTTAGGGTGGACCTGGGAACAACAACAATTTCGAGGTGGTTCAAAGTTACTCAAAGCATTCCGATCAGAGGCCTTGCTGCCGCATGTAGTAAGCAACTTCGTTCCTAGTCAGTACCTATATTGGTGACTACTTGGGAATGCCAAGTGCTGTAAGTTTTCATGTGTGGGTTGTGAAATTCCAGTCATCTCCCCATCATCTATGGGTTAATTATTAGGACGGGTATCAGTAAATCATTCTTATCTCCATAAAATTCTTACAATCGACAAATAATTTCTGGCTTTAAATAACCTGTAAAAACATACTAGCCAAGCTTATTAACTATCAAGAAGAAAGCGAGCCTATACGTATCGTTTGCTCCGTTGCTGAGTGAGTTGGGTATTTCCCAATGTCGTTTTGGATGCTGATTTTCTAGACACGCCTATCTTCACGATTTTACTAATTGGTGTAACCTTACTTCTCTTCATTTAACTTTATATCATGATATTAGTAAACATCAGAATTTATTGACTTTAGCTTCGTTTGACACAAGGCATATGAGTTGAGCGCCCACTGATTATAAAATCTTATTTCAATAATAACGGTCTTTCTAGACTAGCCTGTTAACGATTAGACCACAATGAAGCAACCAAACATTTAGGAATAGTGGTTTTTACTAAGCCAAACTTAGTTTGGTACAAGGCCATCCATATAGAGTACCCAATGAAGAAAAACTCACTACGGTATTAATTGACGTTTAAGCTAGCTTATTATGCATTACACAAGAGCGTATCAAAGAACCCAAACACCTTGTAAATATCCAAATGTGAAACTATACTGTGAGATAGAAATGAGAAGATGCATTGGAATAGAGAAACGATGTATTAGGAAACGGGAAAGCTCCTTTCAAAACAAAGAAAAGTATTCTAAACTTTTAGGTAATATTAATTCTCATATATGGCAGTGAATGATGGCCAATATTCTCACAGATGCAGAAAGGATTGAAGGCATCAAAATCTGGTTCGACAGAAGAATGCTGAGATTACCATCGACAGAGCATGTCAGCAGCGAGTAAGTTCTAAGGAAAATGGAAGCAAAAGAGACCCCTATACTGATAATCAGAAAGAAACAACTGAAATATCTGGGACATATAGTGAGGAAAAAGGGCTTGGCGAACGACACACTCAGGGGATATAGTGAAAGCAAGGGAGACTTAGGGAAACAACAAGTTTGTTTTAATATATGGTATAACAGGGGGCGGAAGGTAGAGTAAACAGAAAAACATTAACTACAGAGGATAGTAAATTTGGGAAAGCCATGATCCTGAATAGACACTGCATGTAGAAAAAAAAGAATTTCTCCAATTAAAATGTCCAAAGCTTAACGATTGGAATGTAAAACCATGACACGGGTTCAATTTTCTCTTCGCTTTTCGCTGCGGATTTTTCGCAGGGTTGTGTCACCCAAAGACTTAATAATATAAATTATGTATTCACACACAAACAAAATTACATCAAAAAAATAGAATTTGCCCACGGATGTCTTTAGTGTAAAGACATTATTTTATTATAAACTTAACTGGAAACCTAACACAGAATACTATTTTAAAACCTTTGAGAAATAAATAATCTCAAAGAAAGAACGTATCTTTTTAAAAACCTATTTAAGGATACCAAAAGAATAAATTTTGTGTAAGATTCACGATTTTCAGTTTTAGTCCATTTTATATTTAGAACCGAATTTAAATTTGAGATTGATTTTTTTCCCTTTCGCTAATCTCGTATTAAGATTAAATCTCTGTCCATGTAATTTTTCAGTTTCACCGAAGCTATAAGAATAAATAGCGGGTAAAAAGTTACTGTCCTCCCAGGCAAATTTCCAACAGAGGCGTTGACTGAAATAACGTGATTTTACAAGAATCGACTCTCTCTGCGGTTAATGAGATAAACAGAACTGATAGGACCTAACCGTTACTATTTCCTCTGGACTGCTTTCAAATTGATCGAAGACATCCTGGGGCGTTTGCCTAGCGAAAGACATGAATTAGCATTGGAATTGCATTTGTTCGTTCCTTCGTTCTTGAAAAGAGTCTGGAAACCCGCCAGCTTCGCTTTTATCTGTTCCAAATCAGCATCGCATCTTGGCCGTACCGAAATACATGCCTTGGTGATATTTGTTCAGCATCGGCAGTGATATTTTATTGGCTGGACGATATAAGAAGGAATGCTTTAAGAGGCTGGTTCTAGGATTTCCTGCGCAATCCTCACCCAAAAGGCATGTCATGAAACAAAGTCAAACATTTCTACTTATAAAACAGACAAAAAAAATGACACGTGTTTAATTAAAAATGCTCCAGGTCTATTAATGATGGATGAGATTGATTATAAGACCCAGCTATTTGAGAATATTTTATCAAGATTTCCAAGCTTAAGAATCATCATTAATCTACTATAATGTCTTGGTTTTGAAAGTCGGGATGTTTCGACTGCTGTATACTCCGGTTTTTGTCAGCTATTTGTTCTATGTAACAATAAAGACCCCATATGAGAATCTTACTCCGAACAGATAAAGGTATATATATATATATATATATATATATATATATATATATATATATAGCTAGCCGCACGTATTCGCGTATACTCGTCTACTAGGGCGGTGGCTAACCAATCCCTATTGCAGACGCGTATTTTGTCTTTATTCAACACCCACAGAGCCCACCTCTGGTTTGTACTGCAACTATGCTGAAAAGACCTTAGTTACAGTTTCTGAGAAAGAGCGTCTTATTTAGCGTGATCAACAATTTGAACAAGACCAGTACGCTCAAGCCCTCGACCACGATGACTTATGACTTCGTGCTAGCACATCTATCGATGGCTCCCAAGGGTTCTGTCTACTCACAAGACTTTGTATGGTTTGCAGGCACCTTTCTAAGACTCCTCCAGTCCGATAAAATCAGGAAGTCTCTTTCTTGACAAATCGACCATGGTAAGATTCGAACCCTAGACAGAATGCGAACGTTATAACCACTCAGCCACGTGCCCATAGATTAATGTATGCGATCTACGAATCTATTCAGAATCCGCTCTACTTACGACAACAAATCAAATCAGTAAAAATCACTTCATTTCGTCTTTCAAAAATGATATGACAAGGTTAAACTTTATTATACAATTCAATGCTGCCACAATAAAACCAGCTTAATATTTTCAAAATATACCTATATACATTATTCGGACTATTGTCCTCATCTTTGTCGCCATATTTATTACAACGTTTCGGCCGTTGTACGCTCTGGCCTACTTCAGGTGGTTGGAATGTCAAACTGAACCCTTTATTTCGCTCACTGGGGTAGACTGTTCTAGTTCCACGTGCCATGTTTAATGGATGTCAGCTATCAGTTATCTCCTGTTAATTTCCCTCTGAAAGTTCTCTACTGCCTTAACCGGGTATTGAACTCACACTCTTTGGGTCCTGTCGCTGGATCTAACTAACGCCTTTATCAACTGTGGCATGTGTCCAACCACCTGAAGAAGGCCGGAGCGTACAGCGGTCGAAACGTTGTAATAAATATGGCGAGAAAGATTATGACAATAGACCGAATAATGTAAATAATGTACATAATACCTCATCTCAGAAATATAGACAGATACTGAAAGGCCGAATCGTTGTAATAAATATGGCGAGAAAGATGAGGACAAAAGTTCGAATAATGTAAATAATGTACATAATACCTCATCTCAGAAATATAGACAGATACTGAAAGACCGAATCGTTGTAATAAATATGGCGAGAAAGATGAGGACAATAGTCCGAATAATGTAAATAATGTACATAATACCTCATCTCAGAAATATAGACAGATACTGAAAGGCCGAAACTTTGTAATAAATATGGCGACAAAGATGAGGACACTAGTCTGAATAATGTAAATAATGTACATAATACCTCATCTCAGAAATATAGACAGATACCTATATACATTAAACATATATCAAAAGCGGACATTCACCTGGTATCCACGTGAATTCCTGCATATAATTTTTATTTCACTAATGTTCACAATACACAAGGGCCAAGGGCCACTCTAAGTAGGCGTTCGTTGTGTCGTTTGAGTAAAGTGCACAGTTTATGTGGATATGTGAGAAAGATAACGGTTAACGCTAACGTAAAGAGGTTAAGATTGCTGTGGTCGGGAAAGCATCCTCCTGGGATTCAGTTCTATAAAACAACAGTTCTTGAGAAGAAGCTATCCGAGCGGAATTTGCTCTTTACTAAAGTAATGGGAAGGGAATGAGTGTGGTGCCCATTAATGTACCGGGCGTTGTGGGTCTTAGCTTGTAGGGGTAACTTTGGGGGACTAAGGAATGTATTTCCATGGAAATAGCGTTTGAGTAACGAAATTGCAACGATTCATCTGAGATAAAGGGACTGTAAAACAATACAATACAATACAATACCTCACTCACAAGGCTGCGTAGACCCTTCTTCTGCTCTGTATGAAGATTGGAAAGTGATCACTATGCAGAACCAGCCCAGATATAGCAACAGTCCTTCATTTGCGGTCGGATTTGACTCTTGTGGAGATATAGAATAGCAGGAGGACTCACGTACTGGAATGGTACAGAGAACAGACCATTTTTCCAACATCTTTAGTGATAGAGCGTATATACAACTTCCAGTTGTGGTCTGGGTTGAGCTTAACTTACAACTGGCGTTCAATGCAAAAGATCCCCTAGAAAGAACACCCGTTAATTCCGATATTTAGGGCTGTTTGGTGATGATGGAACGTTACAAGTTTGCTTTTTGAGTTATTGAATACGAGCAGCTAGTTTTTTCCACATTGAGTTGTTTAAGCTAGGTCAGAAGCGAGATCAGTTGCCAGGCTTTGGTCGTTTAGATTCTTAGACGTGTATGCATCTAACGTTATATCGTCTTCATAGATATTCACAAGAGATCGAAGTATGCTCTTAGGCAAATCATTTATATAAATATCTATCCTTATATTAAATTATTGATAATATAATCGTACAACACCCACCCCCGCTCATCCAAGACTTCTAACACAGCGGCTGATCGATTTAAGATTGCTTCGATCTCAGACCTGCCCTATCCCACGTTGTGATTTACGTTTGATCATAAGGCAGCCAAGATCGAATCGTCGCAGGTATTTTCGTGTTGGGTTAGTCCAAGCAGGGCGATGACGTACAGGAAAAAAATAACACTTAAATAAGTTGAACAAATGTAAATACTGTTTTTTATATCCGTCCTCCGTACAATAATTCGTTTCTATCAGAGTTCGCATGCAATTAATTATCAGTCCAACCCGCATCTAAATCGGATGTGATATTATCGCTGTTGACTTGGCAAAATCTGGTTTGCTGTTGTTGGTAAAGTTTGGCACAAGGCTGAAGCCGTTGGCTTTCGTCGGCAGATAATCACGTGAGCCTCTACTCTGACTCTGGTCTCGTCTCCGTCTTTTCTTCCTCTTTTCTCATTTCTACTTAATTCGATTCGCTCATTCGTATTTATGGACATTCGCCCAAAATGGCATGGAGGTATGGCGAGGTAGGAGCATTTCAGCGAATCCCCTCCGGCTTACGTCATAACATTGGGAAATTCCCTCTCTCCACACTCTCTTTTATTATCCATTTTCACCGACCTCTTCAGTGGGCGTGCGTGGTGCCTCCATCCTCCTTGATGTCTTATCTGCGCCTGCGCACCTCGACCATTTTCCGTCCAGAAAAACTCATGCTCCAAATTCAGTTGTTTACAAAAATATACTTGTTCGCTTTCCAGTCCACATTTACAGCTGTGTGTCAATCAAGATTGTCCACTAAGTCGGGGGTCACTTTTCCATTGTCCAAACTGCTCGTCATACAATTCAAGTCGTTTATCTGTGAATTAAATCCTCAAGTTTTGGTATTAACCCTTCTCGTTTCAATGTCTCTCAGCAAATAATACTTTCTTATGCTTTAACAAAACCTTCTTCCGTTTTACCACAGCAAAGACAAATAGTATCAAAATAATACTTTGTTTTGGTAGGGCCAGATTTTATAATGGAAACAAGTGTGACATCACTTATTTATAAGTAAATTTTTAAAAAGTAGGCCACAGAAACATATATTTAACTAATACAATATCTCATATATGAATAAGGTATATTTTACTGTTAACATAGTCTCCTAGATAATATGTTTAATCATTCATACAACCCTGAGTTTGTTAACTTTTCTACCACTTCAATTTTAGCATTACTTGCAGCAGATTTGTTGATTCCGAGATCTTATTCGCTTGAATTCGTTTTTCATTCTATTTCTAATGGTTCGTCATACAGTTTTCAATTGGATTAATATCTCGAGAGGCTAAGAACCATTCTCTTAATTTACTGTCTTTGGAACTATTTTGGAAAAGGTGAGAAATATGGTTCTACAAAGGGATGATGAGAATACCATACGAAGTTTTATAGAAAATCGAAACAAAAAGGACACTTGTACTTAATATCAAAAAGAGAGAATTAAAATTTATAGGGTACATAATGAGGAGAGAGGGCTTAGAAATCATGACACTCACAGGAAATATTGAAATCAATCGGGATAGCGGAAAACAGCGCATCACCTACCTATCAATCTTGTGGAAATGGATGACAGGACAGGGTTATGGGCAGATACGAAAAATGTTAAAATGTACGAAGAGCTACAAAAAAGAAGAAATTGTGCAGAGTCAGGGTCGCCAGCGTCCTGAAACCAGACGGCACAAAGAAGAAGAAGAAGAAGAAGAAGAAGAAGAAGAAGAAGTATAAGAAGAAGAAGAAAAAAGAAATGAAGAAGAAGAAGAAGAAGAAGAAGGAGGAGGAGTAGGAGGAAAAAGAAGAAGTAGTAGAAGAAGAAAAATAAGAAAAAAGATAAAGAAGTAGAAGAAGAATAGTCAGGGCCGCCAGCGTTTTGAAGGCAGATGGCACAAAGAAGAAGAAGAAGAAGAAGAAGAAGAAGAAGAAGAAGAAGAAGAAGAAGAAGAAGAAGAAGAAATGAAAAGGGAGAAGAAGTAGATAAAGAAGAAGGAAAAAGAAGAAGTAGTAGAAGAAGAAAAAGAAGAAAAAGAAGGAGAAGAAGAAGAAGTAGATAAAGAAAAAAGAAAAAGATGAAGAAGAAGAAGAAGAAGAAGAAGAAAAAGAAGGAGAAGAAGAAGAAGTAGATAAAGAAAAAAGAAAAAGATGAAGAAGAAGAAGGAGAAGAAGAAGAAGAAGAAGAAGAAGAAGAAGAAGAAGAAAGAAAAAGAAGAAAAAGTAGAAGAATAAGTAAAAGAAGTAGAAGAAAAAAGAAAGAAAGAAAAAAGAAGAAGAAGAGCAATAGCCAACTCTGAAGTACATGAAAGAGACTTGGTTTAATGTACTTTAGTGTAAAGTTTCTTGAGTTGTAGCTCTGAAATATATCTTGTTCAAAATATTTATATTAATTATCTGTATTATCCTGAAACAATTATCACATCTGAAGGGGCTTATGAATTTGCTACCTACAATATTGGCGCAAAACTTTCTATAGTTCACCAGTGTTGTGTTCTTTTTTTATTTGGTTGTTTCCATGAAGGGATAAACCAGCTTCATAAATCAGGTTCATCCAATGTAGCTCTACATTAATCAACGCCAGAATCCCATTCGCTATAAAAAGAAGTACACTAATCTACTAGGCATCTCTCATTGCACTAAAAGAAGTAGATGAATCCCTTATTTTTGAGACATCCTACTAAGGAAGTAACGAATGAGCGAGCAAAGTTTTAGACTTCAACTCCATGGACGCGTGCGATTCTCACTTTAAGATGCTTTGTACTATATTCCTTTTGACTCGGTGTGTGGATAGCTATTTACAGTCTGCAATGAGATTTATGATGAGAAATCAGTTGTCATTCGTTCAATTTATATAATTATCTTTGTGATATTTTGGTTATTTCATGATTTTTTGCGATGTTCTTAATATTCTGAATTTCCTTTATTTTTACATTCGCAACACAACTACAAATATTTCCTTGCTAGTTAATCTACTTTTCTGCCTATTACATATTTAATTATTTTCCAATCTCTTTTTGAACATTCGTAAATTGGTTTTGACTCCCTTGTTTTGCTCTTCTTAATATTTAACTTTCTTTTATGATTGTTTTGGGAATACTATTCTATATATTTTTTTTAATTTTAGAACTTGTCTTTCCATAATACAATAACTTTCTAATAGTTTTTATCTTTTTGAAGTTATATCTTTTTTCGATCCATTGCAGCCTTTATATATGTGAAATTATAATATAAATAACGATAACATTTTATATTTTTACATTTATAAATATTGTCTTTTTCTACAGATAAACTCTGAGAAATTTTTCCTATATATATATATATATATATTTGTGTGTGTGTGTGTGTGTGTGTGTGTGTGTGTGTGTGTGTGTGTGTGTGTCTATATTTCTTCAGAAACAATCATTCACTGTTGTTGTTTACAGCTACTAAAAAGAAGGCCTTTTACTCCTGATGATGGCCATGGTGGCCGAAACTAGTTGAGGAACCTAAGTGAAATAATAAAACAAAATTTTTAATATAGAAACCAGTGTATCTGTAAATTTTAATTTTTTTTTAAATTTTTATTGTTCAAAACATTAACGTATTCTTCTTATTTTACTCGATTGTGTTTTTTTCTTCTTTGGACTAGAAATTACGACACAGGTCGATTTTTTCGGCCTGGTGGGATGTTTTTAGGTTTTCTTTTTTTTCCAATTTTTTCACCAGATATCAATTTATTTTAATATATTTTTATTTGAAAATTGTACTATTGTTTTTTTATACCAGTCGAGTATAGATATTAACATAATATATATATATATATATATATATATATATATATATATATATATATATATATATATATATATATAGTGGTACTCGCTTTGAAAAATCTTGTGTATAACAGGTTGTAACAGAACAAACCAGTGCCGCAGGAAAAAAGAGGAACAAAAAAAGAAAGAACTAAGAACATGAAATTGAGGCGAAAACAATCGTCCATATTTCAAGCTCAGAGTCCAAAGAAAAAAACTCCAAAACGAGTAAAAGCAACCACGTAAAGTTCTCAATACACGAAGTAGAACAAACCTAATATAAACCTAAAAAGCCAGGTAAACCTACCTAGGTTTCACCTAAACTGATCGTCAGTTTAAAAAAGGCCAGTTTTACCCTGACGATCCATTTAGGTGAAACCTAGGTATTTTTACCTGGCTCTTTAGGTTTACATATATATATATATATATATATATAATGCTGGACCAACCACACATTTCGGAAGAACCGATAGAGATAACTATTACTCATCGTGTTTCACAACATCCGGGTATTGCTTTCTACACCCAACAACCCCTTAAAAAACTGGGAATTCTCTTAACGCCGTCAGCTTAACCTAAATATAGAGTAAATCCAATTTTTTTCGTAAGTTATACTTAGCATCTCTTGAGAATGGAACTGAGCTCCGAATCTTAAGTTTAAACTTTTAAAGTTAAATTTTAACATTTGAGCTTCAATCTTGAAACAGTAATTTCTGTGTCGTGATGAAGACACGTTTTTTTTAAAAATAATTATAATATATATGTATATGATCATGTGTGTGTGTGTGTGTGTGTGTGTGTGTGTGTGTGTGTGAATAAAGACAGAAGAAAAACTTATCTTAGCTGTTGTGTTTCATTATCCGCTGGGTTTTATCAAGGAAAACCTAAGGATTTTCTTTTTACTTTTTTTTTAACAAAGTTATTTTTGCTGCAAAATAAAATCTATACATTTGCCTTGATAAAATCCACCGTATATATATATATATATATATATATATATATATATATATATATATATATATATATATATATATATATATACATATATATATATATAATTACATATATATATATATATTTACATATATATATATATATTTACATATATCTATATATTTTGAAATATATCGATATATATATATATATATATATATATATATATATATATATATATATATATATATATATATTGGCTATATGTTGTATTGGCATTGTTGTAACGCGATATTTCAAATTTAAATATGGTATAAGTGATGTCATATATATACATATATATATATATATGTCGTCACTTAAATTGAAAACAGATCCTTAGAAACCGAAATAAATTTAATTTGGTAGTCATGGCATCCATAGATTTCTCGCATATCTGTAACGCTAAAATGCTTGTTGTGCAAGAATTTAAAGACATATCCAATTCTCACTCGTTGTTACAAAATATGGCAAGCATATATTATATAAACATATAATTCTCGCATATACGTAAAAGATGGTTTGAGTGGTTGATATATCAAGATATAAAGATAAATGAATGTGAAATCTCTAACTCTATCGATCTGTCTCTTTCTATCTCTTAAAAACAAATTGTTTTAAGGAACACATTCATAAAAGTAAGAATTTAGTAAAAAAAAAAAAAATGCCCACATAATAGAATACGTGAGCGTTTTATATTGCTGATTGCTCCGAAAGCGAAAAGAAATTTCCCG
The DNA here is from genome assembly GCA_964036315.1 of Acanthosepion esculentum. Classification (NCBI taxonomy): domain Eukaryota; kingdom Metazoa; phylum Mollusca; class Cephalopoda; order Sepiida; family Sepiidae; genus Acanthosepion; species Acanthosepion esculentum. The sequence continues at coordinate 127,054,080 of OZ038484.1, read as the reverse complement.
GCTAGGCATCTTGCTGATGGCCTATTGAATTGCAGGCTTTAGGCTGTTTATTTCGGCATAAAAATAACGTGGCCTTCGGTTACAAATCTTATCAGACAAGCAAGCCTTTTCAGTCAGCTTTTGCTTCAGGTGGCAAAATTCCTGCTGATGGCGAGCAAGTTGGCGAAGAACATGCGTACCAGGAATAGAAGCGAAATACCTTCGTTCGGAAAGAACACTTCCTGGACACTATCATTGATGCTATCACATGCCAGTGGTCTGTTCAAGACCTAATTTCTAATCTTTACCTTTAAGGCAGGAAATCCGCCTCAATTGATTAGCATTACATTATTATTATTTTTTACACTTTTCATGCAATCTTTTTTTTTTTTAAGTAAATATCTTCTAAGAAAATTTGATCGTATTTTACTAATGAATTTCACTATTTTTGTTTCTTGTTTCTTTATTGTCTTTTCCAGTCATGGTAAAATGTGTGCCATGTCTTCTTTCCACTGGACAATTTTAGCAAAAAATGGAGAAAAAACTTAAAGAGACCGAGATATGGTTCTATAAATAAACTACCATAGACTGGGAATATGATAAATGATGAAGTTTTAAGGGAAATATGATCTTTAAGGAAACTATTGCTAAAAAATCTGATGCAGAGAGTTTAAATTTTAGGGGCTGATAATGAGAAAAGAAGCCTTGGAGAATTTAACACATGTGTAACACAGCAAAAGGGAGAGAAGGAGAAGAAAGCAGTAAGTAACCTACTTGAAAAGTTTGAGCAAAAAAATGGAGTATGATATAGGCATCGTAAATAAGCAAGATTTGATAAAAGCTGAAAAAGATTAGAGTCTGTAGAAAGCCATGATCCCCGACTAAATATACATATCTCCAATACTGCTGAATATAAAATGACTATGATTTTTAACTAAATGAAGCTAATTATTTCATTATACACTCGACTTGAAGAAACAGGGCATGGAGGGAACAAGAAAGAGTGAGTAAAGTGAAAATTAAAAAAATGGTTTACACGGTCGATAAGTGGTTGTGCCGATATTTCTACACAGGATGAACGGGATAAGTGTTATGGTTCTTAGCTGTCAATAAACAATGACATGATAAGTCTTTACAACTTTAACAAATATATTTGATCAGCTATGCTCTATATTTACAAGACAAGAAATGGCGTATTACCCTAGGGAAAATTTTTGAACCGTCTTATTAAATGAACTACTTTTGTTAATTATACCCCCAAATCGAGTGATTAATAGTATGTTTTTCTCAGTAGATTTTATGATATTTGAAAACCGGAAAACAAGTTACCGCATTTTCATCAATATTGTGTGATTATTGTTTCCGTTTCTTTATTGTCTTTTCCAGTAATGGTAAAATGTGTGCCATGTCTTCTTTCCACTGGACAATTTTAGCAAAAAATGGAGAAAAAACTTAAAGAGACCGAGATATGGTTCTTTAAATAATCTACCATAGACTGGGAATATGATAAATGATGAAGTTTTAAGGGGAGTATGATCTTTAAGGAAACTATTGCTGATGGAGAGAGTTTAATTTTTTTAGTGGGGGGGCAGAAAATGAGAAAAGAAGACTTGGAGAATTTAACACATGTGTAACACAGCAAAAGGGAGAGAAGGAGAAGAAAGCAGTAAGTAACCTACTTGAAAAGTTTGAGCAAAAAAATGGAGTATGATATAGGCATTTTAAATATGCAAGATTTGATGAAAGCTAAAAATGACTAGAATCCGTAGAGAACCATTTTTTTACAAAGTAAATATCATCAATTATTTCAATTATTTTCTTAAGTTAAAAAGACTATTTTTTTTTTGCAAAAAGTTATGTTTATTATTATAGAAAGTTCAAAACATCAAGGTATGTTGATTTTCTAAGCATAGTAAGATGTAGCCCAAAGCCAAAAGTATGAGGCACCAAGTGAGAAAGGAACTCACTACTCAGTCGTAATTGTTCTTTGCGAAACAAGCTTGCTAGTCATAACACCACGTTGAGATGCCCGGGCATCAAGGTATGGAGTTACTAATTAGTGTTACTACATACGGCTTCAATGATTTCCTTAATTGAATACTTTCTCAATGAGAATTCTTCTTAATTTTCTTGGCAGTAATCTGAAAGTAGTTGGAGCATTTATTTCTTCAGTTCCCACCACAATGGTTCAATTATATAGAGACCGGAACTTTATTACTCGTCAGTTTTCCAAAAGTTTAACATCATCCTTTTCTACAAGAAACCTTTTCTTTTTTGCACATGACGTGTGGCAAGGAGCATTGTCACGCTGAAAGATTTCTCTATGTTCTTAGTCTGGCAGAAGATTAAATCGCAGTAAACTAATATAGTGTTGCCGTTTAGGGTTCCATCAAGTTATATCAATTTTCTTCTACGATTGCCGTTGATGCAACCTCACAACATTACGAGTCCACCGCCTAATTTTACGTTCTTTGTGATGCATTGTCTCTTTCTCCCATTGGTACTCTTACATATTAACTTGCATTCGAATGTAACGTTATTTTACAATCATTACTAAAATTTACTTTTTGCCACTTTCAAGAATCCCATGTTAGATTCTCTTTTTATCGCTTCAATCTTCTATCATGATGTTTTTGGACTATTGATATTTTTTTTGCTGTTATACGCCCGTCCACGTTGTTTATCGTAATAATTTTCGTAACATACCAACTGAAATCTCAGTTAAAATAGCATTCACTCTTTATTTGTCTTTTTTTGGTTTGCCTACCGAGATCCTCATAATCCTTCTTTCATCCCCCCTTTCTAACTCTTGTAGTCATCTAGTTTTCTCTGCAGTTAAAAAAGTTCCCGTAATGTCAAATGTGTTTGGGATTGTTTGAACTCTGTTTCTGGAAGTTCCCAGTCGCCTGGATATCTCCCGTTGAGTCATCTTCTCCTTCAAAGTTACAACCTTCATCTTTGTTCCAGCAGACATTTTAGCCATGATTTCAGTGTAAAAAAGAAAGTTAATATTGAAGAACAATGACTTGTCAAGGCACATTACACTCATGTTAATAACATGGAAGAATTTCTAGTTAGAAATTTGTATATTAACATGATTTTATCTTCTCAGATCATTCATTGGCCCAACAGTTTTACATGGCCTTTTTTTTTTTCATGACGCTTTAAGATGTGTATCTTATGTTACACGGTATCTACGCAAAGTTGATTTTGAAATCGCAAGGTCCAGAGTCACTACTGTTAAAAACAAACTGCTAAACAATCTTAACTTCGAGATAAAATGAAAGTGTATAATCATTATATGCAGTTGCCACAGAACTTTTGTATGCCAGCATTTACTATTTTAGATGTCTCGTAAAAGCAAAGGTGCCATAGTCATAATATTATATATGGTTAAATCTTTGGCTATGACCGACGCTTGTCAAGCAAGGTCATTGTTCCCTAGAGGGCCATTAATTTGTTAATGAGTTAATAAGCAATCAGATTTGGTTTCTAGCCTTGGTTGCCAACCAGTCTAGTGGTGTTGAATGGCATCAAGTTTACATCAAACATCAAGGAAGCCGAATACATCAGACTCAATCGCAGACATCGAATACAGAAGTACGTGACCTCACACCTGCACCCTGTATTACAAGCCTGAAAACGAAAATGTTGGATAGATGGACATATTAGCCAACCGCCCCAGAGATGATTAGACTGTTTCTCACACACTGAAAACGAAGAATTTAGTGTCCGCGTACCGCATTACAGACTGGCTTAGAGTAACTGAAGAAATATTGAAGCTAAGCAAATGTCAAGTAATGGAAACTCATGTTTCGTGATATAAGTTAATCTATATCACGTACTGGGTATGACGACAAACGACATCCGTGTCCTGGGTAAGACAATAAACTACGTCCAGCAGAAAAGGCCTCTGATTAGGAGGTTTTGAGGAGCATGGAACCACCTCTTAATTGCTGGTGTTCCCAGGTCCACCCTGACCCGGGGTGGTAGCAGCTGTTAGGGTCCCAGCTATGGGCAAATAGTTAATCCCCGGACTGAGGTAAAAAGCATTATGAAAGTGTAAAAATACGTTTTAATACCAGAAATACTTTATAAAAAAAATTATTACCAGAGATAAATTTTTGAAGGAAAAAAAACTATTACCAGCAATATATTTTTGAAAAAAAATATTACCAGCAATACGTCTTTTTTTTTAATATTACCAGCAATACATTATTTAAAATAATACAAGGTAACCAAAAAGTTCTGTCCGTTTTTAAAGGAAAAAAAGAAAACGCTTCACTGTATGTGTAACTTATATTTAGTCTTCGAAGTAATCGCCATCGGCATCCAGCACCTTCTGCCAACGTGTCTCCATCTGTTCAATGCCTTTGCGGTAGAACTCGGGGTGTTTTGACGCAAATAAGTCCGTGGGGGCTTTGCGCAAGTCTGCTTCATTGGTGAAGGATTTCCCACGAGTGGAAGAGGTGGTAATCGGATGGCACAAGGTCAGGTGTATAAGGTGGATGGCACAAAGTTTCCCACCCAAGTTGATGTATGGTATCCCTGACCACTCGCGCGGCATGCGGCCTGGCGTTGTCGTGTCGTTGCGATTCACCTGTGCGGGCACAATGCCTGTTGCATACGTTTCAATTGCTGCGAGTATAGGTCTCCAGTGACCGTTTGGCCCGTTGGTAGCAGTTCATAATGAACCACTTGACTACCTGTCCACCAGACACGAAGCATAATCTTGCGTGGGTGCATAGGCGGTCTTGCGGTGTGAGGGACAGTATCCTGAGGAGACAACCAATGTCTGGAACGCTTGGGAGTTTCGTACGGAACCCACTTTTCATCACTGGTAAGCACTCGATTGCGGTACGGTGGCGAGAAAGCAGCGATACGCAGGCTGCCACTCGTTGTCTCTTGTGGTCCTCTAACAGCGTTTGCGGAACCCACTTGCTCAGTTTGTACGTCTTGCCTAGGCGGTGCAGGTGAAGTCTAACTGTTTCATCGGAAACGTTGAACTGTCTTGCAAGTTCACCACACGTTAGACTACTGTCCTCTTCAATGGCCGCCTTCAGGACTCCGTTATTCAAGACCTGTGGGCATCCACTGTGAGGCTCATCATGGAGAGACAAATCTCCCGACCTGAATTTTCGAAACCAACGCCTTGCAGTACGTTCATCCACAGCACTATCCCCAAACGCTTGACATATGTGGCGACTTGATGCAGCTGCTGATAAGCCCACTTTGAAGTCGTAAAGCAAACAGCCCCGAACGAGATCTCTAGACACTTATAACTGATGGCCGGGCACGGTGCGCGTGTTTATTATAACGTCTGATGTTCCTACTTCCGACTGTCCGAATTTGAAAACAATTGCTACACGCATTTCGTATATATTTCAACTTCATTCAATGACTAATCAAAAGACGGACAGAACTTTTTTGGTTACCTTGTATTACCAGCTATACATTTTTTAGGGAAAATAATATTACGAGAAATAGTTTTTTGACAAAACAAAATATTACCAGCAATAAAATTTGTCGGTATTAAATGACCCACTGAGGTTGATATGCTGTAAAACAAAATAACCCTAACCCTTAATCTATGTCCCCTGCTTCATTACAGGAAGACTATTCTGAATTCGAAACTGTTTGGGTGTGGGGCTAGCAACTCCACCCACTAAAAAGACTATTTGTTACAGAAGCATACAGCATGGAGGAGCTGTGGCCCAGTATTCGACGGGAGAATCTACAGGATATATATATGCATACAATCCAAGCTTACAGTCGTGAGGCGGTAACATTGCTATTTATACAAGCCTTTTGATTGTTCTCATTATACTTAGATTTTTAGTAATATTAACTTAGACTGCAACGTACTACATGAGAGTAAAAATATATGTGAGGAATGCGTGCCTTGAAAATCAGAATTCGTAATCTTAACTCTTTCAGTGAGTTACAACTCCGGCCACTAATAATGTCATTTGAAAAAGTACAGGTGTCTTAGCACGGAAGATGGCCCTGTTAATGATACGCAAATGTTAAAAGTATAAATATTAGTTACATACAAAGAAGAATCTGCAATGTTATCGGTCCTGACCTGGCATTTCGGCTTCAGTCATTTTCCCAGGGGCGTAACGTAGCTTCCCTGTCGCTTTTCTATGAATATTTTCATTGTAATTGTTCTGAACTTTCTTCTTTGCTGCCTATGTATTTAGACGGAGTACTAGACTGGCGGCGAGGTCGCATCATTTTACTGTTTTAAATTTCTATATGTTACCGTAAATTCTATGCTAACACGTTCTACTTTCGCACTTCTCGCTTGTGGAACTCTCTTCCATCCCCTTGCTTTCCAGTCAACTTTGATCTTCAAAAATCTAAATCCAATGTAAATCGTTACCTTCTCTTAATTAATTTCATTGTTCTCTCTCCTTAATAATGCGTTTCGCATATTCTCTCGCACTCAGTAACCTCCTTGCGTCTTAGCGGTGTTGTTGCTTTGCATGGGGTGACACGGTGAAATGATTTAAAAAATATAAAGAATTCATACCCAATGAAGTAAACGCGAACGGCAAGAATATTTGCTTCATTATAAACATGGTAAAATCAACGAACCTGAACGATATGAAATGTCGACTTAATTCAGCCAATGCAAAAGTCAACATGACCGAGCCGATATGAAAGTGAATTTGAATCGATATAAAGAGATGATGATCGACCAAAAACGATCAGCCAAGACAACATTTCTTTTCTAGAATATCAAAATTCTATTCGGATAAAACATTCTGCTCACTCACGTGCAAGTTCACCGATATCGCGCACTGATCGAAACTTATCAGAAATCGTGCTGTGTTTTCTGCATTTTTTATAGTGTGATACCAGTTGAATCCCATCTGTGTAGTGATTTTCAAAACGTAGCTTTGATGTGACACAAGGCCAAAAGTAAGGGGCACACAATGAGCATCCTTACATGCTAATACCCTTGGGAAAATTATGTATCCTCTTCCCCCCCACCCCCAGCCTCTCTCTATAGCCTGGTCTACTACAGAAAGAAATGACAACCTACTGCGGGAAAAAAATCTGCCTCGTCTGTCATATATCAGAAGATACATGATCGCCTAAGCATGTATCACGCATGGCACATGACTGAATAATTACATTATGAAAAAGGGATTAAACAGGAACATTTAATCATTTTCGTTTGCTGAACATAAAATTATATCACTTGGCATCCACCATAATTTACCTTGACTTTCTGTTAGCCTGAAGTACATTGGGAGTAACAAATATTTATACACATACATATTTTAAAATTATTTTATTTTCAACTAATGAATAAGCATACTTTTCATATAATTAACTGTACACAGATGGCATAATAACTAAATATACAATAAAACGGAAAAAAGGATTTAATGGAAATAAATCCCATTTACCTATTTTAATGTGTGAAAAAAGTATTTGTAAAATACAAAAAAGAATAATTAATCTTCATTTAATACTTTATAGAATAGCCATTATTCATTTCTACAGCAACCAACTTTTTCTTGTTGTTCTCAATTAATGATTTGCAAATTTTAGTTGGTATTTTGTTCCATTCTTCTTCACGTATGGTTTACAGATCCGGGATGATTGTTGAAACTCTCGACTGGATTTGAATTTTCAAATATCGCCACAGATTTTCGATTGGGGTTAAGTCTGTGGAATGACTTGGCCATTTCATAATATTTACATTATTTTTAGCAAGCCATTTCTTCGTAGATTTTGCAGTGTGATTACGATGATTATCTTGGAAGATCCAATCTGGAGGAAGTTAAAGATGTTCAGCCGAAATCATTAAATTTGCTTCCAAAATATTTTGATATGCTGCGGCATTCATTCTACCATTTATTACTGGTATGTTGCCAGGACCTTTTGCAGAAAAGCATCCCCAAACCATGATTCTGCTACCATCAAATTTCACTGTTGGAACTGTGTTCTTTTGTTTCAATGCTTCAGCATATTTCCTCCATACATGATTTCTAGAATTACGTCCAAAGAACTCCGTTTTGGTTTCGTCTGTCCATAATACTCTTTCCCAATACGATTTTTCCTTATCCTTATGTTCACGAACGAATTTCAACCTGGCGTCTCTGTGTCTTTTCAATAGCAGTGGAGTTTTATTGACTTTAGATTGTTCCTATGGATTTCATTGCTTATTGTCCGTTTAGTGACACATATTCCTGATAAAAGCAAACCAGCCTGCAACACTTGACGTGTAACCTATGGATTTTGTTTAATTAATTTCCTCGAAGATCTTGAAAAAATATTCCTTGGAGCACCTGTTCTTCTTTGGTTTTGAACGGTTTTGAGTTTTTATACCTTGCAATGAATGAACTAATGGTATTGAATGTAATATTCAGCTTGTCTGAGATGTTCCGGTAACTTTTATCTTCTTTCCAGAACTTAAAAATCAGTTCTTTTTGCGAATTTGTCAATTCCTTAACTCTTGTCATGATGATAACCTCCTTGCACGAATAACAATTACAGAATGTTGTTTGTATTTTTACGCTAAAGATAAGTACTGATAATATTATTGGAACATTATAGAATATTCCCACTTGAATAATTTATATTATTAAAGCAATTTAATGTTTTAAAATCTTAAATTTGCACTGTGAGAATATTTTTTCACCCATTAAAATGGATAAATGGAATTTATTTCTATGAAAGCATTTTTTTCTGTTTTCTATGCATATTTAGTTATTGTGGCACACTTTGTACAGTTAATTATATGAGAAGTATGTTTATTTATTAGTTGGAAATTAAAAATGCTTATGTGTACGAATATATGTTTCCCCACTGTATATATTATGAGCGTTCTTAAATTCAAAGATCTTGAAAAGAAACTAACGACATGTTTGCTTCTATGCATAAATACTTATTTCAAAATAAAATCCTGGCATTTAGCTTGATTGTCTATCAGAAGAAGAAACGCGTCGGCTAAGATATGTCTCCTTTTTGTCTTTATTCATATATATGCAGGGTGCGATGGGTGAATTGTCGCCATTTTATATGTTTAATTCCGCACATACACGTTATTTGCTTTTAATTTTGTCAACTGCACATTATAATAGGGTCAGTTGGCCACCGACTGTGAGAAGAATAGGACCATAACCCAATTCATCCCGCCAGAAATTTGGAAATGTCATGCTATACTGCTTGACATTCCCGCCAAAAGGTCCAATACGAACATTACAGAGTCTTTGGGTGTCAATCTGAAGACGATCCAGAGTATTCAGAAAGAGTTGGATGAGTCTAATGATGATTACGAAGGTACTTCAGCTCGGTACACTCTCTCTTTGCGTTAGGATAAGAAAAGAACTCCCGAATTTGTTGGTGAGGGCCTCAGACTCAACATGGAGGCCTACGCCTACACCAAAAGCCTTGAAGGGGTAGTTCTGGATTGCAAGAGGGTGGCTACTGGAAGATATTATGTCTGGCAACAGGACTCTACACCATGCCACACAAGCAGGAGAACCCAGTCAAGACTGTCAGACAATTTCTGCGACCACATCATTCCTTACATCTGGCCACCTAATTCCGCAGACTGCAATCCCCCCTGATTATTATGTGTGGGGCGCAGTCGAGCAAGAAACCAACAAAACTCCTTGTAGGACCAAAGATGAACTGGAGGCAAGGATTATTGCAGCATTCACCAACTTAAAAAAGGAGACCGTACAGAAGAGTTGCAGGAGATTCCGACTATATCCAATTAATGGCGAATTTATAGAATAAAGTTACTCTTTGGTATTTGAAGATATTTTTGTGTAATTTTGGTAAATGTATCTGTTAAAATGAGATGTCAGTGTTATTTTAATTTTTGCATAATTTTGACAATTATCCATCACGCTCTACATATATATATATATATATATATATATATATATATATATATATATATATATATATATATTATAAATTAATAGATTTAAAATATGGTTTTACCGCTACACAGTGATAAGCATGTTTCAGAAATGGAAGCTAAAGCCCCTGAATTTAATTTTGTTATTAAACCAAAGACATTAGTTCCATTTCCTCATCAAGCGAATTTTGGAGTCCAAAATTCGCTTGATGAGGAAATGGAACTAATGTCTTTGGTTTAATAACAAAATTAAATTCAGGGGCTTTAGCTTCCATTTCTGAAACATGCTTATCACTGTGTAGCGGTAAAACCATATTTTAAATCTATTAATTTATAATATTAATGCTCTGTAAATTTAAATTTACATAGAGCACTATTGTGTAAAAATAAAAATATTTATAAGAACACCGGATTTTATATCTTACTGTTCTTTCCTTTTTATTTATATATACATATGTATATATATATATATATATATATATATATATGTGTGTGTGTGTGTGTGTGTGTGTGTGTGTGTGTGTGTGTGTGTGTGTGTGTGTGTGTGTGTGTGTGTGTGCGTAATAATCCTTTGGTAAAAACTCCAAGTGAATCCTAATAATATAAAATAAAATATTAAATCTGATTCACGTAGAGCTCAATGTTTGATTCAAACAGAGCATATAAATTACATTCAATATGAATTAAAATTACTCCATACTGCCAGGCTTTTATAAGTTGTTTTAAGCCCGTTTCATTTTATTTTTTTCTTATTAACCTAATCGGTTGAAAGTTCTTACGAATTACTCTAAATTTGTATGGTGAAATGTTCATAACCATGGAGTAATCTTAATTCCTATTGTATTTAATACACACACACACGCATACACACATATATATATATATATATAATTTTTATTAAAAAATTGCAACATAACATCGGATGTATATATATATATATATATATATATATATATATACATATATATATATATATATATATATATATATATATATATATATATATATATATATATATATATATATATATATATATATATATATAAACCCTTTATTCTACATTTAACTTTATCACTTGATAAGACACCGTAGGTGTTGAAACAAAATGGCTATTTTTGTAGTGATTTTATAACATATTTATGTTATAATTTTAAATAAAGAATTATATATATATATATATATATATATATATATATATATATATATATATATATATATATATGTGTGTCTGTGTGTGTGTGTATAGCTATATATATGTATATATATATATATATATATGTATATATATATAATACTTATTCAAAAATATATATATATATATATATATATATATATATATATATATATATATATATATATATATATATATATATATTACCTTGTCAGTCTCCTTGAATACAACTTGTATAAAACAGGCATTGCTGCGTTTAAGATTTGTACTCAATTTTTCATGCATTCGTAAAAGTTTTTTTTCTTTTCTGGCCATAAAGTGTGTATGAATTGTCCAAATGTCTTCTGTATCTGAGCGCTTTCGGCTATTCTATTAGAAGTTATCCATAATTTTTTTAATTTTTACCTGAATATCTAGATATATGTGCATCTCTTATGATGAGATTTTTTATTTTCCAAACACTGCCAGCATACTGTGACCGTGTTCAAAGTTGCTATTATTGAGTGTTATCGTTTTTATTATTATTAATGCTTCCATTATTTTACCCTTTTTTTATATGCAGATGAGGCTATTAGGGTCGTCCTTTCTATATGTACGTTGCGGGCGGATCATTGGGAAATTGAATAGAAAGGTTAATCGCAATACCATGTCAATCATCTTTAATAAAGCTGCACTTAGCCTGTAGCGGGGGAATTCTAAGAATTCCTGTAAAAAGAGACCGTTCTAAAAACGGAACCTTTGGATCTCCGCCCACTTATTAGAAATGGAATCGTCAGATTATCAAAGGGAATTCGTTTGTAGGAAAAGTTCAGTGATGAGAGCAAAGTCAATCAGAAATCGATGTTAATTGGTTTTAAGAGTCACGACCAATAAGCTTTTGATTTCAAATCAAATTAAAGACCTGACGCAGTTAGGTGTGTGATGATGACGCCAGGTTTAATGGTTGCGTGGGAGGGTATAAATGAGTGCTAATAATACTGATAATAATAGTAATGATGTTTCTTTTGATGATGGCACATTGAAGATCAATTGGGGTGTTGGCGACGGTGATCGTAGGAGGATAGGTGTAAAGCCGGTTGTGAAAATGAAGATATTGAAAAAGATAAAAATCGTTGCAGGGGCGAAGAAACTTAGAGTAACGATGGTTGAGGTGATATTGAAAATTGCAGTAAATTATTTTTAACCACTATCATTATTACTTTCTGTTTGTGAAAGCGTTTCACTTTGAAAGTGCTGGAAATGGAGGTGACAATAAATGAAGATTAATGGAGAAATTGGATATTTATCAATGTAATAATAATTGCCATGATGCTTTGTAATGCCATACAGTTTAGTATATAAGTGGTCGACAAATGTTTACTCAACGTTAACGCGCTAAATGTTAAAGTGTGTTATGATACCATAATTAAGTCAAATCCAAAACCAATGGGTAAACGAAAATGTTTTATCAATCATATACGTTCATTTGTCATTGGAACTCCAATCTGAACTATTCCCGATTATTCCGATAATAATATATAATTAAATCCCCTTCTCTGTGAAAAGTGTCCCTTTCCTTGAAATTGACGTTAATATCACATTACGGCTAGGTTACATCGGTTGAATTTAATACATGTCAAATACTTTTAGGTTATTTAGCGTCAAATTTTGTATGGGACACCCATTAAGGATCCAACACACTACAAAGTAGTACTCGTCAACCAGACTAACCTCGCTAAACCTTTAGCCCATGGTGAAGCGTCTTAATACAGGGTGTCCATAAAGTTCGTGTGCACTTTAAAAACATTATAACTTTATTTGTATTTGCGATAGAAATAATTTGTAAAAAGGATTAGAAAGAAGTAAATCTATATTTTTAAAGGTTTTACTGAATTGAATTGTTATTATTGAAATTTTATTTAAGTTTCCACATGTCCTCCATCATTAGCAATACAAAGGGTAATACGATTTTGCAGTTCACAGAAAACATTTGCCAACTTATTTACAGTAATGCCTGAAATCAAATTAGTTATTTTAGCTATACTTAAAACTTTATAACATTTTTTACAGATTATTTATTCGTTTTCCCTATCTCGGAAGCTGTCCGTATTTTCCCTAAAAGACACAATAAGAAAAAATAACTTTCGGACCAGACGAAAATGGCAAAATGTAAAATTGATTTAGTACAAGAAACAAAATGTTTTACCTATCTCTCTGCGTAATAGCAGTTGTAGCACAGTTCTTCGTGTCCTGAATAGCAACCGGGCTTGTTAGGCATAGCCCCCTCCTATTTTCGCCAGTTGTTCTCGATTTATACTTAATCATATCTAATTTGCATACGATACTACAGAAAGAATATCGTGTCTATATCCAAATTACATTTCAATATTTCAGTCTAAACATATTTTACTATCCTTCCATATGTTTTGTAAGAAACAAATTATTGCAACCAAGATAAATTGTTACTTTTTAACACTATAATAATCAGTTGTCACATTGTAAACCTGGGAGATGAAGTCGACCGGCGTCTTTGCTGCTTAACAAGGCCAGTCCTTCTGCAGCAGATATGACGTAGTCAACTGTCATGGAAATTAAATGAGATGTTCTTGTACGTGCAACGTGTTCTCCAGCTCTCTCACTTTCAAACTCTTATCTGTTTTTCTCCGTGCAACACTTTCTGTTTCAACAACGTTAAAATATGGAAGAATTCCTCGATTCAAAAGATAAGTCATTGTTTTATAATTGAACCATAACAGTAGCATAAAATTGAAAGCTAAAGAAAATAATTAGATGAATCAATAACGATGCTAGCAATTTCTAGGAATAAATGATTTTCTCAACAAATGCTAGAAATTTTTCCATCATCCTCAAACAGCGTTTCAGTTATTGTTTTTTCTTTAACTAGTGTTCACTCAATACAAGGCACAAGAGCATCTCAAGGCGTAGAGTTACTATATGAAGTTGTCGTAAAGTGTTTTCTGTTTTTGATTTTTTACGGATTATCAACCCATTCTTGATTATTTAAAGTCGAAACATATTTCAGATTGTAAACGATTGCTTAGAGTATTGAGAGGGCGTACAAAGACGAGGTAAGCGGTGCATATTATGAGGATATGTAGGATAGACAAGGCTCACACTAGATATTGGTTAAGGTTAATATTGTAGTGACCAGGGAAAGAACCTCTCACCTATCCGTTCCACAGTTCTGGGAAATAAATTGTCGAAGTGAAACTTTCCACTTTCCAACGGAATATAAAGGGATGTTTTGACCCTATATAAGTGGCATGGCTGGTCCGAGTTGTAAAGGTCTGAACTGGTGGAATATAGACCGTCAGAACATTTTCGAAGATAACAACATTTCTCAAACGCTTTTGAACTCGAGGCTGGAAGCTATGGGCATGAGCTGAGTTCAAATTATGATCGAGTCTGTTTCGTTCATTTCGCATTAATACACTTGGAAAAGGTATTGATCCATTTTTATCCATCTATGAGTTTAATACCACGTCAGACAATTCTCTTGGCTTGACAACTAATCTAGGAGAAAATTTTTGAATTCTAATAATTGTAAATAATAGGACTAGTTAAGATCTTTAACATTGGTAGGATTACCTTTTATTTTACAATAATTTTCACCCTGAGAAGAGCCACCCCTGGTAGAGATATACAGAAAGGGATAAAATTTATGAGGATATGTGAGGAAGATAACGGTTATTTCTAGCTTTGAACAGGTTAATATATTAATGATCAGAGAAGAATTCTCTTGAAAGTCAATTCCACAAAGTATCTGAATCCAAAGCAATCATGAAAATGATTGTACTCCTTTAGGTTACCGAGATTTTCTAAGCTTAGCTTAGATGTGGCACAAGGCCGAAAGTATGGGGCACCCAGTGAGGATCGAACTCACTACTCAGTCGTAATTGTTCTAGCGAGACAAGCTTGCTAACCATTAGGTTATCTTGAACTAAAGAAACCTACTTCTGTTGCATTTGCAGTATATTTGGTTTCCTAACGATTCTGTTTACGAATTTCGGTATCATGAAATTTTTTAAAAAGTTGGGATGGTGAAATATAATTACTTGGGTTTCATTATATTATTTCCTTATTGACATCATATTAAGCAAAATGTATTCTGCTCCTTTCAATAAAAGTCTCTCGGGATTTTGAAAACTATCCTTTTCGCTAAATAAGAGTAAATTTGTGTGCCTATACGTAAAAATTTAAGGATTAAAAAAAAGATCTCCCAAATAAAAAAAATTAAAAAATAGTTACATAATATTTTGAAAATATTATCGTATTTAAGATCAATAGTGAAAAAGGCCTTGAGTGAGTAAAGCCTGTGGGTCTTGGCAAAGATCATCTTTCATTGAATAGTGTGGCCTGGCGCTACAGAATCACAAACAAATAACTGTACCAAATAACAGAAACCACATCATTTGAGGAGTACCAACAGTAGCAACAACTAAAATTGAAAGCACATGTGACTCGAAGATAAAATAATGACATAATCAACATTAACATTCCACAACAGTTCAAATAGAAGATTAAGAAGGAAACGCCCTAAAATACTGGAAAGAGCAATAGCAGATACTGGCTTTTAGAAATTGTTTCAAGAGAAATATTTTATAAATTTCAACCGAGAACAATATTGACTACTTGGTTAATGAATGCCAATGTTTTCCTTGTGGGGAAACGGTTAATATTACGAAAGATAGAAAGAAGAAAGTTGGCAGTCACAACTCTTACAAGAAGTTAAAAGAAGACTATAATGACGCTTTTTCAATGGTCCGTGAATTGATGAATCAGCAATTAGCGAAAAGCTGAGATTTACTGATAAAAAAGGAGATTCTTCTTTCAAAATTTTTTAATGAGAATCTTCACCTCATGGGGACGCGTGGGTCTGCAATTGCAAGGATTAGGTAGTCTATCTTAATCACTTCTCAATCTCCGTCACTGACAAGTTTTCAACAAAATCACCATGTTGTGAAACATAAAAACAGTAAGACTATTCGATTTGATAAGTTCAGATTGACATCGGATCTCAAAAATGACCTACAATGTGCCGTTAGCTGAGACGAGTAATAGATTGTTAATTTTAACGCCTCAAAAACAAACTTTCCCTTTATTAATCATCTGAGATACCCCTTTCTGTCAATTTCTCTGCCCAGAATATATCTTACATATTTATAAGTATACCATCCGTCCATGCTTTGAATATTGCTGACAGATATAGTCTGGTGCTCCTGGTACATATTTAAAGATTCCTGATGAAATCCAAAGAATCTGCAATTTTATTGGTCATGACCTGGCATCTCCCCTTCAGTCACTTTCACACCACCGTAATATAGCTTCCCTGTGCCTTTTCTATAAATACTCGCATGGTAATTGTTCTGATGAACTTTGCTTTATGTTAGCTAGACTTTATGAATTTAAGTGCAGTACTAGATTGGCAGCAAGGTGCAATCAATTTACAGTTGAATTAGCTAGATCTAACCGTAAGGTCTATGCTATCTGTTTCTTCTCTTAAACTTGGAAGTCTCTTTCGGCTTCCGGTTCCTTGCTTTCCAGCCTCCTTCCTCGTGAAAATGCGTTAGATATAAATATTCCGCAATAGAGTTAGTGCGTTTTTGCCAGAAAACAGACGTGGAGATTAACGTAGCAAACGGAACAAAGATCTTGGCTGTTAAAAATTATTTCAAGTCACTTAATGTCGTATGAGGTGATGACTATAACGCATAAGTTCTATGGAACAAAATAAGACGACATATTTTATCTTAGTATTCAAACTAATGAATATTTTCGTTTTTCGCTACCAAAAATCAATATTTAAAATACCACAGGTTTTATGTCAGGCTATTAATTATTTAGTTTGAACATTAATCTCATTAGAGAAAATGAATTTTTATGTTTTACAGGAATCCTTTTGATCATTTGTAAATGTCAAGGGTCGTTCTTCAAAAAGATGCTTTATATGAAATTTTGTTTGAAAAAACAAAAACAAAACTTATCGTTCTTTCGAGTTCAAATATTTATTTTCTATGTGACCAAAAGATTCCTTGTTTGCATTTAAATCAGCCGACATGTTTATTGGTTTATTTCTTTTGTAACAAAACCTATTTAGCTGTAAGGATTTTTTTCTTCTTTGAGAAATTATTTACGGTTGAACAGACGCTAAAGGTCTTAAAAAGCGTCCTATTATTTTCTTTTCCAAACATAGTCCTAATTTTTCTCATTTCTATTCCTTTTTATCTTTTTGCCTATCTAATTTTTCTCTTCTTTCCAAATTTTTGTTTTACACTTTATCGATCAAGCGCATTTAAGTAATAAAATATGACGTATTAATTAATAAATGAAAAATTTATATATTGTTGTGGTGGGATCCACCTAGTCTGCATAGGTGACTACCAACTATATAAATAATGGTTGATACCGGAAGACGAGAGAAAAGGAATCACGAGATCCAACTAGAGACTCTGATCGACTGCGACTAGTCAACACATTCTCCAGGAACGTCTTCCCAGAAATATACAGAAATACTATATGTACTTATTGTGTACACTTTCTTGTTATAATACATTCTTGTTCCAAGTACATTTTGTGTTGCATTATTATTCCATGCATTAGGCGAGATTCAACATTGAGTCAAGACTCAACATATATATATATATATATATATATATATATATATATATATATATATATATATATATATATATATATATATATATATATATATATATATATATAGTTAAAACTAGAGAGCTAGACAAACCTACCAAGGTTTCACCTAAAGGCATCCTCAGGGAAAGATCCGCTTAGGTGAAAACTTGGTAGGTTTGTCTGGCTCTCTAGGTTTAACTAGGTCTGCTCTATTTACTGTATTGAGCACTTTATTCAGTTAGTTGCGTTCTCGTATCGGGTTATTTTTGTTTGGGCTTTGGACCTGCATGCTGAACGATTGTTTTCGACATGCGTTCATGTTCTCGGCTCTTTCTTTTTTTATACCTTTTTTCCTTCGATATTGATTTGATCATTTGCAAATCAAGAAACCGAAGGTTTTCCGAAACAAGTGTAGTTACTTTTTTAAATCAGTCGTTAAAAATAATTTTTCTTTTCAATTATTTATTCCATTTCTATTCAATGATATATATATATATATATTTTAAACATGTTGTGTTGAATGTTAAAGACAACATAGCCCTGCATATTTTCTTTTGGATTTTCTCATATTTTCTATTGAGACTTTTTATTTGAAAATTATATCGAAATAAATATTGTCCGTAAGATAACCGAGTACTTTCGAACATCATTGTTCATCTTCAGGGTCAAAATTTTTAACAATGTCTTATATATATGTAGAGTCAAAATATTTTAAAAAACATTTGCAAATTGTCTTGTAGCGGAATCATTTTTTACAAACTAAATAAACGTTACAAAATCATTTTAATTTCAAAAGACGCGATGATGTTATCACGTGCATGGCGAAGATTTTTAATCATGTGAAGGCGTGAAAAAGATTTTTATTATACAAGCTAAAAGATCGAAGAATACGCTATAAAATTTAAAAAGTTCAAAGGAAATGGTTATGTGTAGTATCTAATTATGAAGAAATATATTACAAACATTGTAGGATGTTTCCAGAAATATTGTAATCTATACGATTAATACGAGGTCTTTTGCTTTTAATATGTAATGCTTCTAAGATTTTAAGGCGTCTAATGTCTGTTTGTTTATCTATAATTTTAGTATTATCTATAAGTATTTTACGAATATCAGATTGCAGAAGGGAATATTCGTAAAATACAACATGTTTAAAAGAAAAGTTGCTGCCAAATTACACACACACACATATATATATATATATATATATATATATATATATATATATTGCGGGTAATAGAATGAAAAAAACAAAATAATAATAACCTAAAGCCTAGATAGATAGAGAGATAGATAGATAGATAGATATTTAAGAGGGGCTGCTCATAAGCTGGGGAAGTTTTAGCATCACGCACGAAACGACAGCAGTACATCTATATTTAGTCGCTCTACAAAAAGCAGGAAACAGATAAAGATCGGAAAAAAGACCGTGTAAATTCGTATCTATTTTCTCTGTCGTTCATTTTGCTCTGATAGCTTCGAAAAAGATTTTTTTAATCGGTATCACCCCAAGCAATGCAGTACAGTCACTAACACGCCAGAGGTTAGAGGGCGTGGTTGAATTAGAGACAGAAACATTAGTAATGGGGTGAAAGAAAAGAGCAATCAGGAGGGACAGTAGATAGCGATTGATATTGCATATAAATATTTGCAGGTTAGAGTTGGTTGGAAACCTTGGAACCGGAAGGGAGTCCCACAATTGAGAAGTGCGAGATATGAAATTGTTAGCATAGAAGTCACGGCTACATCAAACAAGTTGAACCGTAAATTGATGAGATCACGCCGCCAGTCTAGTATTTCGCTTAAATACATACAGTCTAGGCACCATAGTGTAGAGTTCATCCGAACCATTACATGAAAGTCTTTATATAAAAAAAAGCAGGTGGACAAGTGTTTTGAAGCCGAGCTGCCAGATCAGGACCAGTAATTTTGCTGATTTTTCTTTAGGTCTTATCGAGGGGCTCTAGGAAAATAGCAAGGGCACCGGACCATATATGGCAGCAATATTCTAAGCATGGACGACTGGTAGACTTACAGACATGCAAGATAGAATTAGGAGAGAAATATTATCTCGTCCGACACAGTGAACCGACTTTCTTAGCAGCTAATCTGGCGATGGATTCAATGTAGTCTTTCCACCTTATGTTAGCTGAGAACGTTATCTTGAGAAGGCGCAATGAAACTGTTATGGTCCAGGTTCCTTGTACCACGGTGATGGACCAAGATAGAACCAATGAAGAATAACTCGAACACAGGTATGGAATAACACAGATATATTACAAACAGAATATGTACAAAAGAAGTAGAAGTCTTAGCAATAACAATCAGGTTAGGTTAGAGAGAACGATGTTGTCTCGACCAGTATCACTATTCCAATGTCTTACAGTAATCGTCTGACGCGACTCTGTGACTGACTGACTGACACGATGTTCAGCAACACGCCCACGTGTGTCGAATGTGGCACAAGGCCGGTTTAATGTAGGCTCATCGATCCCGTAGGCTCGGCTAAAAAATGCCCGTAGAACCCGTATAAACGGGATCGGGTTGGTCAACCAACCCCGAATGAGGCTCTGCCCTTCGGCGGAGCCTCGTCCGGGTTCCTCTCTGCCCAGAGGCAGAGAGTTCGACCGTATAGCCGAGTCGTCCAAAAAGGACTGAACTCACACGATGTTCATTAACACGTCCACGTGTGTCAAATGTGGCACAAGGCCGGTTTAATGTGGGCTTTCTAAAGACTGAACTCACACTACTGCTTCCTCGTGAGGTGCAGTATTTATGGTGTACGGGATAGTCCATTACTATTATGGGTAAGTTCCTATAACAGAAACACTTTCCTGGAGGATAGTATCATCCATACTGATGGAAGGCAGAAATGGGTCTCTCGTTTAATGGAGAGCAGTTTAGTTTTGGGGAGGTTAAAATTGACAAGCCATCTTTTGCCTCAGGTTTAGGTCGTTTTTTTTACATCGGCTTCCATTTTGACGTTGTCTTACTATAGAAGCAGGAATAAATGCTAGTGTCGTCAGTATAGATGCCAAGTTGAGAGTTGATATCATTGGGAAGGTTGTTAATGAAGATTAAAAACAGTGTAGGACCAAGAATGGATTCCTGTTGGATACCCGCATTAATACGAAAAGATGTAAACGAGTGACCGTTCAGGATATCTTTCATTTCTCGATTAGATAGAAATGACAGGATCTGCTCAAAAACGGGCCCAGGGGTACCGCAGCTTTTCAGCCGGTGGCGAAGACCTGAATGCTAGACCCTGTCAAAGACTTTCGTGATGTCCAATGATACATCCCGGGCTTCACAGTTTTTAACTAAAGCATGATAGACTCTTTCTGCAATTATCTTTAGTACATAAGATCTGGAGAAATGAAAGCTGTATTGCTTGTCTGAGACAATTCATTAGGACCTCTAGGAGTTTCCCAAACAAAGGTAGAAAGCTAATAGGCCGATAGTTCGATGAGTCAGAATGTTCACCAGAGTTCTTAAAAACTGGAACAACAGACGATGACTTTCAGCAAGCAAGAAAGCAGGAGGCAACGAGACATTTATTATACAGTTTAGAGAGAACAGGAGCCAGTTCGAGAGCACACTTTTTAATGACTATTACAGAGATACCATCAGGTTCACATACTTTGTGGAGATCTACGTTAGAGATGATAGCAGAAACCATGGAAGGGGTTATATACATATCACTTAAGAGATTCAGTTCTAAGTGGGAAGTTATGCTGGGATAATCCAGATGAGTCAAGAGTGGAGTTTGAGGAGATTTTTCGGGCAAAGCATTCAGCTTTATCAGCAGAGGATGGTAACCCCTCAAATCGATTGATGAATAGGAGAAATAGAGACCTTGCACTTATTTAGTACCCTATTACAGAGAGCCAGTAGTCAATAGTGCCAAAGTCTTTAGAGGCTATGTGGTGCCTCATTCTCTCAGCAAACACGGACTTAGCTTCTTCGGGGACTCGCTTTCATTTGTTACAAGCAATAGCTTATAGGTCTGTTATAACGTGAGCTGCCCTGCTATATATAGCCGAAAACAGAGGTTCCTATGTGTAATTGCGACCGAGTATGCTGGTGTGAACCATGGAGAGGATTGCTGTTTCACCTGGTATTTCCGAGAAAGCGTCCAAGCCGGCTTTAACCCAAGAAGAAACCTCATTTTTCAATTGGGAGTTTGAAGATATCAGTACAAGAGTCGTCACGAAGAAAATCCCGCAATGAGTCCCAATCAGCATTCTGGTACCGGAAAGAGGTTTTATGGATAGTGGGTTCCTGTTTAATGGATACTTGGAAGGAGATATCCATAGTTGGCACAGAGTGGTCCGAGTTACCAAGAGGACAGTATTGTGAAGCTTGGCAAGAATTGGGAGAGAGGAGGTAAGAAATAGATTTAATAGACAAGCATGTTACTCGGTTTGGCTGCGGAAACGAGTGGGGAAGTTCAAGATTAGAGGGTAATGAAAACATTCAATGTACTTTTAGGATGTTTCAGCCACGTGTTGTGGTGAGAATTAAAGTCAGAGAAGACAAAGACATTCGCAGATGGATGGAGAGAAAATGCCTTTTCTATACTGTCGCTATTGCCTCTAATATATTTTAGTCTTGGGAAGAAAAAAGAGATAGCTGACAGAATTTAGAAGCGAAAGACAGAATCAGTTGAAATAGTAGTCAGCGTCTTCAAGAAATAATTCACTAGCCATCGGCAGATTATCTCGGATGTAATCACTAAGACTATGCATATGAATTCTGAAATCTTTTCGGCAATTGGGAGGGTACCCTGGAACCAAGAATTCGTTGGTCGCAATGGAAGAATTCAAGTTGATGTCACAAAGGCTGAAGATATCTGGCGACCGTTCCAGGAGGAAGGATTCCACGCTGCAAAAGATGAAAAGGATAAACGTCAAGCCAAATATTTCACACCCAGTTTACCACTCATGATAGGCACACATTAAAATGTAATATTATAGACACCCATTAAAATGTAATATTATAGGCACCCATTAAAATGTAATATGATAGGCACCCATTAAAATGTAATATGATAGGCATCCATTGAAATGTAATATTATAGGCACCCACTGAAATGTAATATTATAGGCACCCATTAAGATGTAATATTATAGGCACCCATTAAAATGTAATATGATAGGCACCCATTGAAATGTAATATTATAGGCGCCAGTAAAATGTAATATCATAGGCACCCATTACACTGTAATATCATAGGCACCCATTAAAAAGTAATATCATAGGCACCCATTACAATGTAATATCATAGGCACCCATTACAATGTAATATCATAGGCACCCATTAAAATGCAATATTGTGAATTAACACAAAATGATTGTACAAACAAGCATTTTGTGCAGACGTACACACGTCTTATGTTGGGAATTGCTTAGCACACTGCGCACCATTTCTCTGGTCGACGTTGTGTGGCTCATTTTCTACTCAAGATTTTACCACTATAAAGAAAGTCATCTGCGTGGGTGGTCGGCGGTTCAGTTTTAAACTTGAATGTTGAACTCCCAAAGGTCAAAATCGAGCCTACACACCGACACACACATTCATACACACACACGCGCATATATATATATATATATATATATATATATATATATATATATATATGGTGTGTGTGTGTGTGTGTGTGTGTGTGTGTGTGTGTGTGAGTGAGGGATGGAAATATTCACAGAAAAATAATTCTTGAAAAACAGAGATTAAATATTCAGTAGAAAAGTGTTTGTTTTATTTCATTTTGATAAAAACAACGATCGAATTTTTTAAATAGACCAACATATACAGTTTTGGGCTTCATTAAGCTGGTCCCAAGAGATAGATAGATAGATAGATAGATAGATAGATAGATAGATAGATAGATAGATAGATAGAGAAATAGAGAGAGAGAGAGAGAAAGAGATAGATAGATAGATAGATAGATAGATAGATAGATAGATAACTGACAGTGAAAGCCAAGATAGATACAAATGAAGCTGATAAGAAAGAAGGAAAGAAAGAAAGAAAGAAAGAAAGAAAATCGGCCTTTGAAATTCTATTTTTTACTTACTATCGAACTAGAGTATTTCTCTCTGTTAACTGACTTTTCTATATATTTATAGACAGATGTATGCGTGGGAAGAGAGAGGGAGAGAGAGAGAGAAAGCTTTTATAAAAACAAATTTGGTCTCTAATTTCTGGAGAGGAAATATTCTGCGAGAAGCGAAAATGCTTAAGCAGTATAATCTTTTCGGTCTTTAATATTTTCTCTCTTTTTTTTTCTTTCCTTTACACTCAGCAGTTCAGATCTTCTTGATTTACCCATTGAGTTTTCTCATCGACAATCAAATATATCAGGAGAATATCGCGCCGTTCGACCATTCAGTATGCGTCTCAATTTCCTTCAAGATTGCTCTAATTTTATCGAAGATTGTGATTGGCCAATACTGGCATGTGATCACTACCATTTTCTTTTTCTTTTCAAAATTTCATTTTATTTTTTTTATTTTATCTTTCTGAGATTTTGCTTGCAATTTTTATCGTTTTCTTTGGCTTTATTTTTCATAGCCTCGTTTTCATCTCTAAATATGTGATTATAATTTATTTCAATCTCCGCTTGTATTATTTTGATCTGCCCTCTGTGAAATTATTGCTACACATTCTTTTTCCTATAATATTTATAAAAATTGTACTTGTCAAATTTATTAAATATATTATCTCAGAAGTGGCAATATGATATTAACCCGTATTCTCCTGAAGTCACTGACACTTTTTCCCATATTATCGTCATCATTAATTCATTTAGCGCCGGTATGGTCACCATTTTCCTCCTGTTAATTGTGCAATTCAAGGCTGAATAGTACAATGACTTGCCGGTTCCTTTTGCGCAAGAAATCCTTAGGTTACCCCGTCCGTCCTCTCAGAAGGTAAAGAGGCAAGACCTACAAGATAATAAGAGGTTTGAAATCAGAGATTTCCTTCTCCTAGACAAGATATAGGGCTCTGTCAGTTACTAGTTAACCATAGCTGGAGGGAAGAGATGGATTCATACCTTTCCCAAGGATATTAGCACGTAAGTGAAGGCAACGAACTCGACTGGAAATTGAACTCGGATCTCCGATTCTTCGATCCGAGTCGCTATCTTTTACTCTACCGTACCTTCAGTTTTTCCATATACTGTAACCATTTTGCTTAAAGTTAGTACTTTCTTGATTTTAGATGAAAACTTGGAAATTTTCCTTGATATTTCAGTGAAAAATTATAATTATAGTTTAGATAAATGTGGAAAAAAGCGTCAGTTTCAACTGACACCAAGAGCATATCTACTCAGTTATGCTTTACAGGCACTTCCTCTGTTGTAAAATACTCAATATTAACTTTTAACATCTATTTGCCCCCAAAAATTATTCCAACTTTATTTCTATCTATTTTTTATTGAACGTATTTTAACGGTAGGCTACCTCTCCTATAACAACGTGCTCTAATTTAGACATATTGTCATCGAATTCTTGCTTGACATTTCTTGTGTATCATATAAAATGTTATATTTTAGTCGGTCTACATATTATTTATATGATGTATATCTAGATATCTATCTACCTAATTTTCTATCCATATTTTCTCTCCTCCCAATCTGAATTCTTATATCTGTTTATGGCTTTTGTCAAACTATCTATCTACCTATCCGTCTATCACAGTCTGTTCTTATCTATCTATCTATCTATGTTTATTTTTATTTTTGATTATATCTATCAATCATTTTCTTAATACTTATTGCCGTTTATATCTATCTATCTATCTATCTATCTATCTATCTATCTGTCTGTCTGTCTGTCTATCCGTCTATCTATATATTTATTTCAAGAAGCATTCTTCTCTATATATCTATATACTGTAACCCTCATTCCCATCAATGCCCTCATATTTATTCTATCTATCTATCTATCTATCTATCTATCTATCTGTCTGTCTGTCTGTCTATCTCTCTCTATCTCTCTCTATCTCTCTCTCTCTCTCTCTCTCTATATATATATATATATATATATATATATATATGTGCGTGTTTGTATCCGTTTAAACTCTATCTACTTCCCATCTTTTTCCAGCTAATTTCACTTCTTTTTTTTCTTTTGTCCATATTTTCATTTCTTGCTTTAAACCAGTCTTCATTTTTGTATCAATTTAAGTTTTTTTTTATTATTTCACTTCATCGTTTTTTATAGTCAGTCTTACCAACATTGTATTTATTTTGAATTATACATGCATACATACATACATACATGTCAATATTTCAGTAGACCTATCCGTGCTAATGGTCGCACAAATAAACTTCTTTATTTCATTTATAACTTGTATTATTTCCGCCTTTCCGATATTTATACATATTTTTTTTTATTTTGCAGTATATATATATATATATATATATATATATATATATATATATATATATATATATTTGCTCTTGCACATTTTTTTTTATTTTAGTCCTTTTTCGTTGTTTTCTTTAATTCTCTTCTGGTTCCGCTTTATATTTCTCCCTGGCTCTATTTCTTGGCTTTCTTCTTCTATTTTATAAGCAATCTCTCTCTCTCTCTCTCTTTCTCTCTCTCTCTCTCTCTCTCTCTCTCAGTATATATATATATATATATATATATATATATATATATATATGTATATATATACCTTTCATTTTCTCTCTCCGTCTCTTTTCCTTTCTCTTCTTCTCGTTTTTTGATTTTTTGATTTTTATATCTTTATTGTCAATTTCCTTTCAGATCTCTTTTTCGTACATTTCTCTTTTAGAATAATCAATATGGCGCATTTTCAAATATTTTGTCGCGAATTTAATTTTCTTCTTTCCTGTTTTGTCTATATCCACGGTTAATTTGATGCTGAATACATTTTCCACACTATTAATTCAACACTAAATATTCTCTGTATTATAAGTTATTACTAATTGTACACTATATGATTATTGCTGTTTGATATCATAATGCTCGCGGGCCATCACACTATTATCATATTATCATTCTGCTTGTTCTTTCGTCCCTTAATTAATTACTTAACACGTTCCGCCATTACCTCAGATAAACAATGTGTCACTGCTGTTTAATTGCAAGGTTAGACGGAAGAAAAGATATATCAAACGTGCTGCTTGGTTTTAGAGTAACAAAGAAAGAAATGGAAGATGAAGGAGGCAATGTGTTTGTCGTCTGCTTCAGTGAGAGAAAAACTTCTCAATTTCAAATATTTTCATTTACTCAGATCATAAGATGTTGACTTCCACATTACCTCAAACAAAAGATTAGGAAGGAAACTCCAGTCGGTATTAGACAGAGTAATAAGAGTTACCGGACTTGAGAAACCTATTTTCCTGAAAAACTGTTTGAGAGAAAAATTTTATAAATTTTAACCGATAGAAATTCTAACTGTTCCATCCAGCGATGCCGAATATTGCCATATAAGGAAACGGCATATCTCACAATTACCATATATTTTAAGGTTCTAAATCTTGGTATTTTAAATAAATTTTATTAGATTTAGGTTCTGGAAAATATACGAAACAAATAAATAAATGAAATAAAATTCCTTGGCCATTTTTTCAAGCTACTCTATCATGTAGTTATTCTTTCTGTTATCTTTTTCATATTTCTCCTTTGATTTACTTCGTTCTTTTTCGTCGTCTTTTTTACTTTTACTTTTCTCACATCTTTCTGCTTTCTTACCAATCCAACCGACCGTTTAACTCACGTCATTCCTTTCATCTTATTCGTTGGTAATTTTCTCCTTTCTTAGGCAACACGTTTTTGTACTTAACCATTTATCAATCCGCTGTATCATTGCTTTCATTCAAAATGTACGTTTGCTTAGCAATCGTTTTACAACCTGCAATTCTTTTAATAATAATAATAAAAAAAAGATTAATAAAACAAAGCGGAAATGAAAAGCTAAAAGGCTGTCCGTTATTCTCTCTTACAAGAAAATATTTTCTAGTTTATTATGAGATTTCCACAAACACTAGATGCCAGTCACTATCAGTAGCACAAAGCAAAATGTCTAAGTTGTCGCCTGGATTGAATCATTTAAGCGGTCGAGTTTGTTTTGCGACCAGCTGACATTTTTCAAAATAGAAGGCATTAGAGCAAAGAGAGTTCTCATGTCTACAGAATGGCTTCACTCCCCTGGAAAAAATGTCTGCGTAAAATCTGCTTTAATATAAGTGACGTGGTTTCATATTAAATCTGAAGGCTAGTCGTGGTAGTTTTTTCTTTATTTTTTTCTGATTTTAAAAATGTATAAACACATAATTTCTCTCTGATGCGAAGTTATTATTTACATCCAGACTAATGTCTTCATCTTTGTTGTTATCATTTTCAGGTAATTTTGAACTGGACCCGTTATTTAATCTACAAATGTCTAAATCTAAGTCTACACTACATGGTCCAGAATTGAATACACAGTCATCATGCCACCAAATGCTCGAACCAACAGCTTCATCCTCTTGATTTCTTTGTATCCCCTCAGATGCTAAGCCAGCATAGCTCTCCTCAGCTTCCTTTCCTTTCTAGCTCTTAATAATTTTTTTTTTCTTTTTGCTATGACTCCTAAACCCTGTTCCACCATCCATTTACTCAAGCACGTTATGCGTTGTTTTCGTCCGTCCCTCTTGTCTTCAATCCTTCTTGTGAGCATCGGATTTTCCAAGCTTTCTTTCCTCATCATGTCCTAGAAATTTCAGCTGTCTCTTCCTGGTGTTAAATATAAGTTTCCCTTTTGTTCCCATTTTCTCTAAAATTTCGTCGGTCCATGGTATCCTCAGGATCCTTCAGTAAACCACATTTCTGTTGCTTCAGGTCTCTTCTTCATTTGTTTAAAGATTGTCCAGCATTCACTGCCTTATAAGAAGATTGATATTACGTAACAGTTTAGTACATTTTTCTGTTTCTTAATACTCTGCTTAACTTTTGGAAGGCATTTTTGGATCTTCCAATGTAGCTTCGGACTTCAGTGTCACCCTTTTGGTCCTCTGTTCAAATACTTCTCAGTTATTTAAATTGTTACACGTGTTTGATGTTATATTCAATGTGTAATTTACACGTTGGGTTGTCCCTTTTGTTAAAAAACATGCATAGTCTTAATATATTTCAGTTAAGTTTGTTTTAGAATACGCTGCCGGAGAATTAAGATAATACTTCTTCGGGTGTAATTCTATCCTTCAGTCAATTTAAATCTATCAATTAAAATTAGTTTTATACCTTTAGGACAGTCGTACAACTGCCAAGCAATACATGAAATCAAAATGGCCCAGCGAGAATCATATGAGCTGGCAGCTTCTAATGTTCAGAGGAAGATATTAGTAAAGCCCTTCTTCACCTAACGTTTGGGTTCATGAAACAGTATGTGAAGGTACTTGCCAGAAAGAGCTCAGAAGGTTTGAATATGTGAAGGTTAAGTTTCCAAAATTCGCCGAGGGAAAACTGAAGAAAGCATATTGGTAGGTCCGCAGATAAACGAACAACTTAA
This sequence comes from Acanthosepion esculentum, assembly GCA_964036315.1. Taxonomy (NCBI): domain Eukaryota; kingdom Metazoa; phylum Mollusca; class Cephalopoda; order Sepiida; family Sepiidae; genus Acanthosepion; species Acanthosepion esculentum. Next base: position 127,024,875 of record OZ038484.1, on the reverse strand, counting down.
GGAAAACAACTTTATCGAAACTCTGGGTGAGATTGAAGTTAACGCTTGGGAATCGTTTAAGTGGATCTGTGAAAATTTCCCAGATAAAAATTTCAATAGTTTTTTTAATGGAATAAAATGTCTTCTATAGTGTTATGCAGCAATTAGCTGTCGGACATCACTGAAAATCCATTTCCTCGATTCCCATCTGGACTTTTTTTGCATGGAACCTTGGAACAGTGTGTGATGATCAAAGGAGACGCTTTCATCAAGACAACCTCAATGAAGACATATCAAGGATTTTGGAATGAAGGAATGCGACTCAATACTGTTGGAGGCATGAACCTGACAATAAGCGTAAAAGAAACTCTAAATCCAAAATATTTTAAGTTATAATTCAGTAGAGAGTATTATAGGTTTATTTTGTGTATAATAGTTTTGATTTTGTACGATAAATTGCCACAGAAATGTCATATATTTTATTTATTATAACTTATAAGTACTTGAATTACGTACTTCAACGTGAAAACTACAGGTATCAGTAACATAAAAATGTGACCGGATAGAGAAAAACCGACTTCAGGTTTGTAATCAGCATGAAAAATTGACTAAGAAAAGAAATCTTTTAACTCTGATGATTAAAAAAGTTTCATTTTGTTGATTAGTGTTATTAGTCATACCCTCACTAAGTGCCCAATACTTGCTACCTTTTGCTTATTATATCATTATAATAATTCTTCTCATCCATTACTGAACAGCTGACCAGCTCCCTCGACATGTCTGGGTTGAAAAATTAAGTCGTATTTATTCATGAGTTTTGCTTCTTGGGAATCTCCACCTGGCAGTGTGTATCTCTTTTCAGGTCAAAGCAAAGCCGATGTGTTCCAACTGAAAGGCTCGCCTTCATGACAGACAAATGACTGTTGATTCCATCGAGTGAACGATCTGCCCTTGGCGTTAACTTCAGGGTTTAGTAAATAACAACTCGTAATGATGTCAAATCTCTTCCTGAGAGTTTCCAAGTTTGTTTGTTATTCTTATTAACTGGACATTTGCTCAATGATATATAATACGATTTCAAATAAAACCATTCCTTCCAGATTGCTGAAGAATTGAAGCATTATAACATCAACAAATTATACTTCTGCTGTTAATAACTGCGAACATCCCCCGTACGAAGATCCAAGTTAAACAACGTCTAGCCTGGTCAGTAACTAGATGGGTGACCGCTTTGGAATATATCATCAACAAATCATACTTCTGCTGATAATACCTACGAACATCCCCGTACGAACAACCAAGTTAAGCAACGTCTAGCATGGTCAGTAACTAGATGGGTGAATGCTTGGGAATATATCATCAAAAAATTATACTTCTGCTGATAATACCTACGAACGTCCCCGTACGAACATCCAAGTTAAGCAACGTCTAGCCTGGTCAGTTACTAGATTGGTGACTGCTTGGGAATACCGAGTTCTGTAAGCATGGATGTGTATAGGTGATGTAATGGATAAGGCCTCAGAAATGTCAGTCCGAGAGCAGTTGGGTTCGTTATAATCATTTACGCACAAATAGCCTTGGGAAAGATATGAATCCACCTCGCCCGCCCCTAACTACGGATTAATTAGTAAGGCATGTATCATTAAATCGTTAATATCTCAAAAAACAATTCTTACAATCTAAAAATATTTCCTGGCTTTAAATAACCTGCAAAAGGTTGATAAGTCGGAGAAAGCGAATCATTCAAATAAAATAAAATAATGCCTGTTATGTGGGGGGTTATGGGCGCGTAGATGAGGGGTTGGAACAGTATCATTCCGACCATGAGACCCAAGGTTTAATCTCACCATAGTCAAGGTGGTAACATCTTGATAATACTGGCAAAACGATCGCAATGTAGAGAAACGTTGGCAAGTGCCTGAAAATCATAGCAGGGGTTGACCCAAGTTAGCAAAATTAGGTAGACGAAACTGCCCGGAAACCTTGGACGGTTTTGCAAGTACGAACACAGAAGTCATTGTGACTGATGGTTTGAGCGTGCTGGTCTTGTCAACTACTGGTCACAGAAGATTATGCCTTCTGTCCCAGAAACCGCTCATAGTTACAGTATAAATCAAAGGTTGGCTCTATGGTTATTGAAGAATTACAAATGTGCCTGAGTAGGTATCTGCAACAGGGATAATTCTAACAAGCTTGATGCTCAGTAACGAATAAATAACCATTATATAGATATTTACTCAACTTTGCTTAGCCTGGAACACTACTTCAAGTTCCGTACACAACCTGGTTTTCTTCAGCAATCAGGTTCTGTTGTTACGTAAGTCAGACATATATTTCTGTCACTTTCATACACTATGAGTATTTTCATATTTTTCTCCGTGTAATTGTTGCCGAAATTTTTGGATGAGGAACTTTCCTTTTTATATGCTTTAAAAACGGGGATTTATAAAGTTATGTATAAATATGCACAAAAGTATAGGGTAGAACTTTTTTTTGCGGGGGTATATTTATATACACTTTTTTAAATGTCTGTTTTAAGGCTTTAATAAAATTATTATATACTTTGCTCTTCAGAATAAAAAAAAACATGTTCATCTTAGTTGGTATAGTCACATTGTTTCAGTCATTGAACCCATGGTTTTCTTCAGGTGTCAGTCTTGAATTGTGATCAAGTCCCTTTGTTCAATCTTTTTATTGTAAAAAATTAAGCAGATATATAGAATAGGAGATAAGACCTACACTGATGCGAACGTCAGACCCGAAGATAATCAGGCCAATATATCAAGATCTACACTGCGTTTCAAATTATTAATGGGCTGATCCTTTTTCATTTTGCCCAAAAAACTACCAGATGGAGTTTAACGGAATTTTCATAGTATAACGTGAATAGGTATATGCGCAGGCTGTATAAAAACTGTATTGTTCTGCGCAACAGAAAACAAACGGTGACCATTTGCAATATTAACACGATACAGAAGTGTTCCAGACTATAAACGAGTGTCATTAGAATCGTGCAATTATGGGTTGTAAATGTGACTTGACTCCTTCTGAGAATGATGTTATAACACCTGAAATTTCCAAAGGCAAATCTATATTAGAAATATCCAAAATAATTAGAAGATATCACGAAACTGTGAAAAGATTTGTTGCAGTTCCTATGAAGTAACCTAAGAGAGCCGATAAGAGTCACTCGAGTGTTGTTTCCCGACGTTCTTTGTCACGAACGAAACATGAAACTGTAAATAACCCAGCCCTGATTAGTGGAGCACTTTTAGGAGCAATGGAGAAGCAACGGTGTCTAGAAGTACTCGCTATCGCCCTCTGTAAAAGATCGGGACATCAGTGAGACTAGTGACAAAAGTTCATATACAAATACGTTTGAAAAGGGCAAAGGATAACATGAAGGTCGATTTCCCGAAAATTCTGTTCACAGATGAAAGTGGTGCAACACTTGATGGCCCTGGGGGTTGGAGAAAAGGTTGAGTCGTAAATAGACGAGTTCGTCATCAAGACTTGACACACTAACAAGTAGGAGGAGGTATTATGATTTGGCCTGGTATTATTTGAGGTATCATGGTTGATCCGTGGAGAGTGCCTGACGGTACGAATATAATCGCAAATGCTTATATAGCCTTCCTCAAAGAGGACCTGAAATCTTGGCTAAAATGCAAAGAATCACCAGGAGAATCATTATATTTATGCAAAATAATGTTCCTTCGTAATCTGCGCATAAAACTGCGGAGTACCTGCAGAAATTAGGCTTCTGTGGACCTCGGAAGATGAACTGGCCGGTCAATTCTCCAGATTTAAACCCAATAGAAATCTCTATTTCTTACTCGTCTCTACTTAAAAATATAGCTTCATTACATTTTGTTTATCGTGGGTCAGTGATTAGCACGCTACCCTAGCAAAACATTATTAGAGTTCGATCTGCAATTGCGCTCTACACTAGTAACCTTATCTTTGACTAAGATTGGTTTAGTAAATATCTATATATTAGCATAATAGACGCCTCGTTCTGGATAGAATGGCTAGCAAGCTAGTCGAGACGAACATTATTGCTGTAGTTATATTGATCCTCACTCGGAGTTCAGTACATGTGGCTTTTTGCCGAATTCAAATTCTGGTCTAAGTTGTTTCGTTATTTTTCGTACTGATCCGTTGGAGAAAGTTATGGCTCCATCTCTTCTATTCACCGACTGTTGTTTAAATAGCAGGGTAGACTGGACTCTATTGTTGCAGAGTATCAGACTGTATAAGACAAAGTCTATTACTCTGAATTCAAAACAGTAGAGACGTCAACTGGAAACTACTTCCCTTATCGTTGAGAAGAAGTCATAGCAATTTACGGGTAGTAGAGAAATCTGTGGAGAGCTATGGTCATCTACGTCCTGAAGGGAATAAGCTTAGTAAATAACCAAATTGCATTTTGTTTGATCAAGAAGTTCAGTCAAGAAAATATTAACGAAAGCAAAACAACGCAAAAGACGATAATAAAGAATTTCACAACACATTTTTCTTTTCAGCCTTTTTTCTTCTACTTGCCACGTCCCTTCCGGACATAGGTTAACATGGTTCTCCACAACGTCGTATATCGTGTGACTCTTGCCAGTTTTTTCTCCCTTTGTTAAGGCCATCGCCTTTTCTGTCATCCATTCGTACAATCTGTCTTCTCCTATCTCTCTTGCCCTCAATATGCCCTTTTGGGGTGAGGTTTTTCAAGACCTTGTTACTCACTGTACCCAAAGAATTTCAGCTGCGTGCTGCTGATTCTGAATATACGTGTTCTTTCTTTTGCTATTTTCTTCAAGTCTTCCTTGTGGCTAATTCGCTCCATCCATGGAATGTTCAGTATCCTTCCGTTTGACCACATTTCTGCAGCCTCTGGTTTTCTCCTCATCTGTGGGGAGATTGTCCAACATTCACTGCTATTACATAGCAACTCAGCACTCTTTTCTTTGTTTCTAACGAATCTTTTCAGTTTCTCATCATCTTAATTATCTTTTGGAATGTTTCCTTCGCTAGTGCAATGCGTGTTCGGATCTCGCTGTCGCATTTTCCGTCTTCTGTTTAATCACTTTCTCAGCTTCATATATTCTTATCTCTCTGTATTTTTATCTCTCCTCCACCCACAAGCAGGCAAACATTCCACATGCATCTTTGGATTTATTCTAAAATGTATTCCTTATTTTTACTAAATCGTGCCTCTTTTCAGTATTACTCTTTCATTATATTTTTTTTCATTTTTACAAGTTTCATTTCGTTGAGTTGATAGTTTTTCCCATCTTTTATGCTATCTTGATATTTTTATGCACGAAATTTCGTCTCATTATTTTCATTCGTTCTTTTTAATCCTATAAATCTTTTGATAGCTTTTTCTATTACTATTCTAATATTTCTTCTTCCTTTGCTTTTTCCATAATCATTCCTGCAGGTTTTTATTTATTTCTTGTTTTTCTTTTCTTTTCTTTTTTCTTTCTTTCTTCACTTTCTGCATTTTTTGTTATTTTCTTTTTTTTATTCTTTCCATTTTATCTTTGTCAATGTTTAGGGTTTTTTTCTTTTTGTTTTGTTTTTCTTGTATATATTTTTTTCATTTTGTCTTTATTACTTTCACTGCTTTTTTTTCCCATAATTTCAAAATTAATCTTTTATTCCTGGGCGTGTGCGTCTTTCCGACTTATCTCTTTACAGATTTCCGCCATTTTGACTTCAATATTTTCTTTCATTTCTTTTGATTAACATTACAATAACTTTTTTTTCTCCGCTCCTCGTTTCTTTTTTTAAATCATTGCCTTTTTCGCTTTATTATTATTCCATTCGTATACACTTCTTTTCTCTCCCTTACTGACCCTTTTTGATGGAATCGTAAAGGCTAAATCGTCATAACATTGTTGAACTGATCATGCGCACACGCCGCTTGCCATGTTCGCTATGATAAGACGTCATTTTTGCTGATTTTCTATTCTTTTTTTTTTTTTTTGATTTAGAACGATTTTTGTGGGATTAGATTTTTTGCGTATTCACGAGTTTTAGGGGAAACGAAGTTAAGATGGAATATGTCTGTAAGTTTCTGTGAAATGTATTAATCAAAAGGCATATATGACCAAAAGTTATTTTAGAAATTGGATTCCCTATATATGAGTCGTTTAAATCTAAAAACAAGTTTATTATATTTAATTATATCATTTACCCATTCGAAAAAAGTGAATCCCCCTACCCTACCAGTGGGTTAAGTTGGTACAATCTGATAGGACAACTTAGTTCTCTTACTAGTTAGTAATATATATGTAATAAATATATATATGTGATAAATATATCGTGTATATCTCTATCGATAAAAGGCAGGATGTGTGTGTGTGTAACGAATGCACGGCCGCAATTTTCGGCAGATTTGCACCAGAATCTACATGCACATGCTCCAAGTTAGCGAGAAGGCCAAGACCAACTTTGCATTTCCCAACTCCCATCGATAGTGGAAATAATCGATTTTTTCATGCTTCTACGACAGTTTTCGTGTAGTTTGCGGCCATTTTCTACTGGCCAAAGTGAGAGCCTATAGATGGCTGCCACGAATAGGGAGGAAGATTCTATTGGTCAGCGTGAGAGCCAACAGCTGACTGACACGAATGTTAACTAGCATGCAAAAGAAATCGATAGCTGTATTCGTCACAAGTGGGAAAAATTTAAATCTGCATGGCACTTTACTCCAATTGGCTCATTCGCTTGCTTAAGCTCAACGTTGATTCTAATTCCGCAGAACTGGGTTGGGTGGCGAAAAGTATTTGTTGTTAACATTCTTTTTTCATTCGGTTTTTCCAGTTACGAGTCCTTTTTTAAAGCTGATCGTTTTGTGTTCATTTTGTTTAGTTCTTTTTTCGTAACAGATTTAATGTTTAGTATTGAGCTTAGAAAAAATTCGCAGTGTGAGATAGGCAAGACGTAAGGCATGTAGCAACATCAACACGGCAAAGGGCACTCGTTTAAAGGCAAGGAAGGGCAAAAATATTTTAAGTCAAGTGATGGCGATTGCTGTATGAGTTGTATGATTTTTTAATCAAGCACGGGCAACGCCGGGCCATGCTGCTAGTTTGTGTGAACCCTAAATGCTTTTGTGAAAAACCTGATTTTTCCATATAACTAGTGTATAATGCGATCCCAGCTTCTGAGCAGTACTAGTAAGCCTACCATAATCAAATACTGTGCATCAACCTGGGTATATTTTATAGCAAATAAATGGTCTTCATTCTTTTTTGTACAAAGCTGCCCCAAAATGGTGAGGAAAACCACTTACCGGAAAATATCTGATACGAAGATTTAGATACCGTACTTTTGTTTTCGTTCATGCCTGACTTATCTAAATCGTTAAGGTTAGCCAAAGGTACTGTGAGAATGTATGTCTACCAGACTGATTACGGTCACAGAAAATATATAAATTTTAACCCCTCCAGAAAATATTTACCCGTGTATAATGCAACTGGTCATCGAAAATAAATGATATTTAAACTTTTTTTAAATACTTGTTTATAGTGTGACCCCTTTTTTGCAAAAGGAACTGATCATAAGAACTCGTACAATACTCGAGTACATGCGGTATTCATATAAGTAATGTAAAACTTTTAAACCAGTCAGATGTATTAACAATAATAGTAAAGTGCATGTGAGCAGAAAGAAAAGTTTTAGAAAAATAATGACTCGGTGATAGGGCAAGTGGACTCCTATGCAATTGGGCCTCGGTGATGCATTTTAATAGGATGCAATATGGGGAAATGAAAAGTAAGTAAAGAAAGACAACACTAATCAGAATTTTATTGATACCCTTCCCTTAATAAAATATAAATAGATATCAATTTAAAATCGTGTTTGTAAAATAGGGGGGAATAGGTTAAAAGGTTAAGGATTAGAAAAAGAGAAAAAGATCTAAACCAAAAAAAGAAAATAAAAAAAAATGCTTGAAAGTTATCGTTTACTGAAATACGATATATTTGATAAGGTCAATTTCCGGAAAAAAGGAAAAAGATAGAGTCAGTGGTGTCTTTTCATTGGCACATAAATTGGCAAATCAGCAGTTAGCGAGAAGGCGATATTTCCTTTTAAAATAAAAAGGGAGAACCTCCTTACAAAGTTTTTTTTTTCGTGAGAAATTTTACCTCCTAGTAAGATAGGTCTGCAGATCCTCTGATTGAGAAGTTTACTCTCTCACTGATTTCCTCCTCTACATCACTGACAAGAACTCGGTATTTAATTTCTGCTAGAGAAAATAAAAGTAGACAAAACAAACCATGTGCGTTGCGTTACCTAATAATACAAAACAAACTTGCATTTTCAGTAAGAAAAAAAGACATTGCGATTTTGGTGCATTGGCCTGAAGCGACACAACCGACTCGGCCCACTACAGAGCAATGACCGGGGTCATGAAACATCATTTTCAAGACATATACAGATGCTGTGACTATATCACTTCAAGACAACATCAGTAGCAGCTTGTAACCACCAAATTTTAACCACATATTTGACAAGATGTGCATTTTATGCAATTCTCACCATAAGGTTCTACACACGAACGCCAAATAAAATAATCTGTGGATTCATCAATGTTATTAATTTATCTTTATCTTTTGTTTACAGCATCTTTCCCACGTTTCTGCTGGGGAAAATAAAAGTAGCCAATACTGATCATATGCGTTGTGCTATCTAATACTACAAAAGAAGTTTCAATTTCAAATCATCTGTAGATTCGTCAATATTGTTAATTTATCTTTATCTATTGCGTACACAGCTTTCCCACGTTTCTGAGGGGGAAAATAAAAATAACCAATACTGATCATATGCGTTGTGCTATCTAATGCTACAAATAACTTTCAATTTCAAATCATCTGTAGATTCGTCAATATTGTTAATTTATCTTTATCTTTTGTTTACAGCACCTTTCCCACACTTCTTTTTTTATATGGACACCTTTTGAAATTATTATTTTGCATGATTTTCTTTTATGTCTGTCTCAACTGTGTTCCCTTCAGAACTGTCAGTGCGAACAGCTGATGTTCTCTTTCTGGTCTACACAGAATAATGCTTTGAGTAAAGGGTCAAGATTTTCAGAAGAATATTCTTCAGCTGATTTATGCTTCTTCTTCGTTGGAGTTACATTGTGCCACTTTGGCCTTAACGACAGCAGAGTAATGTATATTTGAGCCAAGCCAGTGAAGTGCCAATAAAACACTTGCAGTGAAGATGTGATAAAAAGTCGCAGTTCGTTCCATATCATTGCACAAAGCATTTAAATTATTTTTGAACTCTCTATGTTTTAATTGTTAGAGTGCACATTTTCAGATCATTAAAGAAGTTATTTTCTTCCACAGATAAAAAGAAATTTATAAAACTGATGGCCGTCGAAGTTCTTGCTGCACGGATTGTCAGTTAGCTGCTCCTGAGACAGCCTAACACTCTGTGACGACTATGACACCGTCCGTCAGTGCATATATGACACTCATTATCTCAAAGGTATATTCTGGAATTTGTAACATTTATCTGTAACCGCTAATAATTTTTACACACATTGGAACACCAGGACACCTGTCATTGCTTCTGTCGTACGGAGACAAAACTGTCATTGGACAAGAATCATCAGAAAAGACAGAGTGGTTATCAGGTTGGCAAGCTACCCGCCAAATTCCTCGACTAGTCATTTTTGTTCGAAAAGTAATCTTTTCAGGATGTTTACACAATTCACATACAGTTAAAACTACTAAAATTTGATGTTTGTAAACTCAGAAAAACAAATAAAAAAATGCTTTAAATCTAGCCTTTTTCGCTCGAAAAGTAATTTTTGAGCAAATATTAGTCAAAACACTAATGTTTTTTTTTATCGCTGTACATTTTAAGGAAGATACCTGAATTAATCTTCGTTATTTACTATCGACCAGTGGTTGAGTGGCTTTCGTTTTTCTCAGAACGTGGATTTTGTATTATTACCAGAATGTAAGAGACACATTTGTTCTCCTTTCGCTCGGTGTCTTATTCCTACCTGTCATACGGTTTTTCCCCCGCGTCTGCACATCCTACTGCATGTGATTACATATCGGGAGCAACAACTCATATCTCTCACGTCGACATGCCGATGCACCTGGCTTCTCTGAAGGACACTAAGAGCTATATGTAGTTGAGCATGATATAATATAAGACTTATTCGACATTAATAGTTTACCCTATTTTTGTCATATTTTACCGCGTGTTACGCAGGGGAATGCACATTTAACTGTGCATTAATAATGCATTTCGAAGGTTTCTGTCGTGACTAGAATTCCAATAAGAAAAATACATTTTACAAACAAGTTCCCGAAACTAAGAAAAATTGACGCCAAAGGCACTAAGTATTTCCTGTCTAATAAGAAATGTTAGTGATGAGGTCACACCTGAATTTTCTTTCCTCGGGCTTCTTGTCGATCATAGTGACCTATATAGTGGCAATGCCTAGTGAAGTTAGTATAATGCTTTCGTGTTATTCACTCTATACAGTTCATCTGCAACACTGAGACAATTAGTTGATGAAATTAGCGAGTGAAACTTTGAGAGAATGTTTCCAGATATTATGAATTTCTTCAGTATCTTTCTCGTTTTCATGCGTCACCTGTACAAATAATAATACACTTTTCTCTCATCGCTACGATTCGGTTCGTATTTTTATTTCTATTCCTTATGTATATTTAGTTTTGTTAAGTACATTCAACTTCATTCTCTCTTGTCCAGTAACCAATTCCCAATTTAACCGTCTGCTGCATTCCCAAGCGGCTTAACAGAATACCTAGCAACCAGCCACAAAAATACTGTACCACCGTCCACAACTTGTTGACCTAACTGAAGTCTACGAAATGGTATCCTAAATTCAGCATCAAATACTCTCTTTTAAAAAGATTTGAAATGGTTTCGTCTCATGCAATTGTCTTAATTGTTTTTGTATGCTAGATAGTTCTGTAATTTACGAATCAGTTGTCTTTCACTCCTCATTTATTAGTGTTAGTATTAGTAGAAATTTATTATTAGAAATACTACTTCATGTTTAATAGAAAATATTAGTTTGGGCAAAGAGAGTGTTAGAAGCTGGTTTAACCCTTTGAGCCCTGAGTTACTAAACAATTTTAACTCTTCTGCCTGAGCTCATGAGTCAAAATTCGCAAATAATTGGTAAGTAATGTCTAACGGAAGATATAAAAAGTGTTTACCCACCGTTCAACCGATGGCTGGGCATTACGTCATTTATCTCTACCACCGTTCAACCGGTAGCTGAGCATTAAGTCATTTTTCTCTACCACTGTTCAGCCAGTGGCTGGGCATTACGTCATTTGTCTCTACCATAGGTATAGCGGTGGTCAGGGCTTAAAGCCACAGGTGTAGCGGTAGTCAGGGCTGCGGTAGTCATGGCTTAAAGCCACAGGTGTAGCGGTAGTCAGGGCTGCGGTAGTCAGGGCTTAAAGCCACAGGTGTAGCGGTAGTCAGGGCTGCGGTAGTCAGGGCTCAAAGCCACAGGTGTAGCGGTAGTCAGGGTTGCGGTAGTCAGGGCTCAAAGCCACAGGTATAGCGGTAGTCAGGGCCCAAAGGGTTAAGGAGACTTTTAACTTTAACTTCATTAAAAGGCGATCAATTTCGATCGTACTATAAGAGCTGTCAGAACAGCCATGTTTTTCTTTAATTTCTCAGAATTAGTCGTCGTCGTCGTCGTCGGAGTAGCGCGATGCTTGTAGCGGTGCTCCATGGGCGGGATATAAGGAGAACTAGGGCTGCCCAGACGTCTAGTTCCCTCACTCGGCCATACAGACGTCTAGTTTCCTCTCTCGGCCAAAGCAGAGGATAATTTCTCCTAGACCAGTTGATATAGAACCCAGAGAAGAAGAGGATTCACACCTTTCCCAAGTGTATTAGCACGTAAGTGTATGTAATGGATTCGACTGGAATTCGAACTCGGCTCTCTGATTCCTCAATCCAAGCCGCTATCCATTACTCCACTGTACCTTCATTCAGAAATAGTAAATATCTAAATATACTTAATTGTTGAATATATTCAACGATTGCTGGCATTTTTAATTGACTTGGAGAATTTGGAAATCACGGAACATCTTGAAGGCAAGAAGGGCAAAGGGAAACTAAGTAATCTTCATAACAAGCTTGTGTAAAGAGACAGGAAGGTTATTAAAAAACGAAATTGTTATGTTTTGGATATCTCTCTGCGTAGTAGTAGTCGTAATACAGACCTCCGTGTCCTGAATAGCAACCGGGTTTGCTAGGCACAGCCCCACCCCATGTTCGGCAATTGTTCTCTATTTATACTTTCTATCTAATGTGTATACGATACTGCAGAAACATTACTCAGAGCTACCAAGAATAGGAAGTTACAGAGACCCACGATCGCCGACATCGTCAAGGGAAACGGTACATGAGATTCTTTGCTCCGAGGACCATTATTTGCTGTTTTTGCTTTTTGTCTTTTTTTTTACAATTTTTGCTGCAGAAATAATTAAGAATTTCATTATGCTAGAATAATGAGAAAATGTTTCCTATCTCAATTTTACTGTCACGTGATTGCGGAACATCCACAGCGACTCCATCCCTCCGTATGATAAGGGAGACAGCCAAGAAGGCTCCCTCCGACTGATTATACATCACTGAACAGCCCGACTGTCTCCCTCCCCGCGAATGATTTTAGATAACGGAACACCCAGCAGATTCCCTCTCTCCGAATGATTTCAGATGACGGATTGACACATTTTTTTAATAAAACGTTTACCTTTATGCTACACGTTTTTTTTTTTGTTGAAAGCTATTTTAATTTGGAATTTAATTTCAAGTTTTTACAACATGGATTCAGATGAAATTGTACTGCAACACAGAAAGTCACTTAAAAAGATACTACAATACGTGACGTGAAGTTGCTCTGAAAAATTTTATGAAACATTATAGTTTGACTCGTTTGAATTATTCACTCGTTATCGCATTTTTTTTTCTCGTGATAGGGATTAAATTTAATTAAATCGGAAAAAAGTTTTCGCATAGATTAAAATATATTATTCAGAAATTGATAAGTTCAAGGTTCGTCAAGAAGAGCTGGGTGTGTATTTCTTTTACCAAACTGGGGGGCAAATGATGACCGCGCGTATGATCACCGAAGCAACTGAGGGAACTGGATAATATTTATTACTAATCCATATACAGGTGAGATTCCCACAAAAATGGCTGTGTGCCTTATTCTGTTTGAGTGAGCATAGGAACAAATCCCTGATACAGGAAATAAGATCTTTGCCATGTCTTTTTAATATAAAAATTTCTTCATCTGTATTCTACATAGAAATGTGAACATAAGGCTAAAAATGTCAGCGACAACAGCGACAATAATTCGCCATTGTGCAATGATAAGAAAATACTCTCAAACCATTACTAGTGAAGTGAATTGAGTAATCGTTGAGGGCCCGACACGTGTGACCTTGTGCCATAATATTCACATTTTTGTAAATATAAGTAACAGTATAACAATAATCAGACTTGTACTGGAATATTTCTGATTCAGCCCCGATACAAACAAGATGTAATATACTTTTCACCAAAAATACTGGCTTATTGCCATGTCACGTTGAAACATCGCTTCCTGTAAAAATAACATCGTGCTCGATGGGTGACCGCTTGGAAATAACAGGGGTTGTAAGCTTCGATGTGCGGGTGTTGTAAGGGATAATGGCTCAGAATTGTTATTGGAGAGCCGATTCCCAATTCCCATTTGGTTTGCTATATTCACTTACACGCAAATTCGATTGTGAAAGGTATGAATCCATCTCTTCTCCCCAAGCTATGGGTTAATTAGTAAGACTTCCATCAGTAAACAATTAAACTATTATTATCTCAAAAATTTCTTATAATCTAAAAGTATTTTTTGCCTTTAAACAACCTACAAAGGGTCGATAATCCATAAAAAACGAATACCTCAAGAGGTGGTCGCGACTGAAAAAAATTAGGAATGAGTTCTTTAGAGCGAATTTCACTAAATTAAGCAAATTTTCAACAAAGCGTGAAAGTTTTCAAATTTTCAACGACATCGCTCCATTGTTATAGCAATGAACTAGATTTTCTCAGAAGAAGGCCAAGTTGTCAACAGTTGATGGTTTATTTTTACCAATAAATAGGACATTGGAAAGCGGTTGTTAAAAACAATGGAGTCGATGTACTTTTCTTTTTTTATTTTTTGGCGACTTTATAAAATTGTTTTTAATTTTCTAATCAGGCACAAACATTTGCAATGATCAATTATCTACTATTTTCCATGAGAAAGTAATCAATTACTATTCAAATATTTTATAGTATAAGCAATTCATATTTGCGACATCTAGCTCTTCTATACACAGACTATTTCTCAAGTAACAATCAATTCTTCCTCCTTAATGCAGGATTGTACTAAAGATAGATTGAGACAGGAGTTTAAATTGCACCGAGAGCTTATCCTTTATTTCCAATGAATGTTACATAATATCAATCCTCCAATATGGCAGTGAATAGTGTAGAATTACCTCACAAATGAAAACTGAACTTGAGGCAACAAATGCGATTCTACAGAAGGATGGGATTTGTGAAGAAAATGGAAACAAAATGGACACTTTTAATTACAGACAGTTGAAATTTTTGGGAAACACAGAGAAAGAGGGCATGGAGAATTTGACACTCACAACAAGCTTGGAGAAGGTTGGCAGACAGTTAATAAAAACAATGGAGACGATGTACTTGAATAATAAATATTATTTCATTTTTGCGAGCAGTTAAGAACTATTTTTATATTTCAAATCGGGCAGTACACTAGTGATTTTCAAAGCGTAGCGTAGATGTGACACACGGCCGAAAGAACGGGGCACCCAATGAGGATCGAACTCACGAGGCAGTCTTAATTTTTCTAGCGAGACAACTTTGCTAACCATTACACTATGCTGAAGTGCCCCACGACCATTTGCAATGATCGAATCCAATTTCATAATGCATCTATGCATTTGCAACATTATAATTTTATAACATACGTACAATATTATATTGCATGTGTGTATTTACAACGTTATAATATTATAATGTATATACAATATTATAATGTATATATGCATTAACAACTGCATAATATTACAATATATATATATATATATATAATGTATAATATAAATATATATCTATATTATACAGTATATATATATATATATTATACAATATATATATATAAATATATATATATATATATATACTGTATAATATATACATATATGTATATATATATATACATATATATATGTGTGTGTGTATTTGTGTGTGTGTGTTTGTGTGTGTGAGTGTGTGTGTGTTCAAAAGCTAGGAACACTGACCGGAAAAATCGCTCTGCAAGTTTGGTTTTCTTACTTGAAATTAAGCACTTTTAACATGCACGATTTTAACAAATATTTCACTGTTTGTTTATTCTATATATATATATATATATATATATATATATATATAAAAGTGAACGTAGAAGTCAACACTTAGAGGCGACAGTCTGTTTCATGCTAGATGCAATCGTCGGCCCACGGTATTTAACAACCCTCCCACGTGGCTCGAATGTGGCACAAGGCCGGTTTAATGTGGGCTCCCCGAGCCCGTAGGCTCGGCCAAAAATATGCCCATTTAGAACCCGTATGAACGGGTTCAGGGACTGTCTACCTCCCCGGACGACACTTTGCCCTGCGGCAAAGCCTCGTCCGGGTTCCTCTCTGCCAAAGCAGAGAGTTCGACAGGAGTTGCGCACAGTGAGAGACTGCGACTCGACTCGTCGGCCCACGAGTGTTGTTATTTTTCTCGGCTATTTATATATACGGGTCAGTGGGGCATTGTGGGTAGTCATTTTTGGCAGATATTTTACCGGAAGTAGTTTATTTGTTTAAATTAAGTGCTTAATTTCAAGCAAGAAAACCAAACCATATATATATATATATATATATATATATATATATATATATATAAGATGAAGATATAATAATATTTTTAGTTTTTAAAAATATGATTCCTCCGCTACATAAGAGTTCTCATGTTTCAAAAGCGAGAGCCGAGACCCCTAACATAATTTTTTAAGTTATGAAGAGTTAAGGTGTCCGGACCCGCTTCCTTGTCAAGATACATACAATATACATTCCCAAATTCTCGCTTGACAAGGAAGCGGGTCCGGACACCTTAACTCTTCATAACTTAAAAAATTATGTTAGGGGTCTCGGCTCTCGCTTTTGAAACATGAGAACTCTTATGTAGCGGAGGAATCATATTTTTAAAAACTAAAAATATTATTATAATATAAGCTCTACTTCTGTATGGAGCACTGTCCTTTTGAAAATAAAGCTAAATACTAAGGAACACCGGATTATCTACCTAACGTGTTCTTTCCTATTTCACTGCACACCTGCATACATACATACATAAGATGAAGATATATATTTTTATATATCAAAGACATTGTTGGAGAAATCGTATGACAAAGTGGAAAAAGGGTTTATGACGTTTATGAAAGGGTTTCGTCCTTCAGAACTTCATCGGACTAAATTTGTTTTGCTGGTTGGACAAAACATGCGCCAGACAGAGGGCTGCTTGGAAATTTAGATTTTTTTATCTAAAGGACGAAAAGCGTTACAAAAACTTTTTCAACTTTGTCTTTCAATTTCTCTCTCTCTCTCTCTTTCTCTCTCTCTCTCACTCTCACTCTCTCTCTCTCTCTCTCTCTCTCTCTCTCTCTCTCTCTCTCCATACAACTTATTATGTTAACTCTATCACTGATCTTGAGCGCTTTCCACTAAGTACGGCTCATATATATATATATTGTCATACACAGACAGACTGTTTCGCTGCATCACGGCTCATCAGTGTGGTTAGACGTCCGCTTTCCTCTAGATTCTACCCCTAATACGTTGGCGCACGGCAGGGATCGTGGTAAATTTAAGCATATTTATTTTTGGATAAACACACAGTGATTGAGAGAACTCGATTCGCGTTATATATATATATATATATATATATATATATATATATATATATATATATATATATATATATATATATATATACATACATACATATATATATATATATATATATATATATATATATATATATATATATATATATATATATATATTGCATGCATTTACAAACAATTTGAATATGCCGGTACGGTTTATATCCAGAATTTTAACATCATTTAGTTTAAATTACACTCAACTGCTTTTAATGCGAAATTTTTACTTCTTAAGAAGCTCGTGCAGTTGCCCTAGACATCTCCAAAGTGTTTGATAGGGTTTGGCATGCCGACTTCTTCGCAAGCTTCAGGGTTATGGGATTACAGGTCGATTGTTTGACCTAATACAATCATTCCTGTCAAACCGTGAACTGAAGGTCGTTCTCAACGGATTCTCCTCCAGCTCCTATCCCACGAACGCATGTGTTCCTCAAGGCTCCATCCTAGGCCCTACTCTGTTCCTTATCTTCATAAATGATCTACGCGGACGACACCACAATTTACTCATGCCTCAAAACAAATCTAGTGCCACTGACAAAATTAACCCGGCTGTTCGTCTCGAAAAGCACCTCCAGTCGGTTGTGACCTGGGGCAGGAATTGGCTGCTTAACTTTACCGACTCAAAAACAAAACTGCTCTCTATTAATCACCACAGGGATCCTTCCCTGCATCCCATTAGAATGTCTGAAGCTCAACTTCTCGAGAGCTCCTCTCTACGGCTGCTCGGTCTCACGCTGGCTGCTGACCTGAGATGGAACAAATACATTGAGTCAATTGCTTCATCCACCGCAAGGAACGTTGGCTCCCTGTGCCGGGCCAGGAAATTTTTCTCCCCGGAGTCGATCCCTCAAATTTACAAATCAACCATTCGCCCTTGCATGGAGTATTGCTGCCATTTATGGTTTGGGGCCCCTTCTTTTTGATTCGGGGTTCTTGATAAGATCCAGAGACGTATTTGCAACGTGGTTGACCCTGATCTGGCATCTCGTCTGCAGTCGCTCTCTCACAGACGCTCCGTCGCCTTTCTGCCTTTTTTTTACAAATACTTCCATGGTAATTGGTCCGATGAGCTGCTCTCACTGGTTCCCAGACTTCATGAATTCAAGCGTCCTACGAGGCTGGCATCCCGCTCCCACCCTTTCACTGTTGAAACTGTTAAATGTAACCGTCTCTTCTACTCCAATAGCTTCATATCTCGCACCTCTCGCCTGTGGAACTCCATTCCTTATTCCTGTTTCCCTGGCAACTATAAATCTCCAACTATTCAAATGTAATGTCAATCGACATCTCCAGTTGCCTTGATCTATCCATTATCCTTCTCCACTTCCTTTCCTCTATCACTCCTATCTGCTCTCGCTCCAAATCTTCTGTAACCCCTTGCGTGCTAGTGGCATAGTATAGATAGTGGCTAGTATAGATCTTTTCTTTTTACTGTTCTATCCTTTAAGATGCTTTTTGAACGATATCATTTTTAAATATCTTGGTATTCATATTTCAAATCTTTCACGTTTCCCAATGACTCACTGTGACTCTTTATTGCGAAGCATATTTACATCCATGCGCAATCATAATGTTTAAAAGCTGATAAGAATCCGTACTCGTTTTTTTTTTGTTTTTTTTTAAACAAAATATTGCATTTTTCGTTAACTGGATATCAGCTAATCTTTCTCAAATATTCATACAGTGAAACATTTGTTAATATCCATATAAAAATTTCAAAATAAATTATATAATTATTTTTTAACAGATCCGAGTTTGTTTTTTTTTTTTTTGGTGGGGGGTACGAAATCATGAAAAATTGGATCTGTCATATGCTTGGTGGTTATATTCATATAATTTGCTAGCCAAACAAAAATGAAGACAAATTTTCTTACCTGAGTACATTCATAAATCTACCTATCCGCCTGTTCTTCGAATATTGCTGCTACATTAATTTTGATGCTTCTGTTCTATATCTAGAGATTCTTGGCACAATCCAAAGAAGAATCTGCAACGTTATCGGTCCTAACTGAGAATCTCGGTTTCAATCACTTTCTCATCGTCGCAACATAATTTCTCTTTACCTCTTCCATAAATATTTTCCTGGTAATTATTCTGATGGGCTTTCCTCGTTGTTACTTAGACTTTACAAATTCCCGCTCATTATGAGATTGGCAACTCTTTTTTTTTTTATTTCGCTGTTAAAATTTCAAGTTGTAACCGTAAGTTCTATGTTAATAATTTCTTCTTCCACACTTGTTTGTGGAATTCACTCCCGGTTTTCTGCTTTCCTGTCAAATTCAATCTTCACAAATATAAATGCAATATCAATCATCATCATCTGTATCCTTGGACCCTGTTCCTTTATTCTCCTCTCTGTCAATTGACTAAGGATAATCCTGGATTATTGGGGAAATTGGCTGTCACTGAATATCAGTGAAGGCCACCGTTGTTGCAGACGTGAAAAAACCCAAAGATTACAAAAAAGCATTAGTTTCTTTAATTATTTTGCTAATTGCTTCACACAATAAAAGGCCCAAGAACAACTCAAAGTAGAGTGTTACTGAATGAGGTTATTCTATGAACGAAGGAGGCAGGCCTAAGTAGTGCAGATGATGAGGATATGAAGGAAAGATAACGGTTAACCTTAGACTTGAAGGATTTAAGATTCTAGTAATCAGGAAAGCTACATCATTTAATAATAATAATTTGATGTTAATAATAATAAATTTAAAAAAATAAAAGATTCCAATAGACTAATTGAAGGGATTCCTGGTAGCCTAGGCCTGAAGGAAATGCGAAAATTGTACTCAGAAGTACATCGCACACATTACAAAGGGCTTTATCGATGTAAAAATATGTGTGATCTTAGGTGTTTGTTTTTTACTGCTTTTCTTCAAAAAATGCTAGTTTAAAATGTCATGATGTCAGTTCTGACCATGGGTCTCTGGTCGCAACCCGAAAAGAAATAAGTATACACCAGAAATTAAAGGGAATAATAATAATAATAATAATAATAATAATAATAATAATAATAATAATAATTACGGAGATAGGGCCTGTTACAATTCTATGGAACTACACAATACACACTGACAGAACAATCAAAGCCAACAGCCCAGACATTGTTATTAAAGACCACAAACAAACAAAATGTCTCCTTATTGATATGGCAGTCCATGCAGACTGCAATGTATCTTTGAAGATATTCAAAAACATGACAAAATACAAGGACCTTGAAATCGAAATCTCAGAAATGTGGTAGATGAGGATATCAACAACTCCAGCTGTAGTTGGAGTCCTAAGATTGATTGGAAAATATTCAAATAGACTCATTGAAGGTATTCCTGGTAATCCATGCCTTAAAGAAATACAAAACATTGTACTCACATGTACAACCCACACCTTACGAGTGTTTTTGTTTTTTGTTTTTTTGTGTGTTTTTTTTGTTTTTTTTTTTTTAGTGGGTTTTTTTCCCCTCAAAATAGTGGAAAATGTCATGATGCCATTCCTGACCTGAGGTCTCTGGCTGAGTCCCGGACAAAATGAGTGCACACCAGAAATCAAAGAAAATAAAATAATAATAATAATAATAATAATAATAATAATAATAATAATAATAATAATAATAATAATAATGATGATGATAATGAGAAACTAAGTAAATACAATAAACTCAATACAGAAATCAATATAATTTGCCATCTCAAAACAACAACGTTACTTGTTGTTATTGAGGCTTTGGGAATTCTATAAAAAAAGAACAAAGAAATATGTGGATGAAAATTCCTGGCAAATATTTGAATTGCAAAACCTCATACTCACGAGTACTTTTCACATCTTGCATCGATTCCTCTCGATGAAGTGACCAAAATTACATATCTTTTCTCTCTAATTGCATCACAACTTATCTGTTTGCATATTTGATACAAAAACTTCGTTGTTTCTTGAAATCTCACGTTGAGACTTGGGACAACTCATACTAAACAAAACAATGCAAAATACTACTACTACTACTGCTACAACAACAATAACAATAATAATAATAATAATAATAATAGAAGGTGCTTACGGCCATATCATGTTGAAAAACTGGTTTCCCATACAGTCACCGAATATAAGCAACGTTGAGTCTGGATGGGTAACCGCTTAGTAATACCACGTGCTGTAAGGTTGGATGTGCAGGTGGTGTAACGAATAATGGCTCGGAATTGTTAATCTGAGAACCGAGTTCCAATTTCACTTCGGTTTGTTATATTAACTTATACACAAATACCCTTTGGAAAGGTATGAACCCATCTCTTCTCACCCATCTATGGGTTAATTATTAAGATTTGTGTAAAAAAAAATTATTATTATCCTCAAAACATTATTATAATCTAAAAATATTTTCTGACTTTAGATAACCATCAAGGGAACTGAAAAGCCGTCAAAAACGAATCCATCAATCAATTGGTTACAACTCGTATTACACGATACTATGCAAAACACAAAATAATAATAATAATTATTATTATTATTATTATTATTATTATTATCATCATAGGAGAAAATCATTAGTATCATTTACTACAAAGCAAATTTTTAAAATCAGGAGAAATATATATTCTTAATTTCAGAAAACCCCTTAGTTATAATGTTGGTCGTCCTGGGCATGATGATGAACTACATCCAGCAGCAAGGCCTCTGATCGGTAAGTTTTCAGGAACGTGGAGTTCCCAGGTCCACTTTGACCCAGGGTGGTAATAACACCTGTTATGGTCCCAGCTATAGGCAAATAGTGAATTACAAATTTTGGGTCATAACATGAAAATATAAAAATACAAAAGTAAAAAAAATTAAAAAAATTACCACCAATACATTATTGGAAAAAATTACCAGCATAACAATTTTAAAAAAGAAAATGACCAAAGCTCGCAGAAAATACATTTTCGGTATTAAATAACCCATAAGGAGTTGATATGCCGTTAAACAAACAACCCAGACACTGTTGAAACTTGATGAGCAAGATTTTGATCCACTCTGTTTATTCCTAGCGTTAGTAATAATGTCCATGTCGGTAGTTATTGTATTTATTTATCTTGCTTATTCTGTCAGACAAGTCTCCACTTGATTACAGTTCCAATTAACACGGAGCGTTCTTGCAACGTTGCAGACAAGTTCTGTTTTGGTTGAGAGATATGTGACGTAGTGATTGTGATGCAGTGACTTCACTGTTATATTTAACAACCCTCCCTACGAGGGATGTATGTGGAACAAGGCTGAGTTTAGCGTGGGTTTTCCGGGCCCGTAGGCTCGGCCAAATGTATTCCCTTCGAACCCGTATAAACGGGTTCAGGGCCTGTCTACCTCCCCGGACTAAACTTTGCCCTTCGGCAAAACCTCGTCCGGGTTCCTCTCTACCGAAGCAGAGAGTTTGACAGTTACGAACAGTCTGGTCAGTTGTTCCGTAATGACTTCACTGATCAACGGAACCGGATGTTCCTTTCTAATAAAGATAGCGCAGACGCGGAATGCACGAATCAACATATTAGAGACAGCTCCTCGTGTGTGCTAGAAGACTTTAACTGTTTTCTTTGGGTACCCCTAACAAGTCTCTGCCGCATTCGTCTTTCACGAGCTGTAAGACACTATATTGATGATGTGGGTGTTTCCAAAGTGGTGATTATGTATTTACACGTGGTTAATCCAAATATACATATATTTTATCCTTTCAAAAAAAGTATGCAAAGATAATGAATACAAAAATATACTTTGCATGTACTAATAAAATTTTATATCTCTTAAAATAAAATATAAAATATTTAAAGTGTTCATAATTCCTTTCAGAAATTCTTGTGTTGAACGTCCTTTGACATATAATAGGAAATAGAACGGAATAGAATCCGGGATTTACCAGACCCCCCCCCCCCAACTGAATAAGGTTGTGATACAAGGTCGGTGTTTAACGTAGAGACTCGAGTGTTTCCACCGCTGGTCTTAGCTTGTCTTAGGTGGTCATATCTTGTCTAAGCTGGTCATAGTCGGTCATACCACTGCTACTTAACAGATGTCACGCAACGGTGTGTGTGGGGGGGGACACAAGGGAGGATAGAAGGCCTCAGGAACGGAACAGATACTACAACCGCATCATCTACTCCGACGGGGAAAAAACTCTTCTCCTCGTCTGCCAATCCCTCCAGAAGAATCCGGTGGGGGGGGGGAGAGTCGTTAAAGATAAGAGAGTCCTTGTAAATGTATATCTATGTATGTAAATATCACTTGAGAGTAGAAGACATGTGAGAACGAAAGAAATTCATTTCATCGACTCCGTTGACCTAGCTCTGAGTTTTTCACTTTTTCAAGACAAGAGAATTTATTTCAGATTTGTCTCTTGAATTCTGATTGGTTCACATGACTCATTTGAATATCCCTTTTTCTTCTTTTAATTTATTTTTTTCTTATCTTTTTGTTTGTATTTCTTTGTGGCAAACAAAAATGATTTGCAAACTTTTAGATTTCTATTTTTTTTTTTTTTAAATAGAGAACTTTCCATTTTTTATCACTACAATGACATTAATGTAAGTTTGCAATTAGCTATTTTCCTGAACGCAAACTGGCCCCTCATCCTCAACGTTGTCAAAGTGTTATGAATATGCCGGTGAGTAGTCTAGCCCAAGAATTCCACAATGGTCAAATAACACCAGAATACTTTTTCTTCACTTAACATGTACAGAATTTTTCTAATCTTTATTCGTTTTCAGTAGTTCATGTAGCACATTAAAAGGTAACACATTTGTAACGTCACGGGGGTGGAGGACATGTTTAAGGTTTGTGTCCGAAAAAACGATGTGTCAACAGGAAGGTTATTCTTTTGACACCGCCATTAATGTATACTACCTCAATAACGTTTATTTTCAAACAGCAATT
This sequence comes from Acanthosepion esculentum, assembly GCA_964036315.1. Classification (NCBI taxonomy): domain Eukaryota; kingdom Metazoa; phylum Mollusca; class Cephalopoda; order Sepiida; family Sepiidae; genus Acanthosepion; species Acanthosepion esculentum. Next base: position 127,000,961 of record OZ038484.1, on the reverse strand, counting down.
ATCAGAATTTTAATAAAACCCAAACATATGAAAGTGAATTTATACGTTTTCTTTAATTTTGGGAATTGACAACAAAGATGTTAAACACTGTTTATTTATTAGATTGCTTATTTACAAGAATAATTTTATGTCAGGAAAATCATATTTTTGTTCAAATTTTCTTATTGATATTTTTATAAAATTATGAATAAAAACTTATTTTCATAGTTATTTATAAAATGGTAAATAATAATATATTCTAGTTCGTTTAGATATTTGGATAATTTTGTTTTTTTTATTAAATTTTTGAAGATTTATTTTCAAAATTATTTCTTTATACAATGGTAAATAATAAATCTTTATAAATAAATAAAAAATATCACATGGAACATGGTTCACATATTTTTATAATCTTGTAAATAAACATTGCTGAGGGAGTCAAAAGTGTATCCAGTAATAGTGCTGTCAAGGGAATAACCAATATAAAATGATAAATAATAAATCTTTATAAAATGGCAAATAATAAATCTTTATAAAAGATAAATAATAAATATCACATTGGACTTAGTTCACATATTTTTATAATCTTGTAAATAAACATTGCTGAGGGAGTCAAAAGTGTATCCAGTAATAGTGCTGTCAAGGGAATAACCAATATAAAATGATAAATAATAAATCTTTATGAAATGGCAAATAATAAATCTTTATAAAAGATAAATAATAAATATCCCATTGGACTTAGTTCACATATTTTTATAATCTTGTAAATAAACATTGCTGAGGGAGTCAAAAGTGTATCCAGTAATAGTGCTGTCAAGGGAATAACCAATATAAAATGATAAATAATAAGTCTTTATAAAAGATAAATAATAAATATCCCATTGGACTTAGTTCACATATTTTTATAATCTTGTAAATAAACATTGCTGAGGGAGTCAAAACTGTATACAATAATAGCGTTGTCAAGTGAATAACCGACCTTTTAGTACACTGTTTTCTTTGTGAGCTCGAAGGTTAAATAATTCCAAAAAAACGTTTTTACATCCTTTATGTAACGTTGCAGAAACATTGTTTTGTTATTTGGCGGGAGGAGGTAGCTTGCTTTCTGTAAGTGGTCACTCATCTTTGTGCAAAGCAGACTTATTCATGCTTAACTTTGATAATCCAGCCGTTGTGATAGTGGTATCGTTTATCAAGAAAGAAATTTTTTAAAAAAAAGGGTATAACAAACAGGCCAGGATTCGAAAAATGAATACATGGCGAATGCAACGGGGAAGGGAATAGCTTAAGAAGAAACTCCAAACAAAATGGCTACGGCTAAAATGAAAGCACATTAACTGAAAGAGGAAAGAGAACCCGTCCTATCGTCCCAGTTCCACAAACAGTTGACCCTTCTCTATTTCCTAAAGCTCTCTGCTTCATCACGCGTTCACTTAACTAAGGAAGATATCGTTTGGCGCCATTATAAATGTTTATTGATTTAGTCACTCGTCGGTCGCCCGCTCTTCTTAAATTGCTTCTCCTACTCGAGTTAAATGGTTTTTGGTTTATCTGATCAATAAACCGACCTGATGCCACCCTTCCAACTTAAGGTTAATAATGCCGCGCTAACCACCCATGCTGATAACTTTGCATCATTCTACAGCATATTAGGGAGGGAAAATATGAATGAATGCAGTTTCGATAATGTCTTTGTTGGAGAAGATTCGTTGCTAATACAATCTGAGCAGGATTGAAAGCAGTACAACCAAAACTGTCTTACGAAAACTTTATCCGACAGGAAAGTGTTCACTGAAATTAGTCCGTTTTATATAAAATCCTTTAAAATATTTAAAATACTGCCTAATAATGAAAAAAAGGCATTTTATAGCACATAATCCACTCCCATTTCAATGCCCTTGTGTAATATTGTCTGTGAAGGGATGAAGTAGAGGAGAATAGGTTAATTTTAAGAATTTGAGAAATTGTAATTAATATTCGGTCGTTCGTATTAATGGAAATAGGTCATGCTTCTGAAATACGAATATATATATAAATATCTGATACCTTCGAATGTATAACATTCGCCAACGTCTAAAAATCTTCACCGGAGGAAGTATAACCAAAAAAAACTAAGAGTACCGCTATTGTGTTTTTTTTTTTCATTCGACCGTGGATTAACAAATTACCAATTAACAAAAAGGCCGAGGATTACTGTAAAAGGAGATTCTCTCGATTTTTTTCAGTGAGAATTTTTGCTTCTTAATCAGCACGCGGGTCTAAAACTGCTAGGAATTGTAAGTATCTCTCTCACTCGCTACCTCTCTCCATCACTGACGAGTAAATTTCCCTACTTGGAGTAACAAAAACAGTCAGTTCAGATTACATTAGTTGTGTAGTTTAACACCACGAAAAGAAACTTTTCTCCTGGTGAAAAGACATCTACTTTGATATTAAACAAGAACAGAGAAAGATCAATGTTTCTCTATTGGTCCCAAGAAAGCCGAAGAAACTGACGGAGCAACAGTCCCAGTTCACTTGCTAACAACGACAGCGTGCACCAAACGTCCAACCACATATAAAGTGAAAATGTCACGCAATACAGTGAATATTAATCACGTACATCGAACATTATACAGTGAACATTTCACATCCTAATTCAGCTACGTGTTAGGTGGCAAAGCTATTGAGCCATGCTCATATATAAAATTAAAAAATTGTAATAGAAAAAAAAAGCCATAAAAGGTGTTACTTAAAAGTTTGTGTAATTTTCACGAAGACAAATAAATTACTTTCTTTCCACCATATTTCGAAGCAGTCCCTTTGGGTGTGTATCTAAGAAATGGCACTGAATGGAAACAGCAGTGGCAAAGGTTTGTGCGAGATTTGGTTTGTTTATACTGTGAAAATTCCGTGAAGTTTTCAATAGGCGCGTGGCCGAGTGGTCAGAACGTTCACATTCTGACCATGAGAGACTTCCTCGTGTTATGGAACCCAGCGCGCGATATCTTTAGAAAGCAATGCGAGTGAAATTGTGTAGACGGAACACCTGGGGAGGTCGATAGCTGTGCCTTGTTCAAATTGTTGATCTCGCTAGATAACACGCTCTTTCTCAGAAACTTAGTTGCAGTATAAACCACGGGTGGGCCCTGTGGGTGTTGAATAAACACAAATGCGCCTGAGCAAGCGCCTGCAATAGGGACAGGGTATCCTCGAATACGAGTGGCCACCTATATATATATATATATATATATATATATATATATATATATATATATTGCTCATATATCTCTTTAAAAGACTCTTCTATGTTCAGTGTCCCTTCACGGTGTTGGTGATCATGTCTCTCCACAACTTCCTCTCATTTATAGCTGTTAAAGAATTCTGTTTTTTAGTTATCGCTCCTAAATGTTATTCCGCCATCCATTTACTCAAGCTTTCTTCGTATTTTATGCGTTTGTCCTTCTTGCCTTGAATCTGTCCTGTGAGTATTCATTTTTCCAAGCCATCTTTCAAAATTATGTTCCCTAAAAATGTCAACTCTCTCTTCCAGATGTTAAGTACATCCTTTTTGTTTCCATTTTCTCTTTAACTTCGTCGTTGCTCACATGTTCAGTCCATGGTATTCTCAGTATCCTTCTGTAGAACCACATTTCTATTGCCACAAGTTTATTCTTTATCTATGAGGAGATTATCCAGCATCCACTGCAACATAGGTGGACCGATATTGGATGATATTGTTCAATAATTATATTTTTATTTGCTTCTAACGTATTTTTTTCTGTTTCTTAATACTTCGCTTAGGTTTTGGAACGCATCTTTCACTATCCCAACGCGCCTTCGGATTTCAGTGTCGCATATTCTGTCCTTTGATAAAACACCTGCCACATATTTAATTGCTTTACTTTTCTCAATTTGGTATCTTCAGTTTTTAATTTGTATGAATATTTTTGTGATTCTCTGTCGTTTTTTTTTATTTTTTATAATGCTTCAGTACCTTCAGCATATTTGTGGGTAGTGCAACGGATGTCAACAAAAAAAGCGAATTCGTCGAGCTGGGCTCAAATTCCGAGCTAATATGTTGCATTCACTTTCGCACTAATGTCATCAGAAAAAAAACTTGAATACATCTCTTTTACCTCCAGCTATGAGTTAAGTGGCAGGATGAACTGGGCTTTCTAGTTCTGATGGCTGTTAGAGTTTTTGGGTACCCTTATGTCCTAGTGAGCCAACCAAAATGAGCCGACTCATTTTATAGTTCACCGATAGAATGGTTAACCAATCAGAAGGGTCAAAATATTTAATGCGACATGTATAAAGGCAGCCATATTTTCCCCGAATATCCACTGCCAGCCTTTGATATCGAAGACTGAAGAATTACGGAACAGCTGCTGCTGGTATTGGCAATATAGTCAGATTGTGTAGAGTGTCGGACTCGTGGGTGTTAATCTTTAACGTTGTTTCATTGAACAGATTACGTACTGCGCTGGATTCTATATTCATAGACTACGGTGAACGTGGTCAACAGTGGCAACCAATATAATAGAAACAAAATTCTGAATACCAAACCGTAGGGAAGGTAACGGTAAAATACTCCATTATAGTTCCCAATGAATACGTTAGGAATCATGCTCTCCTAACTTCTGAAGGAACATGGCATTATAAAAAGCAGGACACCCAATTAAAGATTTTTGCTTGGCATCATTAACTTTTAATTAAATGTAATTTTACTTTATATGCTTCTCTTAACGCTGAATAAAAAAAACTCTAAAACAAATAACTTTTGAAGTCCAATTTACTCAATAGTGTCATGGATATCGGCGCGGAACATGTTATTGTCGAGCCGAGTTCAAAGGTCTGCTCCATTAACTTGGAGAAGGCATGAATCTATCTCTTCTCCCTATATCTATGGGTTAATTAGTAGGGTAGATTAGGTTGTCCAGCCGTGTGTGGTAACCATTACGTATTCCAAAAGTGGCGAAGGCAACGGGAAACCACTTCACTGCATTTCACAAGAATCCATGCCAATTCGCATATGATATCGATTTCGATTTAGGGAGAATATGACATAAAAATGTTCGTGAAGGCTCGACAACTTCCACACAGTTAAGCAAATATCTTGTTCTAACAGAGATGCGTTTCTACCATCAGATTTTAGGAATATCATGGGAAGAGCGTATATGAAATGAGGAAGTTTTAAGGGGGATAGGAAATACAATGAAACTGCTGCTATGAATAAAAAAGGAACGACTGAAATGTTTGGGGAAACACAATGAGAATGAAAGGTCTGGGGAATTTAATACACATGGGACGTATAAAAAAAAGCAGAGAAAAGCAGCAATTAACCTACTTAACAAGTTTATGCAGGTGGAGTAACACAAGATGGAAAATAATGAATCTTCCGAATTTTCAGTAGTGCTGTATGACAAATGCCTATTCCCTCTTTTTACGATTATCGCATACAATCAGTTGTTTTCAGTAGTAAATAATTACAGTACTATCTTAATGATAATATTGAAAAACAATAAAGACCAGAAAACTTTTATTGTAAAATACCGATTACAACTGGAGCTTCTCAGGAGTTAGAGGGGAATATCCAGGAAGACGATGACAATGCAAACGACAATGTCTGATGACTGCTAAAACTGATGAAGATGATGAAAGTTTTAAAAAATAAATAACAATGCAGCTTCTGATAAGAATGTCGATTAACAGTGACGGATAGACGCATTATGGTTATCAGCGCGAAAAGTTAGAATGGCAAGCCGAGTTCAGATGCCAAGCGAGGCCAATGCGTTCACTCTCACGCAACCGGCATTCGGAAACGTGTCATTTGATCTCTTTCTTCGCCAGCTCTGGCTTAAATTTTCAAAATCGACTGGCCTCTCTTTTCTTGGTTGGTTGGCGGCCAGTTTACAAGAACAGTTCTAATTTCAAATCCCGTTGGGCGCGTGACTAGCATTGCCACAGAAACCATTACAGCACCATCTAGCTTGACAGGGGTGTGCCTGTGTTTCACAGGTTCAACCAGCAATGTGATGTCAATGACAATGAAAATGACGACAATAACGATGTTGGGGACAATTCTTCGGAGATTAAATAAAAGTTATATAAGCGCAAAGGTGATCGTATTGGCAGAATAAGCAGAAACGAATATCAACGGGAAAGATGATGATGATTATGATGCTGATTATGATGATGATGATGATGTGATGATGATGAGATGCTGCTGCTGCTGATGATGATGATTTGATGATGTTATGATGATGATGATGATGTGGTGTGATGATGAGGATGATGTAATGATGATGATGTGATGATGATGTTATGATGAGGATGATGTGATGATGATGATGATGATGATGATGTGATGATGATGATGATGATGATGATGATGATGATCAGAGTTATAGAAAGGAGGCTGAGGGCGTTGATAGAAATACTGTTCATGATAACGATTCTCGTGAAGGTGCTTGCTACGTTGACTAAATTTCCTATTCTGAGAGAAATTCCAAGATGGGATGATTGATTGATTCGTTTTCTAGGGTTTATCGACTTCCTGCAGTTTACATTATTCGGGCTATTGTCCCCATCTTTGTCGCCATATTTATTACAACGTTTCCGCCGTTCTACGCTCCGGCCTTCTTCAGGTGGTTGGAATGTCAAACTGAACCCTTTATTTCGCTCACTGAGGTAGACTGTTCTAGTTCCACGTGCCATGTCTAATGGATGTCAGTCATCGGTTATCTCCTGTTAATTCCCCTCTCCAAGTTCTCCACCGCCTTAACTCACACTCTTTGGGTCTTGTAACTGGATCTAACTAACGCCTTTATCCACTGTGCCATGTGTCCTTGGGGACATTCCAGCCCCCTGAAGAAGGCCGGAGCGTACAACGTCGGAAACGTTTTAATAAATATGGCGACAAATTTGAGGACAATAGTCCGAATAATGTAAATAGTGTACATAATACCTCATCTCAGAAATATGGACAGCTTCTGCTGTTAAATAAACCGCAGAAGCTGTCTATATTTCTATAAATTCAGAAAATATTTTTAGATTTTAAGAATATTTTTTGAGATAATAATGATTTAGTGATACATATCTTATTAATTAACCCATATCTGGGGGAGAAATGATGGATTCATACCTTTCACAAGGGTTATTGCGCGTAAATGAATATAACAAACCCATCTGGAATTGAAACACGGTTATCCGATTAAAAATTCCGAGCCATTATCTATTACACCACCCACACATCCAAGCTTACAGTGGCTGGTATTTTCAAGCGGTCACCCATCTAGGTACTGACCAGGTTCGACGTTGCTTAACCTCGGTGGTCGTATGGGAACCGGTGTTTGAACGTGATGTGGCCATAAGTCCAAGATGCCATGATGTAAGGATACGAAAGATACGGTAAAGTTTAACTGGTGAAATAGCTTATTACAACCGTAAGTTCTTTGCTAACAGTTCCTTTCTTCGCACGTCTGTGTAACTTTCTTCCGGTTCCTTTTTTCCCTACCACCGACAATCTTCAAAACAATTTAAATGCAACTACAATCGTCACCTTCTGAATTCCTGAAACCTATTCTTTTATTGTCCTTTCTCCTTACTAAAGTCTTCTCTTTCACTCCCAGTAGCCCCTTGCGTCTTAGTGACATTATCACTTTGCTTCATTAAATAACATAATCTTTATTGGATGACGATGATCATTGTAACGAAAGACATGACTTACCTCGGAATTCGAAACGAGCGCAAACGTGTCTTGCCTGCAAAGTGATGACAAAAAAGAAATATGGCCGCTATTGAAGACACAGTTAATGCGCGCCTATCTCGTCCAAGACGAGACGATATTTGCACATATGCAAATTTTGACCGTCTTGGAATAGCATAAAAAGCGGGGTGCCAGCAGCATGGGGAGCGAAGTCATTCGGCGGACTGCGTGTGTTAGAGTTGGACGTACGGATAGACCGACCGACCGACAGACAGACATACCACGAGGAAGTTGAAGTAGGCGCGACTGAGTTGGTGTCTGTTTCACAACTGCCCAGTGTAACGGCCGAGACAGGGAGCCACGCAATGCATTTCCTTGCGGCGACCGAAGAAGAAGAAAAAGAGCTGGCCTGACGGCGATCGTCGCACTGCACTTTTTGACATTCCCCCTCATCATCATTTATTTTTGTTTACAATCATGATCATGAGGATGATGATGATGATAAGGAGGACTGCTTTCTCCTGAGCAATCCCTAATGAGAAATGCTCATGTATGCCAAAGATATCCTCTGTCGATACATTCTTCATGATATGGACGATAACGACTTACTGTCCTAAAAGATGATGCTTCTCCGATCAGTAAAATCTTGATCTATTCCAATATAGGGTTAACCGTTATCTTCCCCCACATAACTCCATAAACTGTGCCTCTTACTCTACCGCGGGAGGATCTTGGGCTTTGTGCAGGATGAACGTCATTGTAAGAAAAAACATTTTAAAAATTGTTTGACTTGTTACCATCAAGCTTTTCTTTTCTCTGCCATCTATTCACAAAAGCATATTATTTGGTCTTTCCTCCTGCAATTCGTTCCTTCAAATTCCATCTGCCGCTTTCCAGTCTTAAGCTTGTACTCCACTCACGTTCCCATTTTCTTTCAAAATTCCTCGTTACTTACGCCTACAATCCATGGTATTCTCAGCATCCATCAAGAGAACCATTTCTGTGTCGCTTTGCATCTCTTCTTCATCTGTAAAGAAATTGCCAGGCATTCACTATCATAGAGGAAAACTGATATAGTATATTTCTTCAGCATTCTTCTAAAGAAATTTTCCTGTTTCTTTATACCTTTCTTTATTTCTGGAACTTATCTTTCGCTCTTTCTATGTAACATCTGGTGTCAACATAGTATCAATTGCATATCTGATGCTGTTAAGATTATCGCTGCAGATAATAAATCCTGGCATGTCTTCTAGTTCTCGTCTTGTTAAATACCGTATATGATGGCGTACAAGGTGATTAGGCGTATAAGACGACAATTTAAAATGTAGTTTTCAGACTCTATTCGCCGTATACGAACACCTTACAAATCGTATTTTAAAATATATTGAATGTATTAAATAAATTCGGTAAGCATATACTTCCTTTTCAATCGAATTCTAATGAGAAAATCGGTGGGAAGAGATTATCATTTAACTACCCCAATCTACAATACCTCATGAGTGGGTGCTGTGTTTTCGGTAGGTTATTACGGTAGCGTGAATGACTTTTTCCCGCTAACCACCCACTCGTTTCACTGTTCTCATATGCGATCTTTAAATGGCTTCTTGAGACATGCATCCAGCTGTGCTTCTGCTGAACATCATCGAAAAGGGAAGCGAGATATTGTCAATTAACTACGCAATCTACAGTGTGTGACGATGGTTTGCGATTTCTCAGTTGATGAATATGCATTTTATTATTCTCGTGCAATCATATCATACAGTGATGTTCGATAAAAGTGACTCACCTGATTTTTTTTTTTTACTAACTGTTCTTTTCTCCGATGAAACGGAAGTTGAGCTAAATTCAAAGGATAAGCGATCTAAAATCCGAAGAAGAAGATTTGAAAGATCTTTGAATTTAGCAGTAAGTACTGTCAAGCATCCGTTCAGTATAATGTTCTGGGGATGCTTTTCTTTTCATGGAACTAGTTTCTTAAAACCTATTGAAAAGACCCTCAGGAGCGAGCAGTACAAGAGAATTTTAGAGTCTTGTCTGCTCCCTTCTGCTGAAAGGGTTCAAATCGACCCCACCAAGCTCATTTGTATGCAGGATAATGTTCCCTGTCACAAATCAAAATTGATGAAGGAATACTTTGATGAGAAGCAGGTGAGTGTTATGACATGACCGCCCCAATCTCCTGACCTCATCCCCATAACCTAATCAAGTCAATGCCAAAAAGTGTTGAAAAGGTTATTCAAATAAAGGAGGACCCATAGATTATTAAATATTTCGAACTATATTAGCTATTATAAATAAATTATACCTCTATTATTCTTTATTTAAAGCTGTTCGGGTATGTTTCTATTGATTAATAGTTGCAGGAAATAAGTGAGTCACTTTTTTTTAACAGAGTTTTTTCCCTAAATCTCATTTAATCCAAAATTATAATTATCAATAGCATACTTTAGGGTGATTAAACTTTTTTACTAGGTGGTCAGAAAGGAGTCTTTATATTAGTAAGATTTAAAATTAGTTTGACCCCAAAAACAATAGGCGAAAAATTTTAAGGAGAAAAAATCAGGTGAGTCACTTTTATCGAACAGTACTGTATATTACATAAGATAAGAGTACTTTTATTACGCTACACTTTTATTATTTTATTATAATATTGTGAATTAAGCTGTTTCACTAGAAAATATTTGTGTCGATAGTTACCAAGGTAGGGGTTAGCTTACCGTCAAAAATCTCCCATGCTAACAACTTACCATAAACCAACGGAATTAAGGTTCATGTTTTATATCTGGAGTATAAGACGGTTTTAAGGTTAAAAGATAGTCTTGTACGCCGATATATACGGTAGTCCGAATATAAATAGTGTTAACCAGGAGTATCCAAACTTTTTTCAAAGAGGGACAGATTTGATGAGGCGAATATGCGTGAGGGGCAAACATTCTACTTGGCATTCTTTGAATCATTAAAATTAAATGCAAATGAACTATTTTATGAAATTTGTATTGTAAATGGCGTATTTTTATTTCTTCACGTGAATGACAAATAAATTTAAACAGGTCTTACCAAAATCACTCAGTATGTCATTTCTGAAGCACATATAAGATGAAGTAACATAAACTTCTAGAAAGCTACAATATATCTCAGGTTAATCAAAAATATTACATATTATTGGTAACTAATGTTGTTCAATTACTTTTAAGTTAAAAACATATGAATAGGAACATAATACCAATATTCATTGATAAAAGTGGGTGAGGCAGGGGTTAGCTTACCGTCAAAAATCTTTCATGCTAACAACTTACCATAAACCACATGATTTAAGGTTTGCATTTTATACCTGGAGTGTAAGACGGCTCCATATTTTTAGGGTGATTTTTAAGGTTAAAAGCTCACCTTCTACGCCTACAGATACTGTAGGTTAAATATATCCGGTGAGAAGATGTATCCTTGTCTTACTCCTTTAATGAAACAAATTACAGAATTCAAAAATGCATTGTAGGGATACAAAAGGTGATTATCTCCCTTTGGTGGAGATAAGTCACATGGGTCACGTGACGGCCGCTTAGTGACGTCACTTCACATAGTAACGAAAGTGATCATTTCGGTCAATAAGATTTTTTTTTTAATGTGGAAATCCAACAATTTATTGAACAAAGTAACTAATAATAACAAAACAAAAGTCATTGAAACAAAGCAAGTTCAGTTGACCAATGATGACAATTCCAGAACAACGTAACTATAAACAATTTTTTCTATCCTCTGCCAGCCGCTATGATGGAGAAAGCATTACCTCGAACCGTCGCCAGTGAGACACGCTGCAAGAGCCACTCCGTTTCGCGAGGCTCGTTCCTTAATCGAGACTCAATCGCGCCAATACTCCAAAGGAACGCCATCGAACGAGGGCCAATAACCCCTGAAGTCTCCACTGCCACAGGAGTAAAAAAAAAAAAGAAAAGATTATTGGTGTCAAGTTCATCCTGGCCGGGATTCCACACAGGGAACTCAGCTGCCAAATACTACAGCTTACAGGTCCCTGGTGCCGTTTCCATTTGGGAATATATCTTCCCCAGATATAGAAAGAAACTCCAGCTGGTAGTCCTCAATTTGGAAAAACCCAAGACTCGCCATTTCCCCTTCATGGAATATGTTCTCACCTGGGACATGGTAGATAAATCCAGCCCGTTTGAATCTGGAACCCTTAAAATGACTTCTCCAGATACAGGAGTATCTCCATGTTATATGCAAGACACTTCCTTATTGTTTCTCCTTACACTCTGCTTTTTCCTGTAGATATAAATGTTATATTATTCTCTGCATAGGGCATGTGTATATATGTATGTATAGTTTTGTTTATGTCTTAGAAGTATAAAAATCTCTCTGAGAACAAAGCATGTTTGTCATTTCTTTTCCTTTCAGCCATTACTTTCCTTCCGTGAAATAAGGTGTCATTATAAATCGGGCATAATAATGTCCATAATGGGGGAAATATGTGGAAAAATCATTTATCCATTGTTAACATCGACGTTCTAATTCAAGCAGAAATAAAGAACCACGTAAAAGTAAAATGACGAAGTTGTCTTCACGCTACGAAAGAAAATAAACATTTAGTACTGCTGGGGTTCTTTGACTAATTGTCTCTTTGCTTCTCTTTCTAGACGGTGAAAAACATTGATTTATAAATACTTGCAAAAATCAAGTAATTGCCGGATTTTAATAAAATTTTCAGGATTTATTCAAAAATGAATGAAATTATTTTACAAATGTTTGTTTTTTTTAGAAAATCTTGGTAAAAATATTGTTTTTACATCTGATACCCCTACGCACACACTTATAAAATTTTGAGAAATTAATTTTTACACCACTTAATGTTTAGAAACAACTTCTTGGGGAATTTAAATCGGCATTTTTTTTTTTTTTTTTTTTTGTAAAACAGGATCTCCTGTTACCCAAAGTCTGCTCTGAATCGTAAAATAAAAACTACAATAAAACTAAGATATCATTTAATTAGAAAAGCTTTTAATTACTTTTATGAATATACTTTTATATATTATAAACACTAGTGTCTTATGAATTTTTTAGATGAATAATATATTTTTACAAGAATTGTTTTCATTTTTCTGTAATTTTTTGTTTTATTTTAGGTACTTAAAATGGCTATAATCAGGGATTTTTAACGATTTTCAAAAATATCCTTCCAGTCAATTTAAATTTGTTTTGAAATGCATCAAAATATTTTGCTTATTGCAAATATTAAATTTGATCTATTAACTTGAAATTAAAACTAAAATAAAATCTTCAAGAAAGTATTTTCATTTTTAAAAATTAATTTTAATCGCATTTCTTTGAATGTACCTAAATATGCATATGGTCTATCTATATTTCTGAGATGAGGTATTATGTACACTATTTACATTATTCGGACTATTGTCCTCATCTTTGTCGCCATATTTATTACAACGTTTCAGCCGTTGTACGCTCCGGCCTTCTTCAGGTAGTTGAAATGTCGAACTGAGCCCTTTATTTCGCTCGCTGGGGTAGATTGTTTAGTGAGAGAAATAAAGGGTTCAGACCGACTTTCCAGCCACCTGAAGAAGGCCGGAGCGTACAACGGCCGAAATGTTGTAATAAATATAGCGACAAAGATGAGGACAATAGTCCGAATAATGTAAATAGTATATATATGGTCCAACGTCAGCAAATATTTAGAGAAATTAAAATATCACCCATCTCATTAATTTCGCTTTTCGGCCTCCAGTTACGAGCCACTGAACTGATCTAAACATGTCGTGTCACCGTCGATTAGAAACTTTGAAACCTCATCTTTTAATACGCAACAGTCTCCATCTTTCTCCCTATCTACACATTTATGATTAAAATTATGACAGTAATGGTAATGATGATGATTCAACCTCCGATGATGATGTTTTCATGCTGATATTAATTAATGTCAACGCTCTCATTTCTGCTTACGGTGATATTCTTTATTATTAGTAATATTAATAGTATTAAATGGATTATTGAAATCATCTCAGACAATGTTTCAGTCAAGTGAAATCGCAAAAGAACTATGAAATTCATTAAGCGCTTAAATTACTTGTCAATATCGGAGATTTGACGTACATTTATTATTAATGTAAAGCGGGCGGTTTTTACGTCATCTTGAATCATTTTTTTTTTTTACTGTTGTTGTAATAGTTGTAGTTTTCTGCTGAAAGTTCAGACGCTTATTCATTAGAGAAAAATACTGACAATTATCTTGTTCAAAGAAAACGGCCTTCCAAGTTTTTGACTTATTTCCAATACAAGGACAACTGAAAAGAACAGGAAAAAGTATAAACGATTATTTTATAAAGGGAAATTGATTTTAAAGACAGGTTGTCTTGAATATGGAGCGGCAGATGACGTAGATCATGCAACAGCCATAATTTAGATAAGACATGTCGTTGGATTTCGATTGCTATCCAAGTGGAAAAATATTAATTTCATGACAGACATTTTACTAACCGGTCATTTTTTTTTATACAACCTTTCATTTGTTCTGTCTATAAGTGGTTGGTCTACGGATCAAAGTATTATGATACTTAAAAAGAGATCTGAGTTCAAAATCCAACAGAAATGCTTTGTATTCACTTTGCAGTACATCATTTGAAAACTCATGAATACAATTCTCTCATGTGGTCAGATTACAGTTTACTCCCTGGTGATGGTTACATGGAAAGGATCTGAGCCCCTATTGCCTCTAGATAATCTTCTTCTCTGTGATGTGTCCCTTCAGGACGTGAACGATCATGGCTTTCCACATCTTTCTGTCATTTGTGGCTTTTAATAACTTTGTCTTTTTATCATCCTACCAATCCCGTTTCGACAACCATTCACATAAGCTCGTCAGATTTGTGGCTGGCTGCTTCCCCTGTTCCCTTTCTTTTTTTTTTTTTGGGGGGGGGGGTTAGTGTCATATTTTCCAAGCACTCTTTCCTCATTATCTGTTCAAGAAATTTCAGCTCTTACTTTTTCTTATTATGTGTACAGTGTCCTTTTTGCTTTCATTTCCCTTAAGACTTCTTTATTGCTTATGCGCTATGTCCATGGCATTCTCAGCATCCTTCTGTAGAACCGGATTTCTGTTGCCTCAAATCTTCTCTTCACCTGTGAGGAAATTGCCCTGCATTCACTATATATAGGAGGATCGACATTACATGACAGTTCTGCACTTTCCTTTGTTTCTAACGACATTTTCTTGTTTCTTAGTTCTTTGCTTAGATTTTGAGAGGCATATTTTGCTATTCCAATGCACCTTTGGATTTCGATTTCACATTTCGTATTCTCTGTTAAAACACTTCCCAGATATTTAGACTTTGTACTTGTTTAAATATGACATGTCTTAAATGTAGTTGGGTGGGAGCTTCCCAGTCCTAATCTCCGGGCTTAATAGAATTCTGAACTCTGTCTGAGTCCTTGTAGCTGACGAAATATTTCCCGCCATTCAACCTCTCTCTCTCTCTCTCTCTCTCTCTCTCTCTCTCTCTCTCTCTCTCTCTCGCTCGCTCGCTCGTTCGCCCTTTCACTCACACACACACACACACGGACGGGACGTGGCGAGCCTCTCCCTGCACTATCGCTACTAACATGGAAAGTACTAGAACGAATTACATTCGTCGCTTCCGCTAGGTCTAACCTTCACAACTAGGATCCGCCATGCCACCTCCATTGTAACAAATCACCCATATTCCCTCCGTATTTCATCGTTGAGAAGTAAGTTCCACTCGAACAGCTTCTTCCCGCAAACCACTGCTCTGTTGATGTTTGCCCGATGACTACAATCTTAACCTGTTCAAGTCTAGATTTAACCGTTATCTTCCCCTCCTAGCCGTATAAACTACCCCTTAACGTAATCATCTACCTTGAGTGGCCCCCGGGCCTTGTACAGGGTGAACCTTACTGTAAAAACAAAAAGTTCGCATCTTGGGCTTGTTTCTCTTGTTGACAACCATTCTTAACAATTTCAGGTAAGGAATCTACGAGTTGATATAATTTAATTTTTTTTATATCGCTTCATCTTTACAATACGAACTCTATGTAAATGTTGTAAATATTATCCGGAAATGTAACTGTTTGCAAGTCTAGGCATGTGCTGCTCTGTTACACGATGATAAAAGCTGGCTGTTTCCTAAAGTGCTTATCGTTAAAATTTCGAATAAAGATCTTATGAAATATGTTTTAGAAATACTAGAAATATTTTATTAGAAACATGGTTAGAACTTTCTATAATAATATAGCAAAATATAATAATAATAATAATAATAATAATAATAATAATAATAATAATAATAATAATAGTATAATTTTGTTTTAATAATATTATAATACTTATTTTTAATTGATGTCAGAGTGTTGTTTCATTGCTCAAAGAAAACGATGTATTTTAAAAGGGAAGTCTTGATTATTTTAATTATGCATTGATTCTTATATTTTTTTGTTTATTATATTGTAATTTTATTGCATTATTATGCATCTATCCTCTTTAATTATTAAAATACATATTTGTCTATTTTTAGATAAGTTGTGTTATACATCAAATGTATTATTTTTAAGAATAAGTGTACGTCGTTTGAATCGGTTGAAGCTTTTCCCTGCCGGTGTCGTCCGTTGCTTTCGTTCGGTCCCGTGCTCGTCGTCAAATTGTCGTTGAATCCCTGAGTTTTGGTAAATATTTTAAAACAGGGTGTAGAGAATTTTTTACTTTAAAAAAAGCATTTAATAGTACCTAGAATAAAGGTGTATGGAACAAAGACAATTATATCCTTAAACTATTGGTTAAAGAAAATGTATTTCTAAATATAAATAACAAATTTTTGATTATTTCATTGATGGTCTTACATATATCTTTACTGTCCTGGGTATGACGATAAACTACATCAGCGTCCTGGGTATGACAATAAACTACATCCGCGTCCTGGGTAAGACGATAAACTACTTCCGCGTCCTGGGTATGAAGATAAACTATATCCACGTCCTGGGTATGACGATAAACTACATCCGCGTCCTGGGTAAGACGATAAACTACATCCAACAGCAAGGCCTCTGATCAGAAGGTTTTGAGGAGCGTGGGACCACTTTTTAATTACTCGTATTCCTAGATCTATCCTGACTCGGTGTGGTAGCACCTGTCAGGGTCCCAGCTATGGGCAAATAGTTGCCCCCCCCCCAACTTGAGTCAAAACACAATGAAAGTGTAAATATAGGTTTTAATACGAACAATACATTTTTGTAAAAGCCTATTACCAGCAATAAATTTTTGAAGAAAAATATTATCAGCAATCAATTTTTGAAAAAAATATTAGCAGCAATAAAAAATCTTGTCATTATTAAATAACCCATTCAGGTTAATATGCCGTAAAACAAAACAAACCAAATTAAGTGTTATTTAGTAAGTTTAACTTAAGAAGAATATCTCACTAAAAATTACTCCCTCTGTTCCGAAATAGTTGTTCCATAGCCGGAAATCTCATGTGGAATATACTAATTCTTAGTCGAATTGTTTACCGTTTACATAAACAGGTTAGCATTGATGTTCCTCAAGTATTTATATTAGCTTATTCAGGTAGAATAATTTGAAGCGCAAATTATATCACTTTTTCACTACATTAAAATTGTATTTTTTTTTCAGACCACCCGCTGGCAAGAGATTATGATGGGAGTAGAGAAGCCAATTGGCAGAAATGCTAAACGAAATTGCAAGCACGAATTGACAAATAATGAACGTAGTGCTGTGTTGC
>OZ038484.1:126956022-126978522 GCA_964036315.1 Acanthosepion esculentum | reverse complement strand
ATATATATATATATATATATATATATATATATATATATATATATATATATCAAACAAAGCAAAAGACGATTTGGAAAAACTCATAAGTGATTTCTCGGATCGAAACCAGTCACTTTGGAATTTTCCATTTTGTCATTCTCTTACCCATATAGATAGATAGATAGATAGATAGATAGATAGATAGATAGATAGATAGATAGATACGGACACACATAGATAGATAGATAGATAGATAGATAGATAGATAGATAGATAGATAGATAGATAGATAGATAGAAGAATTAATATGTACTTATGAAGAGATAGATAGATAGATAGATAGATAGATAGATAGATAGATAGATAGATAGATAGATAGATAGATATGAATAGGCTGTGATATATATATATATATATATATAGATAGATAGATAGATAGATAGATAGATAGATAGATAGATAGATAGATAGATATGAATAGGCTGTGATAGATAGATAGATAGATAGATAGATAGATAGATAGATAGATAGATAGATAGATAGATAGATATGAATAGGCTGTGATAGATAGATAGATAGATAGATAGATAGATAGATATGAATAGGCTGTGATAGATAGATAGATAGATAGATAGATAGATAGATAGATAGATAGATAGATAGATAGATAGATATAGAAGTCTCCAGTGCAGTCAACACGGAGTAGTAACAGTCCGTTTCATTCATGACAGCAATGTTCAGGCCTGAAGATTGCATTCAGCATGAAAAAAATAGGATCCTTTCATATTCGCAGATAAGCTTTTTGGTGTCATTATTGAAGAACGAGAGAAAATCGCCGTGTTGATACATATTTCTTTTTTTATTTCCAAGTACTTTCGACACACATAGCAATGTAATTATCAGGGTATTGTTTATTACAAGTTGAATACTGTTGTCTTCATTTTTGTCAAAGATAAAATTGCGTTCATCTGAAATTTAAATTCCTTACAAGTGGAGTGAGTATCACTATCTCAATGCGTGACCGCTGAAACCATTTAAGGCAAGGTAATTAAGTATGGTGTGGCGGAGCTTCTTTTTTTTTACGAAATGAGTAGTAAAAAGTGAAACTATTAGTGTAAGTCTTGGCATTTCAAACTATCTATTGTACACATTTTAAAACATTTGTAGAGTATTCATAATTAACTTTATTAAGGTTTGGTTTTAATTTTTTAATATAGATAGCTTCAAGAAATTTTAATTTATGTTTATTCTTTTCGTGAAAAAGTATAGAGGTATTTTCAACAAGGCTTTTTCTGTAGACATGTGTGTTGTTGTAAATATATATATTCACCGATAGCACAGGGTTATTACATTGACCTTTGGCAAAATGTCAGGTTGCGACAATTTGATCCTAGGCAAAGAGCACAAATGCGACACTGATCTTTACTACTCAGTATCGGGCTCATTCCTCACTCTGTGCTCTATTTTTGTGGCTATCTACCAAATCTAAGCAAAGCTCAGTAAATAACAGTTCGGCATATCATTACCTTCCATAAATGACAAAAGACATTATCATCTAAACAGTCAACATATTTTTTACCAAAGTTTTCTTGTAGTTCTTTATCTAAAATATTTAATTTTATAAGAACTTTTTAATAATGTCTGCCCACCGAATATTAATCCTTCAATATTTTATTTGATAAACTATTACAAGTATACTGATCCTAGATAAATGGAACTGATACGACTCTGATCCTACTTCTGGTCAATACGCAAATAATATTAATAATATTTATGGGTATTTTGTTAATTTAAATGGAAAATTGCAAAATAAAGGATTTTACACAAAACGTTTTACAAAATTGGAACATTGTTTTTGTTTCTTTTATTATTTAATTATTTTTCTCCATTGATATTTTGTAAAAGAAAATATCTCTTGAGTGATTTTCAGTAAGACAGCTGCATTTTTGTAAATAATAAAACCGGATAAATAAGTAAAATATCTCCTCAATCTGGAAATACCAATAATTATAAGCAAATATTAATGAGCGATTTTCATACGTTACACTGTTTGAAATAAATCGATGAAATGTCTTTATAAATAATAAACAAATTCCGTTTTCTTATTGATTTTTAATAATTGTGAATCTTGAATCGAAAATCAGTGCAATTAAATATAATCATATTGAATGCTTTTTCTTGTTGTCTTTCTGGGAAGTTTCCGATGTAATTTTCATAATTTTGGGGTTATCATTATTATTATTATTATTATTATTATTATTATTATTATTATTATTATTATTATTATTATTTTTATTTTTTTTTATATCTGGCGTTTACACATTTCTTTCCGGGACCTAAGGTTAGAAATGGCATCATGACACTTTCCACTGCAAAAAAAAAAATAATAATAATAATTACATAGATAAATCCCTTCATAAAGTGTGGACTGTACTTGTCAGAACAATTTTTTGTATCTCTTTGAGGCATGGACTTCCAGGGATCCCTTCAATCAGCCTACTGGAATCTTTTCCAACCAGTCCAAGGGCTCCAACTACAATACGGATTGTTGATGTTCCCATGTGCCATTATTATCATTATTATTATTATTATTATTATTATTATTATTATTGTTGTTGTTGTTGTTGTTGTTGTTGTTGTTAATGATAATAATAATCACAGATTCCATTCTTCTTATACAAACGTTTCACTTCCACTGTAATAAATTCAAAATTAATTTTCAAAGGTTGTCTCCCTTGAAAATTTAGCTACAAAACTGAATGACTTCCTTTTATTTTACTTTCATTCTATTTCTTTAATTGCTAACATGCTTATACTGTGAATTTACGAAATTGAAATCAAAGACTTTTTCTAAATAAAAGATAACCTTGTAAATTATTGGCTACTTCCCTATTTTAGTAAATGTATCATGACTCTCGATAGCATTATTTTTTTGTTGCTATAAAACAACATTTGGCCTATTACATTGTTGCCTCGAATTATTTGGCATTCAGTAATAATGCCTACATTCAATTCTCTGAGACTTAATGCTTTATTATGTGTTCCAACTATTTCGGCAGTCGATTTCTAATTGTTAGCAATAATTTTCTTTGTTGTTCTTATTCCTAAAACTTTCTCATTTGTCGCATGCTCTCTCCATGTTATTTTTAATATTCGTGGATTGAACAGCACCTCGGTTCCATATTTTTTAAATTCTGGCGCAATTGTTCTGCTCTTACTGCAATATAGGAAGATGCACATTACATATCGGCATCCTTTTCTTTGTTTCCAATACTATTTTTAATTTCTAAGTACGTCTACTCATTTCCTGAAAAGTATATTTTGCTATATAGAATACGTCTTTAAATTGATATGTCATACTTTCCGTCGCCTTTTATTACACGGCCCAAATAGTTGGAATTCCCCATTTTTTTTACGTCCCCGATGTGAAACTCATATCTTGGGATGTCCCTTTTGCCCACCACCATGCATTCCATTTCTTACAACTATTGGTCAATCTTTTCTTCTTGATTTCATCAATTACCTTGACACACAGTTTCTCCAGCTTTCCTATTCTATCTGCTGTTACTATAGTATAATCTGTATGACATTGGTTAATAAAATTACGTCCGCTGATAATAAATCAGGCTAGGTCCTCTAATTTTCTTAGAATCATCTTATTGCATAGATTGAATAAATCAAATAAGAATACACACCCTTGTTTCCGCTTTGAAGAAGAAGAAGAAGAAGAAGAAGAAGAAGAAGAATAATAATAATAATAATAATAATAATAATAATAATAATAATAATAATAATAATCATCATCATCATCATCATCATCATCCAATAAAATAGTTTTTCGAAACTCGCGAGTCCTATTAATTTGTTAAGATTTTTCAGTGAGAAAAGGACCTTAATTTTTCATTTAATTCTTGTTGGTCCAATTTACATTTTTTTAGACTACCGGGTTCTGCAATTCTGTATTGTTTGTTGATTTTTTCACTTAAATTGGTTGATATCGTTATTTTTTCAAAATTTTAAAATTTCCTTTTAACTCCCACTTTAAGTAACAAAAAATTATTTAATAACGCAATACTGACATTAAAAAATAAAATACGTTTTTGTTTTTGTTATTTCACAATGATATTCACCCTGTACAAGACTTAAGAGCCACTCGAGGTAAAGTGTTAGAGAGTAAAATGCGCATTTTTTGGGGATATGTTATGGGGATATGCGGGAAAGATAATCGTTAGACATGAATAGGCTAAGAGTGTAGTGGTCGAGGAAACATCCTTTTGGGAGTCGGTTGCATAACCCAACGGTTCGTGAGAAGAAGCTGCCCAGAGGAACTTGCATTTAACCAATGCCAATACGAAGGAAATGAGGGTAATTCCCTACAATATGCGTTGCATGGCGGCTCTTGGACATGAGATTTAAACTAGTCGAACCAAATAACGTATTTCGCCTAAACACTTTCCATGGAATTAGCGATAGTGCAGGGAGAGGCTTGCAACGTTTCGTCGGTGAGAAAAGTCGCCCACAAAGACGCGGAAATTATTTTGGATTCTGTCATAACTACAAAGTGAAGACTAAGCAGCTCCAGCAAAAATCCTGCCTATATATAACAGCTCTACTTCATTTTCGGCCTTATCTGGTTATTGTAGACGTAGCAGATTGATTAATTCGCTTTTTACGGCTTATCAACCCTTTGCAAGTTATTTAAAGCCAGAAAATATTTTTAGATTGTAAGATAATAATGATTTAGTGATACAAGTATTACTAATTAACCCATAGCTGGGGGAGAAGAGGTGGACTTATACTTTTCCCAAGGAGATTTGAACGTAAGTGAAATATAACGAACCCAAATGGAATTGGAACTCGACTCTCCGATTAACAATTCCGAGCCATTATCCATTACACCATCTGAACGTCGAAGCTTACAACGCCTGGTATTCCCAAGCGGTCACCCATCTAGGTACTGAGAAGACACAAAGTTGCTTAACTTCGGTGAGCATACGCGCGACCACCTTTTGTCTCCCAGTTTGGTAAAAGATATTCGCACCCACCTCCGCTTGACAAAACTTGCACTTATTAATTTCTGAGTAATGTATTTTAATCTATTCGAAAATTTAATTAAATTTAACCCCTATCGCGATAAAAAAATACAACGGGTGAATAATTCAAACGAATCTTACAAAGATGAGCACTGTATGGCACAAGGTCACAACTGTCGAGTCCCCAACGATGATTCAATTCACTAGTAATGGTTTGAGAGTATTTTCTTGTCATTGCACCATGACAATTTTAGCCTGATGCTCACATTTCTATGTAGAATAAAGATGAAGAAATTTTTATATGAACAAGACAAGGCAAAGATCTTATTTCCCGTATGAGGTATTTATTCATATGCTCACTCAAACAATATGGCACAAGGTCATTTTTAAAGCGGAAATATATGGGATTAGTAATAAATATTATTCAGTTACTTCAGTATTTTCCTTTTTAAACGCCTCGGAATTAGATCCTGAACCTGTTCATTCCACCTTGCAATGGGGAAGGCACAGCCTAGGAGAGACTCCCTGCTCCTGAAGGTGGACATTAATCAATTGTTACTTCCTGTCTAATAAATAATATTGAATTCGATACCTACATATTTATTGATAAGAGAGTTCTCAGAGTTAATGTTAAGACACTATTGGAAGTTTCTTTTTAATTGTATTCTTTATATCGCTTATGCAATTAGTTGTAACATATTGTTTAGAGCCCTCAGGAAAATATAAAAACATACAAACAATGTGTTTTATAAAACTTACCGAAATAGACATTAAACGCTTTTTCTTTCTTTTCTATCAGAACAATAAAAAAAATCTTGTTTTTTTTTATAATTTCAACCCAAACAAGGCAATAAAGCCACTAGGACGCAAGAGGAAACTGAGTGTTAGATAATAGGAAAAAAACTACTATTAAAGAACGAAAACAATAAAAACTAAGACAGAAGATAACAATGTTGACTGGGAAGCAAGAATCCGGATGAGATTTTCACATGCGAGAGAAGAAACTGTTAGCAGAGAAATTACGGTTACAGCTATTCATTTCAAATGTAAATGAGAACCTTTAAATGTAATGAGACCTTGACGCCAAGCTATTATTACGCTTAGATCCATGAGGATTTTCTTAGCGTAGCTTAGATGTGGCACAAGGGCGAAAGTATGGAGCACCTAGTGAGGATCGAACTCACTACACAGTTGTAAATGTTCTAGCGAGACAAGCTTGCTAACCATTGCACCACGCCGAGGAGTTCCTGCGCTTAGATCGATAAAGTATTGGTATTTTTGACAAGAGATTATTCGGCAATTAAATAAAATGGATTTTTTGCGAGAAAAAAAAAACTTAGTCTCGTCTAGATGCAGAACAGACTTTTGAAACTCAGTCTCACCTGAATTTTCTGGTGCTTAATAGAATAAAAATGGATTCTTTATTAAGAATTACCTACTCCTAAGTAAATTGTAACTGAGCAACGCAACGATATGTAATTGATTTGTATGACGTGTGTTTTCGGTTTGTTTTTTAATCGAATACACCTCATGCAAAGCAGTAAACCTACTAATACGTAAAGAATTACAAAACAGAAACCGTATTAAGGAGCGAGAACAATAGAAGGGTAATCAAAAAGAATGTACATAACGATTGACATTATATTTAAATTTTTGAAGATCAAAGCATGGAGCCGGTAGAGTGTTCCACAAGCAAGAAGTGCGAGAAAAAAAAACTGTTGTTACGGTTACACCTAGCCAATTCAGCTGTAGAGCGATGAGACCTTGTTTCCAATCTATTACTGAGCTTAATTCCTAGGAACAGTAATGTTGCTGATTGCATTGAGAAAGGTTCTCTCTGAATAATTTATAGAAAGACGGGATATTGTGGAGAGACATAATCACACACGTCACGAAGGGACATAGTACATAGGCGAAGAAAGAAAAACGTGTTTGTACATTTCGGATCTAGTTCAAGAAGTAGACAACTTATGACCAACTTTAAAATAAATAAAAATTTTATTTATTCTTTAAATTTTATTGCACAGTTAACTAGCTGCTATCGACCAGTATTCGAAGGAGTTGGCTCTAAAAGAGCTATCATTAAAAGAAAAATATTTTTATAATAGGAAAATACGCAATTCATTTTTATTACGATGTTTTTTATTCATTTATTTTATACTACCTGTAGAAATTCCATGAAGTTTTTATAAGTTTTTTGTAGACTAAATTAAACACCAGGTGGAGGAGAGGAGGGGGTGTGAAAGATTTATTTATCCAAAAATATTTACGACGACAGCTTATGCTTCTAAATCGATTTATATATATATATTCAATGAAAATGCACACATTTTATACTATACAGCTACCGTAAGTATAATACGCATTATTTTCTAAAAAAAAAAAAAAATAATAATAAACAAAATTAGGGGTGCGTATTATGCACAGATACAAAAAAATCTTTAAAAAATTCCCGTTTCACAGGTCGATTTCAGTTGCGAAAGGACTACTCCACAAACATACGACAATTTCACACTAACATTCGGTGATTGCGACCCCATAAGGATGTCAAATACAATCATATGTACCTAACAATACTTACAAATGTAAAATAAAATATGAATTATCATAAAACTAAATTAGAATAATATTATTCTATGTTCAAAACCATTTTTTTGTGAAAAACTACATATAGATCCGGTAGATTGCACCTCTAATCGAATAAAAACAGATTAATGAGTCTGCGCAGTCGGTACAATATAGGTATTTCCGTTTCCTTTTAGAATCGTGATGATCGGAAATTTTGATAAATATCTTCAGTTCCAGCTTGAATAAGAGCAGGAAACGCTGGCCGTAATGAAATTAGAGAGGTACAATTTATAGGATTTGATTGCCAAACAAGGGGTGCGTATTATGCGTGAGTAGAAGCATTTTCAGCACAATTTTAGGGGTACCTATTATGGATGAAGGCGTATTATACATGGGGAATTACGGATATACTTATAAACTTTCGCAATTACAACAATGTATCTTAACTTGTGTCCTTTATTACGAAGATAAAAGCCACATCTGGTAAAGGAACATATTGTTTCAGAATGTAAGGGCAAACACCATTTCTTAAACAGAAGAAGGGCAATATGGCACTCACTAGCAAATTGAATCCGAATAAATTTAAATATGTCCAAATTTTTAAAGGTATCAATTATATATTAAATTAAATAATAAATAAATTCAAATATGCAACGATAATTTTAAAAAATATATTAATTTTTTAAAATACAGTTACATATTTGAATTTATAATTAGATTTAAATATCGAATCGAGTAAGATTTTTATAAAACAATTCTTTATTAAAAGTTTAACACCAATTTCGGTTTTCATCAGAATTGGAATTGATTAACTTTTAATTAAAATAAGGGGCAAAGTGAATTGCTCAACAAGGCTTACAGACGTGTAAACAGAGGATATTAGTTATATTTTGAACCCAAATTTATACAGATGTTCGCCTATTCAATATATTGTACGGCTAGAGTCCACGAATATTTTTAAGGTCCGACTTTAAATAAATAAAAATTCAAAAAAAGGTCTTTTTTTCCAAGTTACGTATGGAAAGGTAAACAAAAAATATATATTATACTATACTCTATACGTAGAAAAGTTAGGAGGGCGTAGAGTCTTAAATAAAGTTTTTATTCGCAAAATAACTCCAGATCAGGTTAATTTATGTCCGTAAAAAGCGGGAAATCTACGAATAGCCTATTTCTGTGGGGTATTTCAGGAGTTTAGGGGTCTGCTTAGTTTGCAATAGAAATTCATTGTAAATCGATGAAGTAGCCGACCTCTAAAATGGGCT
This sequence comes from Acanthosepion esculentum, assembly GCA_964036315.1. NCBI lineage: Eukaryota > Metazoa > Mollusca > Cephalopoda > Sepiida > Sepiidae > Acanthosepion > Acanthosepion esculentum. The sequence goes on along the minus strand of OZ038484.1, from coordinate 126,969,677 downwards.
ACGTATTTGATATATTTCATAGTTAGGGGTTCCTGGCATCCAATAAAACGTTATTTTATATGAAGAATCCCTTAAGAAGGTGACTTTTTTTAAAGTTTGCGACAAAAATTTACAGAAACAATGTAGATCGTATACGCTACGTACCGTCACGGACCTTCTAAAACATTAAATAAAATACAAATAAATAGGGCTTCTTATTTAAATAATTAAAACTCTAAAATATTTACGTTTATTTGTGCGTTACCCAATTTTTAAATAATTTTAACAACTGCATACGTTTTAGCTGATAAATAAAGTCGTATCAATTACTTACCCCCTTGAAAGGCGTAACCAACATTTTACAATAACATAGATATTTGTGTGTGTGTGTATATATATATATATATATATATATATATATATACACAAGTTCACTAATATTTCTTCACTATATATATATAATGAAAAATTGGGGGGATTTATACAAATAATATATAGTATATTCATCGAGCCCAGAATAAACTACAACAGAATGCAGAAAGCACTGGACGGCCGATTCGTCCTATTTGGAACTCATCAGCAGTGCGCATCCGAGAATTGAAACCCGGACCGTTTCGATACAACGCAAACGTCATACCAACTGTACCACGTGACGAGAAAGATACAGACTAGACCTGATATAGCGACGCTACTCACCCAGTTCTGCAGTGATACTCATCCAAGTATACGGATAACCTCGAAACAGTGCCACAAGAGCCACGTCTGCTTATTGACCCTTAGCCGCTCATCGTGAGCATTAGTATTATTCTTCACTGTATGTCCTTGCTTGACACAGCTAATATATATATGGTGTTATGGATAAATTATCGTCTAAATCAAGCTAAAAATTAAAATAACACCGATATCTCATTTTTACAGTATATTTACCAAAATTACACAAAAATCTTTTGAAATACTAAAGAGTAAATTTATTCAATAAAATCGTTATCGGCTTCAACTACGGCGTCCAGAGGACTTCAGAATCTTCTGCAACTCTTCTAGACGGTCTGTTTGTTTAAGTTGGTGAATACTGCCATAATCCTTGCGTTCCGTTCAGCTTTGGTGTTACAAGGAATTTTGTTGGTTAAAAGGCTTAGCTGCACCCTACACATAACCAAGGGGGTTGCAGTCTGGGAAGTTAGCTGGCCATATGTAAGGGGTGATATTATTGCAAAAATTGTCTGACTGCCATGACTGGGTTCTCCTGCTTATGTAGCATGATGCAGAGTTATATTGCCAGAAAGATGGTCTTCCAGCAGCCACCCTCTTGCTATATATAATAAAGTTGTTTTTTTTTAAAGCTTTCACACTTAAACCTCTATTTCTGACACGAACCCAGTCCATACCGGGGTTGATAAGACATACGACTTATATTTTCGTCTGCCGACATAAGCTTATTCCCCATATGAGGTGATTTTGGAATTTTATTGTTTATATATATATATATATATATATATATATATATATATATATATATATATATATATAAAGAAACCGAAATGTCCTTGTCAGTTTTTGACTTATTAAAAAAAGGTATACACTCAATTTGACATACAGTTAGTCGTCAAAGTAATCCTCATCGGCATCCAGAACCATTTGTCCACGTTCCTAGAGGTAAAAATCAAGTGTCTTGGACGCAAAACATTTGTGAGTGCCCGCCGCAAGTCTGCCTCATTTGAAAGGGGTTTCACCCGTGGGTGGTTGTCCCAGGAATGAAAGACGTGGTAATTTGTTGACGCAATTTCCTTGGAGTAAGGTATATGGCACAGTGACTTCCAGCCAAGTCGCGCTACATGATGCCCTGCGATTAACCAATGCAGGCTCCCGTTTCAGTGCCTGTTGCTCACGTTCCAGATGGTGCGAGTGCAGGTCTGCAGTCAGGTTTGGTTCGTTGGTTACAGCTCATAGTGCGAGTCCAAATGGTACCTGAGTCCAAAAGGTACAAAGCATGATCTTGCGTGGGTGTAGAGGTGGACTTGTGGTGTGAGGCACAGAGTTCTGCGGTGACAACCAATGTCTGGCATGTTTTAGGGTGTCATACAGGACCCAATTTTCGTTACTGGTAAGCACTCGATCAAATATGGATAGTTTTCGTTGCCGACAAAGCAATGAGAAACAGGTTGTCACACATGGTTGTTTGTTGGCTTCCGACAGTGTGTGTGGAATACACACTTACTCAACTTGTACGTCTTACCTATGCGGTGTAGGTGAAGTATGACTGTTTCATCGGAAACCTGGAAGAGTTCAGCAAGCTCCCCACAGGTTTAACTGTTGTCTTTCCCTATGCCTGCCTTCAGGGCCTCATCAGCCAGGACCGACTTTTTCAACCGACTATATATATATATATAAGGTTGCTTTCGAGAGTTGTCGGATCACGAAAGAAAAGCTGAAAAGAAATATACGAAAAGGTCTTGGCGCAGAACTTATAGACTATATAGGTGATACGCATGACCTAACTTGTGATCTTTGTGGCAGAATTTGCATGAGTAAAGCAAGTCATATACGAATTCATCGTACCAGGGCATCAACCAAATGCAAATTGGCATTAAGTACTGAGAATTCATGTCACTTTTGCGCAACAGATTGCAAGTCATCTGGTGTCTTAAAAGACATACAGACAGTGACAAAAATAGAACTTGTGACAATAAAATGTATGTTTCTCTTGTCTTCTAACTTTCTGTTATATATTTTAAACGTTTGTCTGGTTTTAAAAAACACATCTTTTCAGAGGACAAATAGGTCTTATGAAAATTTGTGTTGGTCATACTCGACAACGTGGTGACAGCTATCATGCATGTATTTATGCATTACGGATCTTCAACAGAAACGTCGTTGGCTTGAAGACAAAAGAGCGAGTCACTTGTAATGATTCTGAATTTAAACTTTCTCCCGTTAACCTAGAGCGAAATTACAAATGTTGCCAATGAAGTGATGAATAAATAATGGTACACTTAAAAGAAAAAGGAAACAAATGTCTTAAAATATTGATAACGAATATGTTTATTTAAAAGCACTCTGCCTTCAGTCGTTGTATCAACGTGTTAGTGACCCTAGTCCTGGAAATTCCAACCCTGAAGCAGTACCACCCGATTGCATTATAAAGGAAAGGGTTAGTGTTCTAAAGTCATCGTGACAGCGGTCATGCAGACGGCATTTTTTCCTCCTTGACCCAAATGTTCAAATATATATACCCCACGTTAAAACCCTTATATGTCACAATTTATAATCGTGGTGAGTGGGTGTGTAGATAAGTACAGTCGCTGTGTCAACATATTGGCTAGTGCTTGCGGTTGATTGACGAGTAGGTCAGGTCGATTCGGACGATGTCAGTAAGAACGACGTAGTGTCGTAGCTGGTCGGGTTAGGTGTGGGTTTATTTCGGTCTGGACGCCAACTCTAAAATATGTGTGTTGTTGAAACACTTGTGAAAGGCATTGCAACAGATGGATGACGTCGTCATCGCCGTTTGAGAACGTTGAGTAAAAGAGGTGATTAAGTCGTTCGCAGAACCGAATATTCTTAAAAATATATCTAGCCTTGATTAGCAGCTAGTTTAGGAGAAGGACAGCTTTGAAGTCAAAACTATGGAGAAGGCAATTAAAAACCACACTACTTTTTTTCTCAAGACGATCACAGAGAAAAAAGAATTCACAAACAATAAAGAATTCCCAGAGAATGAGGGATATGGCATTAAAAAGATACTCTATAAAGCATAAACTATCTCATTTTTAATCCTAGTGTCATATGTGAATACTAATGGCAGGAGTAACCACGAAAAGTTGGTTGTTGCTCTGGTATGATAACTTAATTTTCTTGCTTTTCACAGGCAAATACTGCTACAAATATTACAAGCGAAGGTATGTCTGTCACCTTTATGGTCTACGCCATGAACATTTGGGACATTTCTTTTGAGCTTTTCTTTCGCAATTCGAGGACTCTCGAAAACAACCTATCCACCATGAACCTTTTTCCTCCAGGTAAAATACACGCACACACACACTCGCTCGCACACACACACACACACACACACACACACACACACACACACACACACACACACACACACACACACACACACACACATGAAATGAACGAAACCTATACGAAAGTCTATCTGTGAGTTCAGATCTTTCTCCTTCAATTCACAATTTTTTTTTGAAAGAGCTGTCTGGTATTTTAATTTAGAACTGGATTTTGTTGTGTAGTTTATATGCTCTGTTATAATAAATACATTGAGCTCTTTTTGTGGATCAGTTTTAATATTTTATATGATAAGGACCCACTTGGATTATATACAATATATGCATATATATATATATATATATATATATATATATATATATATATGTATATATATATATAGAGAGAGAGAGAGGGAGAGAGAGAGAGAAACCCGGAGTCGTTGTTCCGTTTTCATTTTGAATCTGTAGGTCTGATGAATTGGATCGTTCTTACGATTCCAATGGAATAAATTATGACCATGGAATATTAGTGTTTAAGTCTTTTTATTATATATATATATATATATATATATATATATATATATATATATATATATATATATATATATATAAAGAGAGACAGAGAGAGATGTTGGGGACGTGCAGTATTTAGTGGAAAGTGCTCAATATCTGTGATAGAGCTAATATATGTGGATGCATGGATAGGATATTGTAACGCCGGGTTTCACGCTTTCGCGATCTTCTTTTCTATTAAGATCACGAACGCGTGAATCCCGGCGCTACAATCTACAACTATCCGTGCAACCAATATAAGTTTTCAATCAGCACCTGTCGATTGCGTTGTGCATGAAAAGTCAGAGTTATGCTACCGGTGAGGAAAATGTATATTTATTATTAATATAAATTTTAACTCTGTTATTATGCATTTAACACTATTTCATTAGCACCATCACTCAATGTGCAATATTTTGTATCTATATATACATGTGTGTGCGTGCGTGCGTGAGATTTTGTAAGATGCCTAATAGTATCCGAAACAAAAATGATGATGAGACAAAGTGGGAAATTTTTAATCAAAGACGCGTTTCGCCGGAGTAAAGTCATCAGTTCCACTAATCACTTTCTCTCATCTTCATATATATATATATATATATATCCGGAAAATCCTCGTCGAAAACACAACTACACTTAAACATGAAAACAATAAACAAAAACTAAAAATTCTTGAAGCTATATACATAAAACAGTTGAAGGCTAACCTGAACAAAATAAACTATGAAATCTCCAAAAATATCCTTAAATGCCTATAATTAGTAACAGAAGTCATTGGTTCATACCAACGGCTTTCCATACTCAATACTCATCGGATTCACTCTCGCGTGGTCATGTGTGACGTCATGAGCTGTTGTGCGATTTTCGCTTTCAGCGTTTTATATGCACGTGTTTGTCGTTGCTTAGAAATCATCCATGTAAACAAACAAGAATATCATCAATTTCTTGTTCGTGTATTGCTTAAATATATTGTGTAATTGTCATCTTTGATAATAGCTTATGCAAGCCGAAAGCTTAGATTGGATTAAAAAAAATATGTATCAATATTGTGATTTTCTTTCATTGTTTAATGATAATGTTATTAAGCTTATCAGACTATATGAAAAAAACTTACATAAAATATATAGACAACACTTATCTATATTATTTAATGAAACATGTATTAATGAAAAAATGCTGCCTAAATACACACAATATATATATATATATATATATATATATATATATATATATTGAACAATATTAAAAAATTAAAGTCTTCAGACACACTGGGTTGTATATTGATATTCTTTCGTTTTTTATTATTATTTTATTTAGATTCCTCGACTACTTTCGGCCAACATGGGCATCATCAAGAGAAAAAAAAAGTCTGCTTGCTGGTATATATATATATATATATATATATATATATATATATATATATATATATATGAATAAAGACAAAAGTAAAACTTATCTTTGCGGACGTGATTCGTCCTTTTTAACCTTTATTCCTGTTGAAACTTGACTAATGCATGGAATAATAATGCAAACACAAAATGTAGTTAGAATAAAATGTATTGAAACAAGAAAGTGTACACAATATTTACATATAGTCTTTTGTATATTTCTGGGAAGACCTTTCCTGGAGAATGAGTTGACTAAGTCGCAGTCGAGCAGAGTCTCTAGTTGGATCTCTGTATTCGCCCCCATGTCTTCCGGTACCAACCATATTTATATCGTCGGTACTCCACTATGCAAATTAGGTGGATCCTACCACAACACCCCCCTCCCAAGCCTTGGAATCCTTTTGGATTTCAAACTGGCTTCTTATATGGGATGATGATTATGGTTATTTCTTTCTAGATCCCCTTTGCATACTTCATATGTATATGTCAATCTGCTTAATTTTAATTTTTTTTTTTTTTTTTCATTCAACGGAGCTCTTAGATTGTACATTCCTTTAATGAACGCTTGATAATAGTTTGCGAGCCCCAGAAAACTCTGTAGTGTCGCCACGTTAGTGGGCGTCGGCATGTCTCTAATCGCAATGGACTTTTCCGGATCTGGAAATCTGCCATTTTTGTTGATTATGTGACCTAAATACTTAATTTCCTCCAAACCAAATTCGCACTTTGATTCTTTGACTTTAAATCCAAAGTCCTGAATCTTTTTAAATACTTGATTGAGGTGCTCTCGATGTTCGTCGACGTTTTCACTCCTTACTATAATGTCATCTAAGTAGGCACACGCAAAGTCTAAATCATTCAACATGACGTCCATAGCTTGTTGAAAAATGGCTGGTGCCACTTTAATGCCAAAAGGAAGCCTGTTGTACTTGAATAAACCCCTATGCGTGTTTATCCTTAGTAACTTCGAACATTCTTCTTCGACGGGAATTTGGAGATAAGCATCTGATAAGTCGATTTTTGAAAAAATCACTCCGCCATTTAGCTTGTTAAAAATCTCCTCCGGACTCGGTAACGGGTAATGATAGTCCTTTATTACCGAGTTCAACCCTGTCGAAAAATCAACGCAGACTCTGATTTGGTTTGATTTCTTTTTTATGCACACAATCGGCGCAGCCCATGAATTAGATTCTACTTTTGAAATAATTCCCATTTTTTCCAACCTATCAAGTTCTTCGTTAACAAGCATTGAAACTTAAACGGACATGTTCGAATAGTCAGTAAATTTAAAATTAAGTGAAATCTGTTGGTCGTTTTTGTTCCATTGCTTGCCTTATTTACATGCAGAATATTGTCCTCGGTTTGGTTGTTGTCTCGGGTTTCCTGCGGTGCTTTTCGATTTGGGTACTCTTCAAGGAATTTCGAATTGAATCCTTTATTTAATAAAAGGAGGAAGACTTTTTGGCTCCGCTGACCATTGGTTCCACTTATTGCAAACATCATTCATTTTTTTTAAGCATATCACCCCAAGCAAAGTGGGAGTGCCACTAGCACGCAAGACGTTACACAGAGTGAGAGCAAGAGTAAAGAGGGGTGTTTGAGGAAAGGATATAGAGAAGGATGGGGGTCAAGATCAAGGCATCAAAAGATGTCGATTGACGTTACATTTGAATATTTGAAGATTATAGCTATCAGGGAAGCAAGTAATAGGAAGGGAGTTCTACTGTCGGGAAGTGCGAGAGAAGAATCTGTTGAAGTAGAAGAGGTGGTTACATTTAACTGTTTCTAAAGTAAAAGGGTTAGACCAAGATGCCAGCATAGTAGCATGCTTAAACTCATGCAGTCCGGGCACCAGGGAAAATAGCTCATCAGAGTAGATGCCATGAAAATACCAGTAGAAAAGGAAGAAGGAAGCTACATCACATCTGTGAGAAAGTGACTCTAGACGGGATGCCAGATCGGGACTTAACATGTTATTTTGTGTTACTGTGGTACTTAATGCTATATGCCCAAAACAGTTTTTTGTTGGTGTTCTTGTTTGTTTTGTTTTCTTTGGCGTGGGATGGATTTTGTTTTTTGTTTTGTATTTTTTTTGTCTTTTTCTAAGCTACACTGCACCCAACCTCCTACTTTCTAGGATCTGATGCGAAAATCTACCAAAGTTTAGCTTTGACGGAAGCGTCTATCCAGAGTGTAATTTTTTTTTTTTTTACAGTAAGGTTCATCCTGTACAAGACCCGGGACCCTCTCAAAGAAGAGGGTTACTTTAAGACGTAGTTTTATATGTATAGTAGGGTAACATAGCGGTTAACTCTAGATTTGAACAGGTTACGATTATAGTAATTGCTTTCCACAGAGCAGTAATTCGCTAGAAGAAGCTGTTCAAGTGGAACTTACTTCTCGCCGATGGAATACGGAAGGAATGTGGATAGTTTACTACTCGAGTGGCATGGTGGGTCCAAGCTGTGAAGATTAGACCTAGCAGAACCAATGAATGTAGTTCGTCCGAGCACTTTTCATGGAAATAGCGATAGATCTGTGAGAGACTCGCCATATTTGTAAGAGAGAGGTTGTAGCGGGGAAAAATTTCTTCAACAACAAATATTCGGAAACGCTTTTGAACTTTATCAAGACTGGAAAGTGAAAACTGGGTAGCTCCCACCCAAATAGGGCAACAGTACTCCATTTTCGGTCTCATCTTGCTCTTATAAAGTTAGAGGTCGAGGTCAATACGAGTTCTGGACAATTTCTAGCCCCACCCGCATGTATCCATTCAGGGTTTCGTGTTGTCAAACCTACCATCATGGCGAGGGTAGAGGGTGGATAAATAGCGAGAAAGTGGCTGTTGCCCTACAATAGGCACAAACAAATGTTAAACCATGCCTGCACGACGTGAATAAGTATGACGGAAAGAAAGGGAGGGGCGAGAAAGCGAAAAGCAGGCAGAGTGGCTTAGTGTTGTGTGGTGACTGCGTTTAACTCCATCGACTTAAGAGACGAAGAAAAAAAAACAGACGCAAACTAAGTAGACGACATTAACTTGACTGCTTTCAGAGAAGAGAGAAAAAAAACTGCAGTCAATCTTAACGCCTCAGACACATCAACGAATAGCATATTATTCATTCATTCATCACTTCTGTCGTTCAGACAAACCTGATTTCCAAACATGTTCTCCTCGCTTACATTGATGCCGCTATTATTATACACTGTAACTGGTTCTCTCGGCAACCATCATAACATTCCACAGGTGATTCTACCCTACAACCAAGAAAATGTGCGTCGGATATTCTTGGAAGCTATTCTCGAAGCTTTTGGTGCGAACGGTACCTTGGACTCTTATGGACTGTCCAGGTTGCTCGATGATGTTATTAAATCTGGAGACGAACATACAGAAGGAAACAATATGGAAAACGTTTCTAAAAACAAAACTACTACTACTACTACTAATACCGCTATTACTACTGGTGATAATGTTACTACGATGAATGCTACGGAATTTAGCCGCACTGCTGAAAAATGTCAATCATTTCTTCAAAACAAAATCTGGCAACCTTCTTGTATTACGGAACAGGTAGGTCAGATTTTGAGTTTGCTTAAAAATAAAGAAAAATATTTTTTTTTGTAATGATGATAATAGTAACCATAGGCATATGAGATTTTACTTAAAGAGCTAAAGGAAATTGTCCTGAAACTTACCGAAATTGTCCTGCGATATCTTTCTGAAATTAATCGTTCGTTTGTTCTGTCACATCTCGTGTACATATAATCGCAGTTTTTCTTTACGCTGATTCACAAATACAATAAAAATGTATTTTTGCGCCCACTCTCCAATCTATACACCTAAAAATACACATGAAAAGATATTCACAATACTTTTATCACTTTACAATGTATAAAGTATAATAAACGATAAATATTCTATATCTGCATATTTTTAAACATAACTATTGAATTTAAAGAATGACTATCTATTTTTATGTGTATTTAAAAAAAAAAAAGAAACTAAATTATTCTGTGACTTAGTCGTTTATCCATTACCAAAATGGACCCTTGGTGGTAGGAAAATTACTTGGTGATGCCCATTTCTTTTCAAAGTAATATTTTACGGTATGATACCAACAACAAGGAGTAACCATACAATAATGCTAGTAACAGGGAGTAATCTTTTAGGGGAGCTAAATTCATATCGTTTAAAAAGACATTATGTAAATCGAGATTTGAAACCAGTCTCGCTAATTTCACTTTTCGTGTAGCTAACCGTTGTCAATTTAGCTCTGCTCTTAAAATTAGCGTCAAAAAAAATTATATTAGAAAAAGCCGTATTTTGCTCTTATCATTAGTAGAACCTAAAATCGGTGTATATGAAAACAATTAGAAAGATAACTAATAATTTTTTATTGTTATTATTTTAATGTTATAATCTTTAAATATTTGTTTCATAAAGTTTTTTCAATAAGCAGAGAAAGAATGAAAACATTATTTTATACGTGCTGAAAATGTTTACTTTTATTTAATTTAATGAGGCCTTAAGAACCAATTTGAAACTGCTCATTAAGTATTTTTCGAATCAGAGTCCAATTATCTATGAATCTTCTTTAAAAATATGAATATTTTCTGATACTTTCAAGACACCTTTGACGATCAAGACAGTATCACTATTATTTCATATGGTGCCTACCTTTACCCTTTACCAGGGGGGATAGCCCCTCTAAAATAGTCCATCTGCCTCATTCTATTCTGGCTTAACTCTTATTAAAGATTGGCTAACAAAAGAAAATTACTAAAACGAAAAACAAATTTTAAGACTAATAAGAAAGTCAAATTGTTGTTCAAGCTTCTTGAATCAATAAAAAAAATGTTTTCTAATTTTGCACGATCGGAAACAGTATTTTTTTAATCAGTCGCTAATTAATACGTGTTTTCTATATCACAATGTAGAATAAGTGAACCACGGTTTTGATGAAATTGATCATATGTAATGTTTCTAAAAATTATGAGAATGTAATCGAAACACTTCTACACTTTTTCTACGCCAACTTCAAAATCCGTCAATACACATTAACGTATTTAACGTGTAAATGATGCACAGAGACGTTAGACGCAGTAACGTTTCAGCAGGGAATATTAAGGGAAAAGGAAACAATCTATCAGTATATAACTAAAGTATTTTAACTAGAGCAGAAATCATTACTGTATATAAAAAGCAAGCTATCAGTTCATCTCACGCATGCACTTTAACAATAGTAGAAAACATTAGTGTATATAAAAAGCAAGCCGTCAGCTCATCTCACGCATACACAATAACAATAGTAGAAAACATTACTGTATGTAAGAAGCAGGCTAGCAGTACAGTTGGATATGAAGTAAGAAATCACTATCATGAAAAAGTGAAGATGATTGTATTAATACATAAATATTGTGTGAGAGAAAAAACGAAACAGGAGACATTTAATAAAATATATCTACAACTAGAATTGAATATAAACCAAAATACAATTTTACCGTTGACGTTTTTTCTTTCAGTTGCATCTATTTCTTTTGCAATTTCCATCTGGCTAATGATAGGAATGTGCAGAGGCATCTTTAGGTATAATGGAAAAAACTGATATCTATAATTACTCTTACAATAATAATAAGTGCCTCAAATCTGCATATATAATATAATGCAGGACGGGTTTTGAGCCATTTTTTAACTCATTAATTACACCCACCGTTGCAAAAATGGGACGGTTGTCATTAATGGGTTATAGGTAGAAACCTATAATTAAGGCATGGTTTTTTTCGAAACCTATAATTAATACAAGAGTTTCATTTTACATTTTTTAACTTTAGTTCGACCGGTATGAGGCCAAAGAACCCTTCAAGGGTGAAGGTTACTGAGTGAGATTACTGTAACCGTGTAAAGGAGTAGGAAGGAGGAAGTAAGAAATGCTTATTATATGTAGAATATATATATCGGTTGAAAAATGAAAAGGTTAAGATTGTAGTGTTCGAGGAAGCATCCTCGAGGGAGATTCGTTCCACAAAGTAACAGTTCTGGGGAAGAAGCTGTCTAGGTGGAACTCACTCCCTACCAAAGGAATACGAAGGGAATGGAGATGGTTTGCCACTGTGAACATGGCCTGGTGTGTCCTACTTCTGAAGGTCTGAGATGGGGGAAATGAGGAATGTAGCTCGTTTGACCATTTCCCATATTAATAGCGATGTTCTGGTGAGACTGACAATGAAGCCAGTATTAATTAGTTAATAAAAGTGACTCTTATATCCTTTAAATACAATTTCGGATTCTTAATTCGTGTTCTTTTAGTGTTCTTTCTCTTTAATAATATTTTCCTTTTTCTCTTATTTCGCATTCAGTAACCCCTTGCAGCTTAGTGGCTAGTGGAGAAGTGACTAAAAAGAAACGTCAGATAAAGAAGATGTTGGATACAGTCATAAAACAAACATTTTTTAAGGCTTTTCACCTTGAGCAAGGCGGCAGTGCCACTATAGCACACAAGGGTTTACAGAGAGTGGGAGCAAGAGTAAGGAGACGTGATGGGGGAAAGGATGAAGAGAAGGACGGGGAATAGATCAGAAGATGCCGATTGACATTTCATTTGAATAGTTGGAGATTATAGCTATCAGGGAAGCAAGTAAACGGAAGGGTGTTCGACAGATGGGAAGTGCGAAACATGAAGCTATTGGAGTAGAAGAGACGGCTACATTTCGACAGTGAAAGGGTTGGACTGAGAGGCCAGCCTAGTAACACGCTTAAATTCATGCAGTTTGGGAACCAGCAAAAATAGCTCGTCGGAACAGTTACCGTGAAAGTGAGAAAGTGACTGTAGGCGATTTGAATTCTGTATTAATTATTTTGTTTTTCCCACTTTCGACAATATTTTTCCTTGTTTTCTTTTGTTTTTATTGCTTTATGCAGGGTGTCCATAAAGTTCGTGTGCACTTTAAAAAATTTATAACTTTATTTGTATTTGAGATAGAAATAATCTGTAAAAAATGTTATAAAGTTTAATGTACCTAGTTTTAAGTATAGCTAAAATAACTAATGTAATTTCAGGCATTACTGTAAATCAGTATACCCTGTATAACTAAATACCATTTTATCTTCTTTTTATCTTTTATGTTTTAATTACGTTTTTTTTTTTATCGTATTCCTGTTTATTTCTCTTAAATTTATTTCACTTTTTCTGGGTGGGAGATCATTCTATCTTTTTAATCTTTTCTTCTGACTTTACGAATTTTGACATACGACTTCCCTTTTTCTTTTTAACCTTCCCTTTCCTCAAACTTCGTCCCCTTAATATTCCACCCTTTTTTCTTTCCTTCTTTGGGAGAGTAAAATTGGAAGTTCTAGAACCCCAAAGCTAAAACTTCACAAGAAGCCAAAATGTCATGTCAACTTATATTTGTTTCATTGACTTTAAGCAATCTTACTTTCTGTCAACAAATTAGGGCAAACATGATAGTGACAAGTTTATCAGTCAGAATCAACATTCTTCGTCCAGCCATTCGATCGACAGTTAAGTGGAAGAAAGAAACATTCTTTAAGTTCATATCAAACTTTTGTGAATGGTTGTTTGGCTTAGCAAATGGTATGTTCTTGTTACTAAGCACCATCAATGTTACCACATTGCTACAATCATTGCTCGACTAAATAGAATAATGACAGATAGAACGTTCGCAATAATGTATTTATTACATAACGCATGTAAAGAGATAACCATAACTAAAAAAA
>OZ038484.1:126863522-126951022 GCA_964036315.1 Acanthosepion esculentum | reverse complement strand
TGGAAAATCTCCCCTAGTAGCGGTTTCTAAAATTCGGAGGAGTTAACCCGATAGTACATTAGCAAGAAATGTATACATTTTAATTAGTTTTTATTTTAATCAAGGGAGCTAATTCGCCAATAGTTATATTAAGGATGCGATACATTCCTTAGTTTCACCAGTTCAGAGTTTCACGGTTAGGACCTGACATGCTACGTACACAGTATCAAACCATCTTCATTCCCTTCGTAAAGGGGAAAGTTCCACTCAGTCAGTTTCTAACCCAGAACAGAGTCATAAGTCTTTTTTCACTGCTCTTAGGACTGTCATAGCTGAAACTCCTCTCCCATGTGTCAAGCGTCTTGTGGGTTGAATTGGATCTGTTCTAATTGATCTCTTTAGCTCTCAGTTGAAATGATACCCTTTTTCCTGTTGTGACCTCCTGATCCAGATTTCCTCTTTAATGTCCCTTCTTTTTTTAAATTTATTCACCGTTCTCTGTATTGTTCTTGAATAGACTTTGAAGATGGAAGCCAGAGTATAAATGTTTGTACCATTACTGAAAGCTTGAATGTTTTTTCCTCTCACCATTGTTCAGTTGAGAAGAAAGTGGGGCTGACACAAAACTATTTTAACCTGTTCTCTTTCTAGCTGAATAACTCAAAGGGATTTTCATTGATTCTTACAACAACTGGTTTCAAGATGGATAAGCGTCTAATCTGAAAATCTGGAAAAAAGAAACTCAATTAGTTTAGTTGCTTTTTAGGTATTGAACATTTTGTGGCATGGACAATTACGTTGTTACACGATTTGGACAATTTGCTGTTACACCCGGTATAAAGTAAAAATGTATGACAAAGTGGGATTGTTTTTCCTGTGACGCGTTTCGTCCCTAAGGACTTCATCAGTCTAAATTTGCTATGTTGGTGCGACTATACATGCGCACGAACCAGGGATGCTGGGAATTTTTAATTTAATTTCTTTCCATCACTTTTGTTAGTAGATACCCCACACTATAGAAGTTCTGCTAGGAATGGTAAAATGTTGTTAGAGCCCGGACGCAAATTTACAGATGACCTTGCGATTAAGGCTCTCTCTATTCATTTTCGTCGTAGTTAATTGTTTTCTCTTTTGGTCAGAGTGGCATTTTTTATGTCAAAATTGTGGTCAGTCTCGTTACAGTGGACAACCAACGCATTTGACGTATTATTTTGTAAAATGTCCCTTTTTTGTTCATATGAACTTTTCTTTACATTCTTTGAGGTCTTTTCCTATGTATTTTTGTGACAATTACTACAGGCAATCTAGAAAATTCCTCCTTCAAATTTTAGCTTCTCAGCATTCGTTAGAACAGCTAAATTTCTGTTACTTCAAGTCTCTTCTTCATCTCTAATTAGACGGTTTTGTATTTACTAACATATCGGAGATTCGATATCACATAGCGGTTCAGTATTTTTTCCTTTGTTTCTTAAGAAAGTTTCCTATCTCTTAATACCATGTTTAGTTTCAAAATTAAGATTAAATGATGAGCGTCTGTGTATTTTTAACATTTTGATGTAAACTGTGAATGGTGTTTATTGTATTTTTTTTATATAGGACTATTTCTATCAATCAACTCATTGTCTGAAGGTGTTTTTTTCTGTACGAATCACGTCACGACCTAGGTCTACGTCTTCTCATTTATTTGTTCAGAGATTTATATTTAGATATTTATAAGATTTATATGGAAAGATTTTTTTTACTATATCGGCTGATTTTGTGTTTCATAGCAAATTTAATTTTTACTACAGAAGTCTCTTTTGCTACTAATATCATACATCTACTTTTACATTAATCATGATTTTTATGAGCTCTTCTTGCAGTATCTAAACATATTTGCATAAATGATTAAAATTCTAGCGTTTAGAATTATTCCAAGAATAAACATTTTAATTGCAGAATTAGCTTAATTTTTCTTTAATTAAATACGTTAGTTACATTGTCAAAATAATAAAATTAAGAATATCACTGTATTTTCGTTAATCGATTTTAAATTGTGTGAAGTATTTAAAGAAAAAATTAAGTTCTTGTTTTGTTTAGTTTATTTTGTTTTCTTCTGAGCAGTCTTTTTTGCTGGCCGGGGGGGGGGACTGTTATTCACCAGGTGGTGTGTTACTTTATAAGGTTGATTTCACCTCATAAAAGCTGAAATTAAGAGCTGAAGTTCTTTGCACAAATCTTTTTATATCGATTTTTTTTCCTTGTTTATGTAAATCTACTTTTCTCATTATGCCTTTGTTCTGTTTTTAGCATTTTGAAATCTGAAAGCAAAAAATAAACACTCATCTGAATTTTGTTAGATGAGAGTTGCTATAATTATTGCCTGGTGTTGGCTCAAAATAGCTACCCCGTCATTATTTTCGCAATATTTCAACCATGTACATCTCGGCCTTCTCTATCTTCTGAGTTGAAATGTTGTTAAATCCGGTAATCATCATCATCATCAGTCCCATCACCGGGTGTGGTTGTAGGTTTGCTGCGTAGACGAGCACCTGACCAGTTCCCGCTACATATCTGAGTTGAAAACTGAAGTATTCATTCATCCGTAGTGTATACGAAGCAAATAGTCCACCCTTCTCCAGGTCTTACCACAGGTGATGTCTTCCAACTCGCCTTGGATATGGACACATGGCCATTGATTCTATTGAGGGAACCTCCCGCCCTGGCTGTTGACCTCAATCTAGGAGATCCTCCACCCAGTGATGCCGTGTAATCACTGCACACGACTGCATATGTAGCTATAGAGCCCAGTGTACGATGTTGTAATGGACGACTATTGACCATAAAAGAAAGTCCATCTAGCCTTTGTATGGTCTTTTTTTAATACTAATGGGTGTCTAGACATTCTCCTTACCAGAAAATCCTGGAGGAAAAGCGATTATTCAATGATGATACGACCAAACGGCAAGTAATACTATGTTACATGGTACAAATAGTTGAAACTTTATAGGAAAAACAAACAACATCGGAAAGTAAACCCACTTTACACATTTATCAAAATTGATCCTTGAGCCCACTCGGACGGAATGTTACACAAGGTTGAATTTAAAATGGGGACCCATTAGGGAGAAAAACTGCTAGTATCCGCTCAATACTTCCCATTACGAGGAGACTTGAAGTATTACATAATGATGCTTTCCCCACTTCCGAGAGAGAGACTTCAAGTATTACGTAATGATGCTTTCCCCACTTCCGAGAGAGAGACTTCAAGTATTACATAATGATGTTTTCCCCACTTCCGAGAGAGACACTTCAAGTATTACATAATGATGCTTTCCCCACTTCCGGGAGAGAGACTTCAAGTATTACATAATGATGCTTTCCCCACTACCGAGTGAGAGACTTCAAGTATTACATATTGATGCTTTCCCCACTTCCGAGAGAGAGAGACTTCAAGTATTACCTAATGATGCTTTCCCAAGTTCCGAGAGAGACACTTCAAGTATTACATAAAGATGCTTTCCCCACTTCCGAGAGAGAGACTTCAAGTATTACATAATGATGCTTTTCTCACTTCCGAGAGAGAGAGACTTCAAGTATTACATAATGATGCTTTCCCCACTTCCCAGAGAGACACTTCAAGTATTACATAATGATGCTTTTCTCACTTCCGAGAGAGAGACTTCAAGTATTACATAATGATGCTTTCCCCACTTCCCAGAGAGACACTTCAAGTATTACATAATGATGCTTTTCTCACTTCCGAGAGAGAGACTTCAAGTATTACGTAATGATGCTTTCCCCACTACCGAGTGAGAGACTTCAAGTATTACATAATGTTACTTTCCCCACTTCCGAGAGAGAGACTTCAAGTATTACATAATGATGCTTTTCTCACTTCCGAGAGAGAGACTTCAAGTATTACATAATGATGCTTTTCCCACTTCCGAGAGGGAGACTTCAAGTATTACATAATGATGCTTTTCTCACTTCCGAGAGAGAGACTTCAAGTATTACGTAATGATGCGTTCCCCATTTCCGAGAGAGAGACTTCAAGTATTACATAATGATGCTTTCCCCACTTCCGAGAGAGAGACTTCAAGTATTACGTAATGATGCTTTCCCCACTTCCGAGTGAGAGACTTCAAGTATTACGTAATGATGCTTTCCGCACTTCCGAGAGGGAAACTTCAAGTATTACATAATGATGCTTTTCTCACTTCCGAGAGAGACACTTCAAGTATTACATAATGATACTTTTCCCACTTCCGAGAGAGAGACTTCAAGTATTACATAATGATGCTTTCCCCACTTCCGAGAGAGAGACTTCACGTATTACATAATGATGCTTTTCTCACTTCCGAGAGAGAGACTTCAAGTATTACATAATGATGCTTTTCCCACTTCCGAGAGGGAGACTTCAAGTATTACATAATGATGCTTTTCTCACTTCCAAGAGAGAGACTTCAAGTATTACGTAATGATGCTTTCCCCACTTCCGAGAGAGAGACTTCAAGTATTACATAATGATGCTTTCCCCACTTCCGAGAGAGAGACTTCAAGTATTACGTAATGATGCTTTCCCCACTTCCGAGTGAGAGACTTCAAGTATTACGTAATGATGCTTTCCGCACTTCCGAGAGGGAAACTTCAAGTATTACATAATGATGCTTTTCTCACTTCCGAGAGAGACACTTCAAGTATTACATAATGATGCTTTTCCCACTTCCGAGAGAGAGACTTCAAGTATTACATAATGATGCTTTCCCCACATGCGAGAGAGAGACTTCAAGTATTACATAATGATGCTTTCCCCACTTCCGAGAGAGAGACTTCAAGTATTACATAATGATGCTTTTCTCACTTCCGAGAGAGAGACTTCAAGTATTACATAATGATGCTTTTCCCACTTCCGAGAGGGAGACT
The DNA here is from genome assembly GCA_964036315.1 of Acanthosepion esculentum. Lineage (NCBI taxonomy): Eukaryota > Metazoa > Mollusca > Cephalopoda > Sepiida > Sepiidae > Acanthosepion > Acanthosepion esculentum. Next base: position 126,946,138 of record OZ038484.1, on the reverse strand, counting down.
TCAAGTATTACATAATGATGCTTTTCTCACTTCCGAGAGAGAGACTTCAAGTATTACGTAATGATGCGTTCCCCACTTCCGAGAGAGAGACTTCAAGTATTACATAATGATGCTTTCCCCACTTCCGAGAGAGAGACTTCAAGTATTACGTAATGATGCTTTCCCCACTTCCGAGTGAGAGACTTCAAGTATTACGTAATGATGCTTTCCGCACTTCCGAGAGGGAAACTTCAAGTATTACATAATGATGCTTTTCTCACTTCCGAGAGAGACACTTCAAGTATTACATAATGATGCTTTCCCCACTTCCGAGAGAGAGACTTCAAGTATTACATAATGATGCTTTCCCCACTTCCGAGAGAGAGACTTCAAGTATTACATAATGATGCTTTCCCCACTTCCGAGAGAGAGACTTCAAGTATTACATAATGATGCTTTCCCCACTTCCGAGAGAGAGACTTCAAGTATTATGTAATGATGCTTTCCCCACTTCCGAGAGTGAGACTTCAAGTATTACGTAATGATGCTTTTCTCACTTCCAAGAGAGAGACTTCAAGTATTACGTAATGATGCTTTCCCCACTTCCGAGAGAGAGACTTCAAGTATTACATAATGATGCTTTCCCCACTTCCGGGAGAAAGACATCAAGTATTACATAATGTTGCTTTCCCCACATCCGAGAGAGACACTTCAAGTATTACATAATGATGCTTTTCCCACTTCCGAGAGAGAGACTTCAAGTATTACATAATGATGCTTTCCCCACTTGCGAGAGAGAGACTTCAAGTATTACATAATGATGCTTTCCCCACTTCCGAGAGAGAGACTTTAAGTATTACATAATGATGATTTCCCCACTTCCGAGAGAGAGACTTCAAGTATTACATAATGATGCTTTCCCCACTTCCGAGAGAGAGACTTCAAGTATTACGTAATGATGCTTTCCGCACTTCCGAGAGGGAAACTTCAAGTATTACATAATGATGCATTTCTCACTTCCGAGAGAGAGAGACTTCAAGTATTACGTAATGATGCTTTCCCTACTTGCGAGAGGGAAACTTCAAGTATTACATAATGATGCATTTCTCACTTCCGAGAGAGAGACTTCAAGTATTACATAATGATGCTTTCCCTACTTGCGAGAGAGAGACTTCAAGTATTACATAATGATGCTTTTCTCACTTCCGAGAGAGAGAGACTTCAAGTATTACGTAATGATGTTTTCCCCACTTCCGAGAGAGAGACTTCAAGTATTACATAATGATGCTTTCCCCACTTCCGAGAGAGAGACTTCAAGTATTACATAATGATGCTTTCCCCACTTCCGAGAGAGACACTTCAAGTATTACGTAATGATGCTTTCCCCACTTCCGAGAGGGAAACTTCAAGTATTACATAATGATGCTTTTCTCACTTCCGAGAGAGAGAGACTTCAAGTATTACATAATGATGCTTTCCCCACTTCCGAGAGAGAGACTTCAAGTATTACATAATGATGCTTTCCCCACTTCCGAGAGAGAGACTTCAAGTATTACATAATGATGCTTTCCCCACTTCCGAGAGAGAGACTTCAAGTATTACATAATGATGCTTTCCCCACTTCCGAGAGAGAGACTTCAAGTATTACATAATGATGCTTTCCCCACTTCCGAGAGAGAGACTTCAAGTATTACATAATGATGCTTTCCCCACTTCCGAGAGAGAGACTTCAAGTATTACATAATGATGCTTTACATTCTTAAACCATTGCACTGAAAGCAAAAGGTGATAGAGTCTCTAAGTCACAATGGCTTGCGGAGAAGGATGGAAACTGAGAAAACTTTAGTGACGAGAAAGGACAATAAAAAGAATAGAATTCACTGAGACAGACGATGGCGACTGGTGTTCCATTTAGATTTCTGAAGACAGTCGTTGTTAGGAAAACAAGAGGCGGGAAGAGAATTTCACAGGCGAGAGGTGCGAGAGAAGAAACTGTTAAAATAGAAATCACGGTTACATCTATCAACTCGAACAGTGCAATGATGACCTCTGCCCTTCGAGTAATACGCTTTAATTCCTAACTTAGAGGTATCAAAGATCATCAGAACAATTGACATGAAAATATTTTATAATAGAAAACCCCACAAAAAAGCCAGGCTAAGGCGTTGTAAAAATCATTGAAGTCAAGATGCCAGTTCAGGCCCGATAATATTGCAGAGATTAATTTCCATGTACACTAAATAAGATCTCCAATACAAAACTTCTCTATAAATAGGAAGGAATAATAAAGCATCCTTTATCATAAATATTGAATTATCTTTGATACACACGTTGTTGAGATCACACTGGATGGTATATTAGCCACTTTTTGACTTTAAGCTTAATCATTCGATTACAATCACTTCTTCTTTTATGTGCCGTGTCCCTTCAGGACGTAGGCGATCATGGATCTCCACTTCCCCCTATACCTTGTAGCTCTCAATAAGTTTAGTCCCTTTGCTACTTCCCCCCAGACAATGTTCTGTCATCCACTTACTTAAGCCCGCTAGGTATGTCATGTGTTGCTTTCCCTTGTCTTTTACCCTCTATTCACCCTGTGAGTATCAGATTCTCCAGGCCCTCCTTTCTCATTACGTGTTCCAGAAATTTCATCTGCCTCTTCCTTATGTTAAGTATGAGCTTCCTCCTCGTTTGCATCCTCACTAAATCTTCAGCGTTTCTTACACGCTCGGCCCATCATATCGTTAGCATCCTAATGTTGAACCATACTTCCGTTGCCTCGAGTCTCTTCTTCATCTTTGAGGAGACCGTCCAACATTCGCTGCCGTAAAGGAGGACAGATATCACGTAGCAGTTCAGTACTCTTTTCTTTGTTATCAAAGAAACCCTCCTGTCTCGTAATACTCTGCCTAGCTTTTGGAATGTGTCTTTGGCCAACCCTATGCGTCTACGGATCTCAGTGTCGTACTTACCGTCCTCTGTCAGAACACTTCCCATATATTTAAATATCCGCACCTGCTTGATTTTAATGTTCCCGGCCTGTGCATCGCATTTCGGGCTCATCTTTTACTGATGACCATGCATTCAGTGTTCTTGTAATTTATAGTTAGTCCTTTCTTCTCGCTCTCCTTTGCTAACTTCTGTAGGAGGTTTTGCAATTTATTTTCCGTGTCGTCTATCAGCATTGCGTCATCGGTGTATCTTATGTTGTTAAGATTGTAGCTACCAATGATGAATACCGGTAGGATTTCCAATTCTCTCAGGATTACCTTGCTGTATAGGTTGAATAGGTCCGGTGAGAAGACACATCCTTGCCTTACGCCCCTTACTATTTTTGTATATCTGCTGAACTCATTCTCTATCCTCATGCAGGCCGGTTGCTGCCAGTATAGGTTCTTGATTATTCTCATATATTTTCCGAATATATCAAGGTTGCTAGGCAGTTCCATCAGATCCTTGTGACATACTTTGTCGAAGGCCTTTGCATAGTCTATGAAACACAGGCACACGTCCTTCTGCATGTGTATTGCTCTTCCTCATAACATTCTGAGCATGAATATTGCATTCCTTGTTCGGGTGTCTTTACCGAACCCGCACTTTTCTTGTCCTATCTCTGGTCTGATACTGTTGTCCCTTCAATTCATCAGAATTCGGATGATGAGTTTTGTTATGTGGCTCATTACAATCACTAGTGTGTTTTATAATTCCAGAAAAAGAGAATGACCTTCTCATGAATATCACGTTCTTTGTTCCGGTGTCTTTACCGAAACCGCACTTTTCTTGTCCTATCTCTGGCCTGATTCTGCTGCGCGCTCTCTTCATCAGAATATGGATGATGAGTTTTGTTATGTGGCTCATTACAACCACTAGTATGTTTTATAATTCCGGAAAAAGAGTATGACATTCTCATGAATATCGCGTTCTTTGTTCCGGTGTTTTTACCGAAACCGCACTTTTCTTGTCCTATCTCTGGCCTGATTCTGCTGCGCGCTCTCTTCATCAGAATATGGATGATGAGTTTTGTTATGTGGCTCATTACAATCACTAGTATGTTTTATAATTCCGGAAAAAGAGAATGACATTCTCATGAATATCGCGTTCTTTGTTCCGGTGTCTTTACCGAACCCGCACTTTTCTTGTCCTATCTCTGACCTGATTCTGCTGCGCGCTCTCTTCATCAGAATATGGATGATGAGTTTTGTTATGTGGCTCATTACAATCACTAGTGTGTTTTATAAATCCAGAAAAAGAGTATGACCTTCTCATGAATATCGCGTTCTTTGTTCCGGTGTCTTTACAGAAACCGCACTTTTCTTGTCCTATCTCCGGCCTGATTCTGCTGCGCGCTCTCTTCATCAGAATATGGATGATGAGTTTTGTTATGTGGCTCATTACAATCACCAGTGTGTTTTATAATTCCAGAAAAAGAGAATGACATTCTCATGAATATCGCGTTCTTTGTTCCAGTGTTTTTACCGAAACCGCACTTTTCTTGTCCTATCTCTGGCCTGATTCTGCTGCGCGCTCTCTTCATCAGAATATGGATGATGAGTTTTGTTATGTGGCTCATTACAATCACTAGTATGTTTTATAATTCCGGAAAAAGAGAATGACCTTCTCATGAATATCGCGTTCTTTGTTCCGGTGTCTTTACCGAATCCGCACTTTTCTTGTCCTATCTCTGGCCTGATTCTGCTGCGCGCTCTCTTCATCAGAATATGGATGATGAGTTTTGTTATGTGGCTCATTACAATCACTAGTGTGTTTTATAAATCCAGAAAAAGAGTATGACCTTCTCATGAATATCGCGTTCTTTGTTCCGGTGTCTTTACCGAAACCGCACTTTTCTTGTCCTATCTCCGGCCTGATTCTGCTGCGCGCTCTCTTCATCAGAATATGAATGATGAGTTTTGTTATGTGGCTCATTACAATCACCAGTGTGTTTTATAATTCCGGAAAAAGAGAATGACATTCTCATGAATATCGCGTTCTTTGTTCCAGTGTTTTTACCGAAACCGCACTTTTCTTGTCCTATCTCTGGCCTGATTCTGCTGCGCGCTCTCTTCATCAGAATATGGATGATGAGTTTTGTTATGTGGCTCATTACAATCACTAGTATGTTTTATAATTCCGGAAAATGAGAATGACATTCTCATGAATATCGCGTTCTTTGTTCCGGTGTCTTTACCGAACTCGCACTTTTCTTGTCCTATCTCTGGCCTGATTCTGCTGCGCGCTCTCTTCATCAGAATATGGATGATGAGTTTTGTTATGTGGCTCATTACAATCACTAGTGTGTTTCATAAATCCAGAAAAAGAGTATGACCTTCTCATGAATATCGCGTTCTTTGTTCCGGTGTCTTTACCGAAACCGCACTTTTCTTGTCCTATCTCCGGCCTGATTCTGCTGCGCGCTCTCTTCATCAGAATATGGATGATGAGTTTTGTTATGTGGCTCATTACAATCACCAGTGTGTTTTATAATTCCGGAAAAAGAGAATGACATTCTCATGAATATCGCGTTCTTTGTTCCAGTGTTTTTACCGAAACCGCACTTTTCTTGTCCTATCTCTGGCCTGATTCTGCTGCGCGCTCTCTTCATCAGAATATGGATGATGAGTTTTGTTATGTGGCTCATTACAATCACTAGTATGTTTTATAATTCCGGAAAAAGAGAATGACATTCTCATGAATATCGCGTTCTTTGTTCCGGTGTCTTTACCGAAACCGCACTTTTCTTGTCCTATCTCTGGCCTGATTCTGTTGCGTGCTCTATTCATTAGAATATGGATGATGAGTTCTGTTATGTGGCTCATTACAATCACTAGTATGTTTTATAATTCCGGAAAAAGAGAATGACCTTCTCATGAATATCGCGTTCTTTGTTCCGGTGTCTTTACCGAACCCGCACTTTTCTTGTCCTATCTCTGGCCGGATTCTGCTGCGAGCTCTCTTCATTAGAATATGGATGATGAGTTTTGTTATGTGGCTCATTACAATCACTAGTATGTTTTATAATTCCGGAAAAAGAGAATGACATTCTCATGAATATCGCGTTCTTTGTTCTGGTGTTTTTACCGAAACCGCACTTTTCTTGTCCTATCTCTGGCCTGATTCTGCTGCGCGCTCTATTCATTAGAATATGGATGATGAGTTCTGTTTTGTGGCTCATTACAATCACTAGTATGTTTTATAATTCCGGAAAAAGAGAATGACCTTCTCATGAATATCGCGTTCTTTGTTCCGGTGTCTTTACCGAACCCGCACTTTTCTTGTCCTATCTCTGGCCTGATTCTGCTGCGCGCTCTCTTCATCAGAATATGGATGATGAGTTTTGTTATGTGGCTCATTACAATCACGCGTATGTTTTATAATTCTGGAAAAAGAGAATGACATTCTCATGAATATCGCGTTCTTTGTTCCTGTGTTTTTACCGAAACCGCACTTTTCTTGTCCTATCTCTGGCCTGATTCTGCTGCGTGCTCTATTCATTAGAATATGGATGATGAGTTCTGTTATGTGGCTCATTACAATCACTAGTATGTTTTATAATTCCGGAAAAAGAGAATGACCTTCTCATGAATATCGCGTTCTTTGTTCCGGTGTCTTTACCGAACCCGCACTTTTCTTATCCTATCTCTGGCCTGATTCTGCTGCGCGCTCTCTTCATTAGAATATGGATGATGAGTTTTGTTATGTGGCTCATTACAATCACTAGTATGTTTTATAATTCCGGAAAAAGAGAATGACATTCTCATGAATATCGCGTTCTTTGTTCCGGTGTCCTTACGGAACCCGCACTTTTCTTGTCCTATCTCTGGCCTGATTTTGCTGCGCGCTCTCGTCATCAGAATATGGATGATGAGTTTTGTTATGTGGCTCATTACAATCACTAGTGTGTTTTATAATTCCAGAAAAAGAGAATGACCTTCTCATGAATATCGCATTCTTTGTTCCGGTGTCTATACCAAACCCGCACTTTTCTTGTCCTATATCTGGTCTGATTCTGCTGCGCGCTCTCTTCATCAGAATATGGATGATGAGTTTTGTTATGTGCCTCAATACAATCACTAGTGTGTTTTATAATTCCAGAAAAAGAGTATGACCTTCTCATGAATATCGCGTTCTTTGATCCGGTGTCTTTACCAAACCCGCATTTTTCATGTCCTATCTCTGGCCTGATTCTGCTGCGCGCTCTCTTCATCAGAATATGGATGATGAGTTTTGTTATGTGGCTCATTACAATCACTAGTATGTTTTATAATTCCGGAAAAAGAGAATGACATTCTCATGAATATCGCGTTCTTTGTTCCGGTGTCTTTACCGAAACCGCACTTTTCTTGTCCTATCTCCGGCCTGATTCTGCTGCGCGCTCTCTTCATCAGAATATGGATGATGAGTTTTGTTATGTGGCTCATTACAATCACTAGTATGTTTTATAATTCCAGAAAAAAGAGAATGACATTCTCATGAATATCGCGTTCTTTGTTCCGGTGTCTTTACCGAAACCGCACTTTTCTTGTCCTATCTCTGGCCTGATTCTGCTGCGTGCTCTATTCATTAGAATATGGATGATGAGTTTTGTTATGTGGCTCATTACAATCACTAGTATGTTTTATAATTCCGGAAAAAGAGAATGACATTCTCATGAATATGGCGTTCTTTGTTCCGGTGTCTTTACCGAACCCGCACTTTTCTTGTGCTATCTCTGGCCTGATTCTGCTGCGCGCTCTCTTCATCAGAATATGGATGATGAGTTCTGTTATGTGGCTCATTACAATCACTAGTGTGTTTTATAATTCCAGAAAAAGAGAATGACCTTCTCATGTATATCGCGTTCTTTGTTCTGGTATCTTTACCGAATCCGCACTTTTCTTGTCCTATCTGCGGTCTGATTCTGCTGCGCGCTCTATTCATCAGAATATGGATGATGAGTTTTGTTATGTGGCTCATAACAATCACTAGTGTGTTTTATAATTCCAGAAAAAGAGAATGACCTACACATGAATATCGCGTTCTTTGTTCCGGTCTCTTTACCGAACCCGCATTTTTCTTGTCCTATCTCAGGTCTCATTCTGCTGCGCGCTCTATTCATCAGAATATGGATAATGAGATTTGTTATGTGGCTCATTACAATCACTAGTGTGTTTTTTAATTCCAGAAAAAGAGAATGACCTTCTCATGAATATCGCGTTCTTTGTTCCGGTGTCTTTACCGAACCCGCTTTTTTCTTGTCCTGTCTTTGGTCTGATTCTGCTGCGCGCTCTATTCATCAGAATATGGATGATGAGTTTTGTTATGTGGATCATTACAATCACTAGTGTGTTTTTTAATTCCGGAAAAAGAGAATGACATTCGCATGAATATCGCGTTCTTTGTTCCGGTGTCTTTACCGAACCCGCACTTTTCTTGTCCTATCTCTGGTCTGATTCTGCTGCACGCTCTATTCATCAGAATATGGATGATTAGTTCTGTTATGTGGCTCATTACAATCACTAGTGTGTTTTATAATTCCAGAAAAAGAGAATGACCTTCTCATGTATATCGCGTTCTTTGTTCCGGTGTCTTTACCGAACCTGCACTTTTCTTGTCCTATCTCTGGTCTGATTCTGCTGCGCGCTCTATTCATCAGAATATGGATGATGAGTTGTGTTATGTGGCTCATTACAATCACTAGTGTGTTTTATAATTCCAGAAAAAGAGAATGACCTTCTCATGAATATCGCGTTCTTTGTTCCGGTGTCTATACCAAACCCGCACTTTTCTTGTCCTATATCTGGTCTGATTCTGCTGCGCGCTCTCTTCATCAGAATATGGATGATGAGTTTTGTTATGTGCCTCATTACAATCACTAGTGTGTTTTATAATTCCAGAAAAAGAGTATGACCTTCTCATGAATATCGCGTTCTTTGATCCGGTGCCTTTACCAAACCCGCACTTTTCTTGTCCTATCTCTGGCCTGATTCTGCTGCGCGCTCTATTCATCAGAATATGGATGATGAGTTTTGTTATGTGGCTCATTACAATCACTAGTGTGTTTTATAATTCCAGAAAAAGAGTATGACCTTCTCATGAATATTGCGTTCTTTGTTCCGGTGTCTTTACCGAATCCGCACTTTTCTTGTCCTATCTGTGGTCTGATTCTGCTGCGTGCTCTATTCATCAGAATATGGATGATGAGTTTTGTTATGTGGCTCATTACAATCACTAGTGTGTTTTATAATTCCAGAAAAAGAGAATGACCTTCTCATGTATATCGCGTTCTTTGTTCCGGTGTCTTTACCGAACCCGCATTTTTCTTGTCCTATCTCTGGTCTGATTCTGCTGCGCGCTCTATTCATCAGAATATGGATGATGAGTTTTGTTATGTGGCTCATTACAATCACTAGTGTATTTTATAATTCCAGAAAAAGAGAATGACCTACACATGTATATCGCGTTCTTTGTTCCGGTGTCTTTACCGAACCCGCACTTTTCTTGTCCTATATCTGGTCTGATTCTGCTGCGCGCTCTCTTCATTAGAATATGGATGATGAGTTTTGTTATGTGCCTCATTACAATCACTAGTGTGTTTTATAATTCCAGAAAAAGAGTATGACCTTCTCATGAATATCGCGTTCTTTGATCCGCTGTCTTTACCAAACCCGCACTTTTCTTGTCCTATCTCTGGCCTGATTCTGCTGCGCGCTCTATTCATCAGAATATGGATGATGAGTTTTGTTATGTGGCTCATTACAATCACTAGTGTGTTTTATAATTCCAGAAAAAGAGTATGACGTTCTCATGAATATCGCGTTCTTTGTTCCGGTGTCTTTACCGAATCCGCACTTTTCTTGTCCTATCTGCGGTCTGATTCTGCTGCGCGCTCTATTCATCAGAATATGGATGATGAGTTTTGTTATGTGGCTCATTACAATCACTAGTGTGTTTTATTATTCCAGAAAAAGAGAATGACCTTCTCATGTATATCGCGTTCTTTGTTCCGGTGTCTTTACCGAACCCGCATTTTTCTTGTCCTATCTCTGGTCTGATTCTGCTGCGCGCTCTATTCATCAGAATATGGATGATGAGTTTTGTTATGTGGCTCATTACAATCACTATTGTGTTTTATAATTCCAGAAAAAGAGAATGACCTACACATGAATATTGCGTTCTTTGTTCCGGTCTCTTTACCGAACCCGCATTTTTCTTGTCCTATCTCAGGTCTGATTCTGCTGCGCGCTCTATTCATCAGAATATGGATAATGAGATTTGTTATGTGGCTCATTACAATCACTAGTGTGTTTTTTAATTCCAGAAAAAGAGAATGACCTTCTCATGAATATCGCGTTCTTTGTTCCGGTGTCTTTACCGAACCCGCTTTTTTCTTGTCCTGTCTTTGGTCTGATTCTGCTGCGCGCTCTATTCATCAGAATATGGATGATGAGTTTTGTTATGTGGATCATTACAATCACTAGTGTGTTTTATAATTCCAGAAAAAGAGAATGACCTTCTCATGAATATTGCGTTCTTTGTTCTGGTGTCTTTACCGAACCCGCTTTTTTCTTGTCCTATCTCTGGTCTGATTCTTCTGCGTGCTCTATTCATCAGAATATGGATGATGAGTTTTGTTATGTGGATCATTACAATCACTAGTGTGTTTTATAATTCCCGAAAAAGAGAATGACCTTCTCATGAATATCGCGTTCTTTGTTCCGGTGTCTTTACCGAACCCGCTTTTTTCTTGTCCTGTCTTTGGTCTGATTCTGCTGCGCGCTCTATTCATCAGAATATGGATGATGAGTTTTGTTATGTGGATCATTACAATCACTAGTGAGTTTTATAATTCCAGAAAAAGAGAATGACCTTCTCATGAATAGTGCGTTCTTTGTTCCGGTGTCTTTACCGAACCTGCACTTTTCTTGTCCTATCTCTGGTCTGATTCTGCTGCGCGCTCTATTCATCAGAATATGGATGATGAGTTTTGTTATGTGGCTCATTACAATCACTAGTGTATTTTATAATTCCAGAAAAAGAGTATGACCTTCTCATGAATATCGCGTTCTTTGTTCCGGTGTCTTTACCGAACCTGCACTTTTCTTGTCCTATCTCTGGTCTGATTCTTCTGCGCGCTCTATTCATCAGAATATGGATGATGAGTTTTGTTATGTGGCTCATTACAAGCACTAGTGTATTTTATAATTCCAGAAAAAGAGTATGACCTTCTCATGAATAGTGCGTTCTTTGTTCCGTTGTCTTTACCGAACCTGCACTTTTCTTGTCCTATCTCTGGCCTGATTCTGCTGCGCGCTCTATTCATCAGAATATGGATGATGAGTTTTGTTATGTGGCTCATTACAATCACTAGTATGTTTTATAATTTCAGAAAAAGAGTATGACCTTCTCATGAATAGTGCGTTCTTTTTTCCGGTGTCTTTACGGAACCTGCACTTTTCTTGTCCTATCTCTGTTCTGATTCTGCTGCGCGCTCTATTCATCAGAATATGGATGATGAGTTTTGTTATGTGGCTCATTACAATCACTAGTGTGTTTTATTATTCCAGAAAAAGAGAATGACCTTCTCATGTATATCGCGTTCTTTGTTCCGGTGTCTTTACCGAACCCGCACTTTTCTTGTCCTATCTCTGGTCTGATTCTGCTGCGCGCTCTATTCATCAGAATATGGATGATGAGTTTTGTTATGTGGCTCATTACTATCACTAGTGTGTTTTATAATTCCAGAAAAAGAGAATGACCTACACATGAATATTGCGTTCTTTGTTCCGGTCTCTTTACCGAACCCGCATTTTTCTTGTCCTATCTCAGGTCTGATTCTGCTGCGCGCTCTATTCATCAGAATATGGATAATGAGATTTGTTATGTGGCTCATTACAATCACTAGTGTGTTTTTTAATTCCAGAAAAAGAGAATGACCTTCTCATGAATATCGCGTTCTTTGTTCCGGTGTCTTTACCGAACCCGCTTTTTTCTTGTCCTGTCTTTGGTCTGATTCTGCTGCGCGCTCTATTCATCAGAATATGGATGATGAGTTTTGTTATGTGGATCATTACAATCACTAGTGTGTTTTATAATTCCAGAAAAAGAGAATGACCTTCTCATGAATATCGCGTTCTTTGTTCTGGTGTCTTTACCGAACCCGCTTTTTTCTTGTCCTATCTCTGGTCTGATTCTTCTGCGTGCTCTATTCATCAGAATATGGATGATGAGTTTTGTTATGTGGATCATTACAATCACTAGTGTGTTTTATAATTCCAGAAAAAGAGAATGACCTTCTCATGAATATCGCGTTCTTTGTTCCGGTGTCTTTACCGAACCCGCTTTTTTCTTGTCCTGTCTTTGGTCTGATTCTGCTGCGCGCTCTATTCATCAGAATATGGATGATGAGTTTTGTTATGTGGATCATTACAATCACTAGTGAGTTTTATAATTCCAGAAAAAGAGAATGACCTTCTCATGAATAGTGCGTTCTTTGTTCCGGTGTCTTTACCGAACCTGCACTTTTCTTGTCCTATCTCTGGTCTGATTCTGCTGCGCGCTCTATTCATCAGAATATGGATGATGAGTTTTGTTATGTGGCTCATTACAATCACTAGTGTATTTTATAATTCCAGAAAAAGAGTATGACCTTCTCATGAATATCGCGTTCTTTGTTCCGGTGTCTTTACCGAACCTGCACTTTTCTTGTCCTATCTCTGGCCTGATTCTGCTGCGCGCTCTATTCATCAGAATATGGATGATGAGTTTTGTTATGTGGCTCATTACAATCACTAGTATGTTTTATAATTTCAGAAAAAGAGTATGACCTTCTCATGAATAGTGCGTTCTTTTTTCCGGTGTCTTTACGGAACCTGCACTTTTCTTGTCCTATCTCTGTTCTGATTCTGCTGCGCGCTCTATTCATCAGAATATGGATGATGAGTTTTGTTATGTGGCTCATTACAATCACTAGTGTGTTTTATTATTCCAGAAAAAGAGAATGACCTTCTCATGTATATCGCGTTCTTTGTTCCGGTGTCTTTACCGAACCCGCACTTTTCTTGTCCTATCTCTGGTCTGATTCTGCTGCGCGCTCTATTCATCAGAATATGGATGATGAGTTTTGTTATGTGGCTCATTACTATCACTAGTGTGTTTTATAATTCCAGAAAAAGAGAATGACCTACACATGAATATTGCGTTCTTTGTTCCGGTCTCTTTACCGAACCCGCATTTTTCTTGTCCTATCTCAGGTCTGATTCTGCTGCGCGCTCTATTCATCAGAATATGGATGATGAGATTTGTTATGTGGCTCATTACAATCACTAGTGTGTTTTTTAATTCCAGAAAAAGAGAATGACCTTCTCATGAATATCGCGTTCTTTGTTCCGGTGTCTTTACCGAACCCGCTTTTTTCTTGTCCTGTCTTTGGTCTGATTCTGCTGCGCGCTCTATTCATCAGAATATGGATGATGAGTTTTGTTATGTGGATCATTACAATCACTAGTGTGTTTTATAATTCCAGAAAAAGAGAATGACCTTCTCATGAATATCGCGTTCTTTGTTCTGGTGTCTTTACCGAACCCGCTTTTTTCTTGTCCTATCTCTGGTCTGATTCTTCTGCGTGCTCTATTCATCAGAATATGGATGATGAGTTTTGTTATGTGGATCATTACAATCACTAGTGTGTTTTATAATTCCAGAAAAAGAGAATGACCTTCTCATGAATATCGCGTTCTTTGTTCCGGTGTCTTTACCGAACCCGCTTTTTTCTTGTCCTGTCTTTGGTCTGATTCTGCTGCGCGCTCTATTCATCAGAATATGGATGATGAGTTTTGTTATGTGGATCATTACAATCACTAGTGAGTTTTATAATTCCAGAAAAAGAGAATGACCTTCTCATGAATAGTGCGTTCTTTGTTCCGGTGTCTTTACCGAACCTGCACTTTTCTTGTCCTATCTCTGGTCTGATTCTGCTGCGCGCTCTATTCATCAGAATATGGATGATGAGTTTTGTTATGTGGCTCATTACAATCACTAGTGTATTTTATAATTCCAGAAAAAGAGTATGACCTTCTCATGAATAGTGCGTTCTTTGTTCCGTTGTCTTTACCGAACCTGCACTTTTCTTGTCCTATCTCTGGCCTGATTCTGCTGCGCGCTCTATTCATCAGAATATGGATGATGAGTTTTGTTATGTGTCTCATTACAATCACTAGTGTATTTTATAATTCCAGAAAAAGAGTATGACCTTCTCATGAATATCGCGTTCTTTGTTCCGGTGTCTTTACCGAACCTGCACTTTTCTTGTCCTATCTCTGGTCTGATTCTGCTGCGCGCTCTATTCATCAGAATATGGATGATAAGTTTTGTTATTTGGCTCATTACAATCACTAGTGTATTTTATAATTCCAGAAAAAGAGTATGACCTTCTCATGAATATCGCGTTCTTTGTTCCGGTGTCTTTACCGAACCTGCACTTTTCTTGTCCTATCTCTGGTCTGATTCTGCTGCGCGCTCTATTCATCAGAATATGGATGATGAGTTTTGTTATGTGGCTCATTACAATCACTAGTGTGTTTTATAATTCCAGAAAAAGAGTATGACCTTCTCATGAATATCGCGTTCTTTGTTCCGGTGTCTTTACCGAACCTGCACTTTTCTTGTCCTATCTCTGGTCTGATACTGCTGCGCGCTCTATTCATCAGAATATGGATGATGAGTTTTGTTATGTGGCTCATTACAATCACTAGTGTATTTTATAATTCCAGAAAAAGAGTATGACCTTCTCATGAATATCGCATTCTTTGTTCCGGTGTCTTTATCCAACCTGCACTTTTCTTGTCCTATCTCAGGTCTGATTCTGCTGCGCGCTCTATTCATCAGAATATGGATGATGAGTTTTGTTATGTGGCTCATTACAATCACTAGTGTGTTTTATAATTCCAGAAAAAGAGTATGACCTTCTCATGAATATCGCGTTCTTTGTTCCGGTGTCTTTACCGAACCTGCACTTTTCTTGTCCTAATTCTTGTTTTGATTCTGCTGCGCGCTCTATTCATCAGAATATGGGGAGATGAGTTTTGTTATGTGGCTCATTACAATCACTAGTGTATTTTATAATTCCAGAAAAAGAGTATGACCTTCTCATGAATATCGCGTTCTTTTTTCCGGTGTCTTTACCGAACCTGCACTTTTCTTGTCCTATCTCTGGTCTGATTCTGCTGCGCGCTCTATTCATCAGAATATGGATGATGAGTTTTGTTATGTGGCTCATTACAATCACTAATGTGTTTTATAATTCCAGAAAAAGAGTATGACCTTCTCGTGAATATCGCGTTCTTCGTTCCGGTGTCTTTACCGAACCCGCACTTTTCTTGTCCTATCTCTGGTCTGATTCTGCTGCGCGCTCTATTCATCAGAATATGGATGATGAGTTTTGTTATGTGGCTCATTACAATCACTAGTGTGTTTTATAATTCCAGAAAAATAGAATGATTTTCTCATTGCGGCTGATGGTGACACTTTATCCAGCTAATGGCACGCCCTCTAAATACTAAACAAAATTTCAAGGACGATCACTTAACAGCCACTATTGATTTTTTTTTTGTTTTTTGCTGACCAGCTATATCTGTAGAAAAAAGATACCATTTTTTTGTAGAGTTTTGATAGTAGACACAGGAAGGGAACTACAAAGAGTCTTACAAAAAGTTGTAAAGAAAAGTGAGGAGACCTGACTAAACATCAGTCATAATAAGACAATGTGTTGTCTTCGTACCGAAACTTTTCATATACCGAAATCAGAAGGCGTATTGGAATAGCGAAAGATGCCTTCCAAAAGCTAAGTAAAGTATTAAGAAACAGGAAAATTTTGTAAGAAATAAAGAAAAAAATAGTCAGCTATTATGTAATATCTGTCCTCCTATATTGCAGCAAATGCATGGCAATCTCATCCTAAATGAAGAAGAGATATGAAGCAACAGAAATCTGGTTCTACAGAAGGATGGTGAGAATAGCATGGACTGAATATATGAATAAGAAAGGTTTAAAGAAAATGTTAACAAAAAGGAAACTTATATATAGAATCAGAAAGAGTCAAATAAAATGTCTAGGACACATAATGAGGAAAGAGGGGTTGGAGAATTTGATACTCACAGGGCATATTGAAAGCAAATGCTACAGAAGAAAGCAGTGAATAACTGAACTAATGAGATTCTTTGAATGGTTGACACAATAAATACTAGAAGTAGCAAAAAGACAGCACATACTACAAGCGCTACAAAGGAAAGGAAGCTGTGAAGAGTCATGATCGTCTACGCGGAGGAAGATATCTAAAGAAACCTGCAGAATTACTCAGCGAAACATTCTAGTAAAAACAAAGGGAACAAAAAATATGTTCAATTGTTAGAATTCTTTTCGAAATTAAAGACACGAGCTCTAAAAAAGAGTAACTACTTTTTATCCAAAATTCAAAAGAAATTTTTAATTGGAATTTCAATTGGAAATAGGATTGCTATCAACAAAAATGTGAGTAAAACTTCGCATTAATATTTAATTTTGATAATAGCAAATAAGATTATTTTCTGCAGATGCTGTCTATAATTTCGAAACAAAAAGTAGAATTCCTCGGTTACATAATTAAACAGAACCACTACAACCTTAACCTGTTTAAGTTTAGGATTAACCGTTGGATTAACCGTTATCTTTCACACATATCTCCACAAACCGCACCTTTCCCTGCTACCACACACACAATAAACTCCTTCATTAACCCTCAACCACCAACAGCTCTTTTGAGCCTTGTGTAGGGTGGATATGTATATAAAAACGTTCAATAGCTAAAAAATAACCTAACTTTATAAAACTTTTTTCTTTTGGTCATCTTACCCTATTATTCTTTAAAAAATAACTAAAGCTGTACATTACAAAAGATGCAGTTCAACAAAAAAACACAAAATACATTTATAATTATTAATTTATTACTAGTATGCTTGACCACAGCAGAGGCAACAAAATCTTGGGAAGGGGAATTAACTAAAACTGCGATATCCAAAGGCATGGAACACGGAATTTGAACAATTTATCCCCGTGAACTAAATAATGGGTACATTTCGAAATTCCAACAAAGAATAAGGCCGTGGATGTGACAGTAATGATGAGGACAACAGTTCACACAATATAAATAGTGTAAATAATTCCAATAACTCATCTGAGAGATATAGACCGATAGTTTCTTATTACGGAATCAAGTAAATGCTGGCAGACTCAAATGTAATTGAAAAATCATAGACTAGTAACAAACCATGTAAATGCTTACAAACTCAAATATGAATGATTTGACCAAAGAGGAAAACTGTCCGCACAATGTAAATAGTGTCAATAATTCCAATACCTCACCTGAGAAATATAGACCGATAGTTTCTTATTTACGAATCAAGTAAAAGTCAACACGTATGATCGAAATGTGTTCCCTATATTTGATAAGATTTAAAACCTTTTGTTGAGCATAATCTTTTTACGAGTTCTTCGTAGTTATCTGCTCTATCAAGTTCACGAATGAGAACTAAGCATTTTGTTTTTTTTACATTCATTCACGACTTTAGGGAATTTGCTGTCTCTAATTACTGTTCTTATTTGTGGACCACCAAAAATTCTCGCCTTGGTTTTTTCGTAACTTAAACTTGAAATTTTTGAAGTTATGTATTTGAAATGTTCGCCGTTCGTATCAAACGTTTTTACATATTTTGAGGCCTAGTTTGATATGCAGGGGAGGAAATTTGATTTTATTTCTGTTCACTAAAGGTGGATTAATTATGTTTTTTTTTTCTCTGACTGTAAGTGATGTTTGGGCTGGCCAGATTTGTCTTAAATAATGTTCTACCTTAGCTCTGTTGTCCCAGAAGCAAAGGAAACGGGGATATTGGCTATACGCTCCTTGTTTTTCTAGCGGAAAATTAATCATGTTTAAGTCAACACATATGATCCAACTGTGCTCCCTATATTTGATAAGATTAAAAACCTTTTGTTGAGCAAAATCAGGACCTGATAGAGGAAAACAAAGTAGAAATTCATATTCAGTGCACTCAAGTTACATAGAACTCACAGTCAATTCTAATTCAATAGACAAAAAATTGAACTCTATTCCCCAGTATTATATTTATATCATAGTCTATTCTCAATTATCTGGTGCACACTGCTCGTTGCAATTCATTTATCAATGTGGTTTGACAAAAAAAGAATCATAGCTGGCAAAATTAAGGCATATGCCTATCACATTTGTTAGAAATTTGAATCCAACCTAACTTTACCCAAAGAGTTGTGAGTTCATTACATGGCCACAGAGGGAATAAAAACTTGTAGTTATCAGGGGGGGAGTAAAAGTGAGATATTCAAAGGCATGGCATGTGGAATTAGAACAATTTAAACCCGTGGAGTAAATAAAGGGCTTGGTTCGAAATTCCAATAAATATCACCTGAAGAAGGCCGGTCTGAACAACGGCCGAAACGTCGTGAATATAGCAATAAAGATGACAACCGTCTGAACAATGTAAATTAATTTATTTGTTTACTTATATTGTGTTTAATTTTTTTAATCACATCGTTTTATTGTGCAAATACTATTTCATAATTTCAATTTTCTTTCTTTTTTATGAATTCACCCTTTTTTCTTGTTTTATGAATTCACTTTTTTTTCTTTTTATGAATTAACAATTTTTTCTTTTTTATGAATTTACTCTTTAAATTCATTAAAAAAGGGTGAATTCATAAAAAAGAAAAAGGGTGAATTCATAAAAAATGGGTGAATTCATAAAAAAGAAAAAATGGGTGAATTCATAAAAAAGAAAAAATGGGTGAATTCATAAAAAAGAAAAAATGGGTGAATTCATAAAAAAGAAAAAATGGGTGAATTCATAAAGGGTGAATTCATAAAAAAGAAAAAATGGGTGAATTCATAAAAAAGAAAAAATGGGTGAATTCATAAAAAAGAAAAAATGGGTGAATTCATAAAAAAGAAAAAATGGGTGAATTCATAAAGGGGGAATTCATAAAAAAGAAAAAATGGGTGAATTCATAAAAAAGAAAAAATGGGTGAATTCATAAAAAAGAAAAAATGGGTGAATTCATAAAAAAGAAAAAATGGGTGAATTCATAAAGGGTGAATTCATAAAAAAGAAAAAATGGGTGAATTCATAAAAAAGAAAAAATGGGTGAATTCATAAAAAAGAAAAAATGGGTGAATTCATAAAGGGTGAATTCATAAAAAAGAAAAAATGGGTGAATTCATAGAAAAGAAAAAGGGTTGAAGGATTAACGGTAGAACATGGAATATTACCACGGTTTCAAGTTAATGCACGGATGTATATTTTTATCGGTTTATATTTTGTTTAATACAGGTCGTTGTCGATCTGGTCGTAAGTCGGCCTGTATTAATTTTTCAATCGTTTTATCTTTCTTTCAGCATTATTTCTTTTTTTTATAATTCTTATGGTTTCTTTACGTTTGATATTATTTATATTATCTCTTTGCAAAACAAAAGGGCCCAATGGAACCCTTTCTTGAGAATCTGATCTTCCATCTACATATGCAGCAATTTCTCCATTTCGTGAATGGACCCGGTCCCTTGCTTCGTTATAACTGTCAATCACATAGGTGCAGAACCTTTCATTGCTTTACAAATTATTTCTCTTTCTTTGACAAGATAAAGAACAAATCGGAAACGTTTATCAATACAATATGTTTCACTTTTATTAAAGCTTCATCAGATAAATTCAAATAAAAATGTGTGTTTGTCAGATAATGTATCTTTATCTCTCTAAACAATCTGATATTTTCAAGTCATGTTACACAGTTGGAATAGAGGTGGGGCTGTTCCAATTTTACTATAGTCTCTAAAAACACTATAACTCCAGCTTATAAATGTCATCATAGCGGTAATAAATCTGTTTAATGTTTTACATTGTTCTTAATATATAAAATTGACTTCAGATATTAAATCACTCCAAATTGAAGGTTACAAGGCTAGTGATGTCAATATTACTTGCTGTAACCTGAGACATTTTATTTCAAATTAGATCGTTAAATTTTCTTATAGAAACAGGACATTCTTTTTATTGACATCAAACTTTTGTTAATTGATTCTAGTCAAAAAGAAGAGATTTTCAGGTTTTATTCTGTTGAGGAAGTTACATTTTGAACGGATCTTTAGATGGTCGGACTTGAAGCGAAGAGGTTACGAGAAACTTGGGGGTCGTCAACAGCTGTGCTAGCACGAAGTCACAAGTCATCGTGGCCGAAGGCTTGAGTGTGCTGGCGCTGTTCAAATTTTTGATCACGCTAGATAACACAGTCTTTCCCAGAAACTGTAACTAAGGTCTGCTGAGCATAGTTGCAGTATAAACCAAAGGTGTGCTCTGTAGGTGTTGAATAAACACAAATGCGCCTGAGCAAGCGCCTGCAATAGGGATTTGCTAGCCGTCCTAGTAGACGGGTATCCTCAAATGGCCAGCTATACATAAAATTATATACAAATTTATCTGTAGTTAAAGGTATAAAATTACGTACAAAATATTTAGATTTCGGCATTAAATAACCCATAGAGGTGTTGATATGCCGCTAAACAAAATCAACAAGCATTGACTTTACGCGATCATATATGTTACGAAACGGGCACAGTGTATATCTTAGCTTTTCTAATTAGCATAGATGTTATAAATTTCACAATTTTTCTTACTTAAAAAAAAGATAAAAATCTTCTCTCGATCAGAAGTTTTCAGCAAACTAGCTTTCTTTCTACTTTTTTCTGGATAGCGATGACATTTTACGATATTATCTTCTTTTCCTCTGAGACTGAATGCGTTTTATTTAAACATATAAGCAATTGTTTAAACTGTCACTTTTAGAGAAAAAAAATACATTATACTTGCCGGTTTGCACAGCTATTAACATGTCAGAATCTGTGCAGAAATAACTCGCATATTTCCTGGTCTACAAGACAACCTCCACCATGTTTTTAATTCTAATATTATCTTATGTCCGATTCATGGAAGAGAGTCCCAACACCAAAGGCTCTAGTCATACAACCAAATAGTTAGGATAAGTTGTAATTAGCAGAAATCCCAAAAATGCCAGAGTAGAGCATATAAGCAAAGCAAATGCTCCACATACAATTATAGACATTTATGTGTATGTTTTTTTTTTCCTTTTTACTCAGACCTGCTCAAGGTATAGGTTTACTGAATGAGGTTGTTTTATGAAGGTAAGAGGAGGAGGTAAGAAGGGTATATCATGAGGATATGTAGGATAGATAAAGGTTGACCCTAGCCTTAAAGAAACTAAGGTTATAACGATTGGGAAATCGTCTTTTTGGAAAGTTGTTCCACAAAGTAGGGGTTCTAGGGAAGAATCTGACTGAATGGAAATTTCATCTTACCGACGGAATACTTAAAATCAGAAAGTGACATTTGAACTTTCTAGGGTACATAATGAGGAGGAAAGACTTGGAAAATTTGACACTCACATGAAGAAGTTGTCCGAATTAAATTTACTTCTTCCAATGGAATACGAAGGAAATATGAATGTTTCGCCGTAATATGTGTAGCATGATTGGTCTTAGTTGTAAATGGCTAAACTGTCTGAATTAATGAATGTAGCATGTCAGATCATTTGTCCTGGAAATTGCGATAGAGTAGCAAGTATCTTACAATGTTTCGCCTAAGAGTTATAAAGTGGAAAATAATTTATCATCGACGAACACGCGTAAACGCTTTTGAATACTATCAATACTGGGAAGTGTTTATGCGTTTACATATAATATACACCCCAGTGCAAATTCATCGAAACAACCGATTTACGTTACCTTCTTTCGCCATACGGCCAGTTTTAGACCCACTGGAGGGACAGGGTCTAACCGATTTCTATTTTTTCCTCAGATAAGGTCATTTGCAGTGTTGTGCAGTAATATGATTTTCGGGGTGCATGATTCATTTTGTTTGACCTTGAAAAATAATGCGTCCCCACAATTTCGGCCTTGTGCCACATCTAATCTCCGCATAGAAAATCATTTGGGTCCTTCTGCATTGTTAACAAGCTTGTCTCGCTATACAATTATGACTTAATGAGTTCGATCCTCACTAGGTGTCGCATACTTTCGGCTTTGTGCCACATCTAAGATACTCTTAGAAAATCACCATATCTTGTTGAATAAATCTATGTAAAATATTTACACCCTTGTGCAAATTAATTTAAACAAACCGCTCTAGTTTCCTTTCTTTCACCATACGGTCAGTTTTAGACCCACTGGAGTGACAGGGTCTAATCGATTTCTATTTTTTTCTCCGATTAGGTCATTTGCAGTGGTGTGCAGTAATATGAATCTATTTTCGGGGTGTATGATGAAATTTGTTTGACCTTGAAAAATATTGCCTCATCCGTGATTGTATCAGATTTTCATCACGCTCAGACACTATTGTTTCGATTGTCTATTAGGTGTCCTACGGCCATTGTCTGCGATGGGCGTTATTCCAAGGAAGCGTACGAAAATTGTAACGCTGCACAAACACATTGACAATCCTTACCAGTGAGAAAATTAAAGTACTATAGACTGGCCCGGAAACTCTCCTGATTTAAATCCAATT
This sequence comes from Acanthosepion esculentum, assembly GCA_964036315.1. Lineage (NCBI taxonomy): Eukaryota > Metazoa > Mollusca > Cephalopoda > Sepiida > Sepiidae > Acanthosepion > Acanthosepion esculentum. The sequence goes on along the minus strand of OZ038484.1, from coordinate 126,923,549 downwards.
GAGAATCTGTGGTCAATCTGCAAAGAACAACTTCGTGGAATGGACATAAGAAATACTACTATGTGTACTGGGTCATGTTTCATTGGAAAAAAAGTAAATAATAACGGAATTATTGGATTTGTTTCAATTAATTTGCACAAGGGTGTATATTGCATTTTATTTGGATAGCACAACGTTTTTTTTTTGTTTTTTTTTCTTGTCATAGAAAGTGGAATTGGCAGTTAGTGTTAAAGTTCGAATCAAGGTTTTTACATTCTCTTTATAATTACAACCTTGAGAAAAGCATGTAACCTTCTATTCTCCCCCAGGTATGTGTTAAATAACAGAACAGAGTGGCATCTCTATCCGTAGGTGGCGGTCAGTCTAGGTAAAACAAAACACCGTTGGATGTATTGTATACGAACCATGGAGTGTAAGGAGCGCATTGTTTGTATTGAGGTTTGGTCAGGTCATTCACTGCAACATTTTTCAAACACCAAAAATAAGAATGATTACTTTGATATCCTACGTTCGATTTTATATGCGAGGGGATAGTGAAAAGGACTCGGGACAACCAAGAAGAGATTTCAAAATAAATTATGATTTTTGGAAAGAGGGTACCCTTTCGTACAGGCCATGGAGAGGTATTTTATTCCAGCTGAAACATTTCGGTTTTGTTTTTGTATTGCAGGTATTCATCCCAAGAAACACGTCATCATCATCATCATCATCATCATCATCATCATCATCAGGTATTTCACATTTCTGAAGTAGGAATCGCTTCCATTCTCCCTAACAAAGGTCAATGATATTGTTGTTTGACTAGGGGTTGTGCTATTCTCTCCACATTTTTTGCCATTGTTGGTTGACAGGGTTAATGGGAAGGGTTAAGAAGAGGACACAAGAATCGCATATTATGAGGATATGTAGGATATAAACCGGTTGAGCCTAAACATAAAGAGGCTAAGATTATAAAGATCAGGGTATCGCCTTCTCGGAGATTTGTTCGATGAAGTTGGGGTTCTAGGGAAGAAGCTGACAGAATGGAACTTTCTTCTTACCAATAGAATACTTAAAATCAGAAAATGACATTTGAACTAGGGCACTTCTTCTCAAACTATCTCATATGTCGAACCGGCATTGTTTTTACTCACGTACCTGTAATATTTCGTGGTAATATTAATTTATGCCGGGAAACGGTATGTATAATGAATATAATGGAAGTTGACTATTTTTTATCTTACATTTAATTTACAAAAATAATTCAATATCAAAACATATAAAAAGTAATAAAACAAAAAGCTTCAAATGATTCCTTAGCATGCTCTGTACACTGGCCGCGCAACGGTAGCTGATGGCTCGCGTACCGGCACCGGTCCGCGGACCACCACTTTGAGTAGCACTGTTCTAGGGTACATAATGAGGAAATAAAATTTGGAAAATTTGGCGCTCACAGTCCATATTGCTGCCTAGAGGGATAGCGAAAAACAACGAATAAGTTACCTCAAGAGCTTATTAAGTAGTTAGCAAAACAGAGAGTAGAGGAAGGTAGAAAAAAAAAGAATGCTTACTAAGAGCTACAAAAGACAGGAAATCAAGGAGACCCATGAACGCCCACGTGCTGGAGAAATACAGCAAATAGAAGAAAAAGGTTTCCTTTTCTTAGACTGGTTACCTTATTAAGTCTAAAGAGTTAAGTCTACATTGCCATTTAACCCAAATATGGAATAATATAGGTTCTTTCTTTTCCTGGGGCATTATTACGAAATGAACGAAACAGAATTGATCAGAATTTGAACTCCTCAGGCTAATTCCATTTTCCCTTCCAATAACCGTTTCATAGCTAAAAATAAAAAATGAGACGGATAAATTTTTGTTACAAATTGCACATGTATTTTTCTTAATCTTCCTTATATTTTGTTTTCTTTTATATGCTAGGACATTGGCGATCATGACCCTCCACAGCTTTCTATTCTGTTTTAGATTTTAGCAACGTTTATCTTTTTGCTATCCCCCCTGCTCCTCGTTCTGCTATCTCTTTACACAAAATCGTCAAGTAGGTTAATCGTTGTTTCCTCTGTCCTTCTCGCCTTCAATATGTCCTATAAGTGTCAGATTTTCCAAGCCTTCTTTCCTCATTACATGGCATATAAATTTTGACTGTCTTATTTATAAGCGTCTGTTTTATTTCCATTTTCCTTAAAATGTCCTCGTTATTCCCCTGCCTCATCCATGCTATTCCCGGTATCTGTCTAAGAAACCACATTTCTACTGCCTCAAATCTCCTCTTCATCTGTGAGAAAATTATCCAACATTTACTGCCATATAGGTAGACTGATGTTGCATAACAATTGAGCACACTTTTCTTTGTTTTCCTGTTTTGTTTTGTTTTCCTGTTTCTTAATACATTGCTTAGCTTTTGGAACGCATTTTCATTCCAATGCGCCTTCGGATTTCGATATTACATTTTCTATCCTCTGTTAAAACACTTTCTAGATTTGTTTTTACTTGATTTTGTCATCTAATTCGTAACTGTTTCGTTTGGTTTGATTTACGGCATATCAACCTCAATGGATTATTTGATGGCGACAAGATTTTTATTACTGCTAATATTTTTTTAAAACATGTATTGCTGGTAATATTTTTTTCTTCAAAAACTTATTGCTGGTAATATTTTTTCTTTTTAAAATGTATTGCTGGTAATATTTTTTTCTTCAAAAATTTATTGCTGGTATTAAAAACTATTTTCACACTTTCATAGTGTTTTTACCCCAGTTGCAGGGTTAACTATTTGCCTATACCTGGGACCGTATCAGGGTGGATCTGGGAATACCAGCAATTAAGAGGTGGTTCCACGCTCCTCAAAAGCACCTGATCAGAGGCCCTGCTGTTGGATGTAGTTTATCGTCATACCCAGGACGGCGTAGCTGTTTCTCTTGGTGGCAACGATGCATTTTTTCTTCTTAAAATTTATGACTAGTCCTTTCTTCTCGCTTTCACTTTTGCTTTATTTCTATTTTTATTTATTTTTTTATTTTTTTAGTGTTACAATTCGACTGGAATTCTTCAATTATTCAACTTTTCCAGCGATAAAATTCTACGTTCAAATGACGTCCTTCTCATTTCCCCAGCAATTATTTACCAGTCCTATTCCTGCAAGAAGTTGGCGCATCATGAAAAAAAAGAAGAGACTAAAATTGAAGAAGGTGATCTATAAATTATTTCGTTATTTTGTACCATAATAACTGTTACGTTTAGGATATGAAATATATATGCAAATGTGGCAACTATTATAAAACAGAGGCCTTGGTGGATTTACATATGGGCTGAGCAAGCTACAACTCAGGGCCTCGTTATCTCGGAGATCTCGACTTGCTGTCAAAAAAGAATGTAAAAAGTCACCATTAATTCTATTTCATTTGTATTGATAAAAATCAGGAATGGTCCTAAGCTAAAATAAATATTCCCGTAGATATCATCTTTGCCAAAATGATGTTTTATCTCAAAATGATCAAAGAAACTGTTTTTAAATTTGTATATAGTGTAATCCCTAGCAGCTATGAATGAATGCCTTCGTGAATTCTATACGTTTGTAAGTTTATTAAAGGTGATAGTTTTATAAAAAAATTATTAAAGGTGATAGTTTTATTTCAAAATAATATCCTATTTTTATGATTATGCTGATCAAGAAAGGAATGATATTTTATTTACCATGATTAGACGTTATTAAGTTTCGGCGTCCCAAATCTTCTAGGCCAAGATCGCCCATAGACTTCTAACTCAGCGAGTCAAAAGTCTTCTAGCCCACGGCTTTCCAAAGACTTCTAGCCCAGGGCTTCCCAAAGTCTTCTATCTCAGGGAATCAAAAGTCTTCTATCTCAGGGTCTCCCAAAGTCTTCTAGCACAGGAAGTAAAAGTCTTCTCGCCAAGGGCCAACCAAAGTCTTTTAGTTCGGGAAGTCAAGGCCAGGACCAATAATATTGCTGAGTCTTCTTTGGATTTTATCAGGAATCTTTAAATATACAGTGGGAGCACCGAACCAGATCTGACAGCAATATTGAAAGCATGAACGAATGGTAGACTTAATATACTTTCAGATATAAATTAATTTTCATTAGAATGATGGAAACGATATTCAGTGAAATGGAACCATCAACAATGGTGACCAGGTTCAAGATTGTTGGTACCTTGCCTTTTTAAATCAATGAACAACAAATCATGTATCAAATTTGCATCGCTAAATACTAGCATGATGGAAGGTTGAACGAAAGGCAAAAACAGAGTGGCGGTAGAAATTTGTACGCACTTCATAAAAAATATATTATAGCTATACGTTATTGCAAAGAAAAAGAACCGGAACCTCTATTTGCCCAGGTTAGCAATAATTCGAAGGGGCGGCAGATCTCAACTCATTCATTTGCCTACCTGGGAGGAAGGAGAATCTTCAATAGAAAATTTACGAGGTTGGATCTTTACTTTCAATATCTCGCCTCGCTTGACCAAGACATATAAATCTCTGACCCAAAAGTTGAAAGTTGACTGCCTCACACCGGCATTCACTTTAAGCATTCACTAGTGTGACTTACCACGTATTTCTTGCAATTGATGTGGGTGAACCTTCAGCAGTTCCGAAATCAAGCCGAAATATCATTCTTTTTTTCTTTTTTGTCAGATTGTCAGCGACTAAATCGGCTTTTTCTTCTCACATCGTTATGTGTACGAGGATGGTGATTAGAAATATAACAGAAAGAAAAATATATCCTATTAAATAGCGGATGAAAGAGATTCAACAATTAGTGAAATACAATCGGTGTCTCGATACAATCACCATGGAGAAAGCGACGGAAGACCAGTCCATTATCACCTAAGCTACAAGAACAATCATGACAATTTCCAACTAACAGATAACGGCTTCTAGGAGGCGAGAGGGACAGATCCCTTGGAATGGATTTTTCGACTGGTAAAGACAGAAACTTGCGACAAGTGTCACTTGACCGGCATTCAGTGACTCTCAGCAGCAAGGATTAAGTCACAATCTGGACGTAGAATGTCCAGATTGTGATCTTATCTGGACATAGGATGTTAAGACATTGTACTAAATCGGAAAGTCAGTAAACATAGAACAGAAAAGGAGTACCAACAGTCTGGGTGTATACGAAATAAGATGGAAAAACAATGTGGATTTTATAAACGATTTTTACAGAATCATATCCGCTATAGGATAAAATGAAAGAGAAATCGGACTAATACTAAATAAGGACAGCTTCAAAAATGTAAATGCAATGTCAATTCAATCTTCTTAATTCCTGTTTTTTTATTATTTCTCTCCTTAATAATGTTTCTCTTTTACTCATATTCTATCATACTTGTGTGTTAGTGGCTTTATTGCCTTGCTTGGTAAAATAATAATGATAAAAAACAACTAGATACTGTCAAAAATCGCCGAAGAAGAGAAGCTTAATTTATTTAACAACACACAGGAAAATGCTAAATATCATTATTATTATCATGAAGGACCTGAATGAAAATGTAGAAAAGGAACACCATAGTGGTAAATATAGTTTAGGATCTCTCCACATGCGCAGAGGTAAATGGATTCATTATTACAAAGTGAATGGCCAAGTGATAACTCTTGGATTAAAGAATACCTAAACTTGTGAATCCTGGAAAACCTGACAAAATCCATTGAATCAAGATAGTGTACTTAACCATAAAAACGATTTAGAAATGCAGTTCTGCGCTCCAAAGTAAGTGATGACTGCAGGAGTGATGACCAACAAGTTATCTGCAAACTATGGGTAAAACTACAAAATTAAAGAAGCCCTAAACAAAGCCTAAATTTCCATGAAAAATTCTTCTAAGTCGATTTCATTTGAAACAAACATATGATGATTCAGTTAACAACCCATGGAAGTCTGGAATATGTCAGACACACAAAATCAACCAAAAATGTAAATTCAAGAGAAGAAAGAAAAGGAAAAAAAGAAGTGGATATAAGCAGAAAATCTCAACCTAATGAAAAAGAAACAGCAGATAATGCCACAAAATGGTGCAAACAAAAAAAAGGAATGACACTGAGAAATGTACAAAGATAAAAAAAAAACCTGCAGATGTATCGGGCATGAATAGGACAATAAAAAAAATATCAGAACAAAAAGCGCACTCTTTCGCAGATCTTAAAAAATGGGTACGATTACAATGGAAAAAGGAAAAGATATTACAGAGACAGAAATCGAAAGTCGATATGTACAATACATATAAGCACGTCAGGACGCGTCATACTAAAATCTTAGATTAGGTCAGCAGAGGAACAATGTAGCAGGGTCAGATTGAAATAGGGATGCTGTAGATGAGGTGGGATTGTTAAGTAATAAATAAAATATATAACAGCGGCGAAACACCGGAGGACTTAAATAGCTCAATCTTCATAGAACCACCAAAGCAATCAGGTGCGAATGAATTCGAATCTAATGGGATAATTTGTTTGATAAGCCACATAACTAAACTGATATTTAGAATTCTAATAATTAGATTGCGTTGCAGAATTAAACAAGAATAAAGTAACTTTATTCAAGACACTGGAACAATAAATATAATTTCCATGATCATAACGCTCTCAAAGAGGGCAATAAAATATCTATAACTGTTTCAAATATTACAGAAATCATTCGATAAAGTACAACAAAAAGAAAAAACTTGAAATGTCATGAAAGATTGATGTACACTGAAAATTTATTAAAAATAATCCGAGAACTGTACTAAGATGGTGAATGATTCTGAATACAGAAAAGGAAAGAAGAGTAGGGCCAGGGTTTGTTTTCTCATCAGATTTACTTAAGGTATATATTGAGACGATTCACAGAGGACTAGAAAATCTATTAGGATTTATTATTGGCAGATGTAATCTTCGCAACACATTTTACGCAGACGATAGTGTTCATAACAGATTCTAAAGAAAAACTAAAAAGAATTCTAAATTAGTTGAAGAAAACCATTAACAATCAAAGGAACAGCCCTTGGTTTGAATTACATAGTGTAGACTAAAAATCAAGCAGATGCGAAAGTTTAACTATCTTCGAAATCAGTCAAGGGCAATCTGCTACCGTTTGGTCTTTATGAATGGCACGCTCGATTTCATAAGGAAAATAACGTTTCTTGAAATTGTGTTTAGTTTCGTTCTCACTTGTTCACTCACACACTCTCTCATACATAACCACAGACATAAACAATGATTAAGTACAGTGCTTCTTGAATTTTGTAAACTTTCGGTGAAGATAATGTTTTCATCATTTTAAACCGTTGGCGATTTTCACTAAGAAAGATCATACGTGTAAATATATTTTGCTTTTGAAACATAAAACATTCATCATATTTTTTCTCTGGAGAAGAAATATAGACTTTTAAAAAAAATTTCAAATGAATAAATTAGAAATAAATCACATGCAACGACATATGTTAAAAAATTCCCCCATTTCTATATTTGTATATTTGTGTATGGCAATGTTTTACAACCATTTTATCTCATGGCACACGGGAACCTAAAATTAAACTTCGACGGTACACTTAAATTATGATTTAAAAAAAGCGTAGAAAAAGAATATGCTTTTTATTATTTACTCATTAACACAAGAAATTATTATTATTCGTAATAAAAAGATAATATAATTATTATAATCTAACATGTAATGTGATATTTGAGCTTGACATTTTTAAGATTTTCTTTATATATTTTGTATACGTTTATTTATTATAACGATGACGTATAATCAATTTAAAGGGTTTTAATTTTGATGTGTACATATATTGTTCTTTGAACTTCTTTCGAAAATTATTTAATTAATGACCTATAAATATTTTCACGGCACACCTACGATCCTCAGCAGTCTACTGTGGCAAACCGGTTGAAAATCACTAGTATATGCTTACGCATATGATCTTCAGTAGAGGAAATAGCTGAGCTACCTACTACGAAAAAAATACTTTTAATCTTTTTATTAGTCTTGTGGTGAGCCTAAGTACAGTTATAAACAATGGAAATGCAACACCTGAATCTGATAATGCAAAGAAATAGCGAAAAATGAATTTCGGAAATTAAATAACGTATTAAAATATGCAAAAGTATCCTCAGAAACAAATTTTTAAAAGCGCTGGACTACAGTGTAGTGTCTAATTTCCGATATGGCAGAGAATATTGGACTGTTTTTTTTTTTAATCTTCCTGTCTTTCGTATCTTCCCTAATCCAGGCTCTGCCAACCATTTACAGAAACTCGTTAGGTTAGTTATTTGCTGCTTTCCTCTGGATCTCTTGCCTTCAATATGGCCCGTGAGTGTCAAATTTTCCTAGTTCTCTTTCCCCATTATGTGCCCTAGAAATTTCACTTGTCTCTTTCTGTTTTTAAGTGTCCTTTTTGTTTTCATTTTCCTTAAATTTTCCTCGTTCCTTACATGTTCAGTTCATAGAATTCTCATCATTTTCCCGTAGAAACACATTTCTGTTCTTTCAAGTTCCTTCTTTAGCTGTGAGGAGATCGTCGTGCATTCACTGGCATATAGGATATCCGATATTACATAACAGTTTAGTTCCCTTTTTTTTTTCTTTTTCTTTCTGCTTTTAACGAAAATGTCTTATTTCGTAATACTTTGCCCAGCTTTTAGAAGACGGTGTCTTTGGTTATTCCAATGCGACTTCGGAATTCGGTGTCGTATTTTCTGTACTCTGTTAAAACACTTTCTAGGTATATAAACTTTTGTACTTGATTGATTTTGGTGTCTCTGTTTTGTCATAGATAACAGAAAAAACTTGAAACGAGAAAGATGTGGATCTACTGACGAGCGTTAAGAATACTAAGTGAGGAATGAAGAATAGGAATTAGCAAGAGACTACTGATAACAATCAGAAAGAAATAGCTGAAACGTTTTGGAAGCAAAAATTGAGTACGAAAATTAGGAAAAATTTAACGCTCACAGAGGACAATAAAGGCGAGAGTGAAACGGTGAAACATCAGGAACTTGCGGGGAGCCATGATCGTTCACTTCTCGAAAAGATATAACAGATAGACTGTGAGTGTGTGAATGTTATTATAGAGGATTATAGTGGAAGGTTATCTTATAACATATAATGTTATATTTGGTTTGGTTGTATATTGCTCTTGTGTTATGATTAAAAGAAAATGCATAGAGTGTTAAGAAATAGAAAAATAAATCTTTATATAACACAATATGATAATACAGAGGAATTAGGTGAAATTCGAAGAAGTAAATATATATATATATATATAGATAGATAGATAATATTAGTGGTAAATATACACATACATATACAATCATATATCTAAAATATATAAATATATATACATACATCCATACACATACATACATATATGTATAAAAAATAATTCCAAGAGGATAGAATCCAGGTAGAACCCAATGTCCAGGACAGAGTAAGGATATAATAAAAAGGCTTAAACACTAATATTAGTGTTTAAGCCTTTTTATTATATATATATATATATATATATATATATATATATATATATATATATATATATATATATATATATATGAATATATATATGTGTGTGTGTGTATGTATCAAAATGTAGTAGCCGCCTGCTTAACCACGGATGAAAGAAAGTATGCAAGTGTTCAAATGTAGCAGCGGGCTGCTATAAAAGGTGAGGAAAGAAAGGATGCATGTCTTCAAATGCAGCAGACGGCGTAGCCGTCAAAATCGCCAGTTAGTCGTGCGAATGTCGTATTCCGTCTCTGGGTACGTTACGAAGACCGCAGCATCGGGGAAATGGACAAAATTAATTCACCCATTCTGATTTAGGTTGATTTTTTCATCTTGTTATATACATATCTGCTTCGAAAGCGGTGCTTTGATTCTTATTGGCTCAGTATTGTTGACCTTATATCCTGGTTTGCAGTCCTTGTTTATGATTCGCCCGGTAGATCAAGATGTTTGTATTCTGGTCGAGACGGTTTCTGACAGGTTACTTGAAATATGACAAGTGATTCTGAATATACACCTATTTTTAGAGATGGTGAAGTTTAAATCTCGTTATTATTTGTTTAATTTTATTTATTTATTTTTCTATTACCACATTATCATTGTATGTGATGATGGCGTTGGGATTGCTATGAAATGAGTGTGTAATCAGAAGGTTTTTTGTTTTAAGATGATGAATTTGAAAGCATGTTCTTCATATTAATCCCAACAATATAAAGCATAGACATACAAGTTGAATAAATCTCAAGGCAAAATTGAACAAGAAACAACGGTTGTCGTGAATTCAATTAGAAAACACCAAACATTTATATACAATTAATACAATTGGAAAAAGCTTGTGTTTTGGTTATATGGAAGTTGACGAAGTGTGAATTAAGTATGTTAATGAATTACAGTTCAGCAATGTTCAATTGTTGAAGAAATGTTCAAATAGAATAAGAAAGAAACATTTATCAAAAAGGTAATTTAGGTAGTAAATATGCGAGATTAAAGTAGGATGTGTTTTTCTTATTCTTCCAGAGTTGTTTACATTGGACTGTCTTTTGTTTGTCTTTTGTTGAAATGACAATTTCTATTTAGTAGTGTAAATGAACACTCTTTAAGAAAGTTGTAATGGATTTAGAGAGAGAATGATGTTGGTGATTGAGTCAGCAGTTGACGCGCGAAAAGTTTCTTAAGTAAAAATAGTGACACGCGTGGATTCGTGTGGCATCTCTCTGAAGCTGAGTTACTGACTGGTGAATTGGACTGAAATTTGCCGTTTTATATGTTTTGGGAAGTCAAAGTAGGCTCCAGCGAGCTTGGCGAGAAAGTAGATGCTGGTGTCGTCTCGACCAATAAAAAGTCGAGTTTCGCAATGTGAGGTGTTGATTGGTTAAAACTGATTCTAATGGAAGTGTGTATTTTTTTCGGAGGTGAGTAGAAAATATGGACAATTCTATAATGGTTCTAAGTTCATTTTACAATGTTGTTTGCTTTTTTCTCAATATTTTCAGTATGTACGAGTGGCCATTTTCTTCTATGTGTTTATTAAATTTTCTTCTATGCAATAATTAAAAAGCACACGTCCATCAAAATGTAGATTTTTGTTCAAATTTTCTTTAAAAGAAATGCAAATTTAATTCAAGGGCGACAACTTTTAAGGGCACCATAGTTACTTACCTTACTTATAGCTTCAGGTTGATAAAGGAATTCGGTAGCATATTTTTATTTTATATAGATTATTTTCAAAAACTTTAAAACAATCAGCAATAACTGCTTAGTCCTAAGATTGTCTTTGCTGTAGTATGTGAATATATCGAAACAGTTTTTGAATTGGACGGTATGAAGAAAGGACACATATTAAAATATTTCTGAGGCACTAGAGAACTCAAGAGAATAGGAAATAAATTTAATGCTTTCATTTTATCTTTAATTTAATTTGTTTTTTTTTTTAACTGTCATCTTTAGTCTTGTATTTTATTTTTAGGATGATGCTTTAGCTAATATATCTCTGTCCTTTCACAAGTGTTTGAATGTCCACGAAGTTTTCAATAAAACCTTTATTTTTTCCAGAGCATCCCATGGTTTAATAATCTGATATATAAAAAGGATTATTCTTTTAAGTTCAAGGGAACAAAACTTTGGCAATACATCAGTTCACTGGATGAGTAATATGAGATTATTAAAAAGAAAGAATATCAATTTTGATACAGCATAAATAAACCAGTTCACTCATAAATATAATTTGGGTGCATATAGTGATTTTCCAATCATAGCTCAGATGTGGCACAAGGCCGAAAGCGTGAGGCAACCCAGTGAGGATCGAACTCACTACTCAGTCGTAATTGTTCTAGTGAGACAAGCTTGCTAACCATTACACCAACTTGAGGTACCCAATTTGGGAGCATATATATAGCAGGAGCACTGGACCATATGTGGCAACAATATTCTAAGCATGGACGTATGGTAGACTTATAGATATGTAAGATACATTCTGGAGAGAAAAATTGTCTACCACAATACATTGAACCAACTTTCTTAGCAGCTGACTTAGAAATAGATTCATTTTTCTTTTTTAAGCGTTTCACCCCAAGCAAGGCGGGAAGCCACTAGCAAGGAGTTACAGAGAGTTGGAGCGAGAGCGAATAGGAGTGATAGAGGAAAGGCAGAAGAGAAGAATAGGGGATAGATCAAGGCATATGGAGACGTCGATTGACATTACATTTGAATAGTTGGAGATTATAGCTATCAGGGGAAGAGGGGAGGGAGTTCCACAGGCGAGAAGTACGAGACATGAAGCTATTGGAGTAGAAGAGACGGCTACATTTAACAGTTTTGTCAGTGAAAGGGTAAGAGCGAGATGCCAGCCTAGTAGAACGCTTAAATTCATGAAGTCAGGGAACCAGACAAAGCAGTTCATCGGAGCAGTTACCGTGAAAGTATTTGTAAAAAAGAGGGAGGCGACGGCACGTCTGTGAGAGAGCGACTGCAGACGAGATGCCAGATCAGGGCCAATTACATTGCATATCCATTTCTGGATTTTATCAAGAACCTTGAGACAAACAGAAGAGGCACCGGACCAGACCATATATGGCGGCAATACTCCATTCATGGGTGAATGGTTGATTTGTAGATTTGAAGGATCGACTCCGGTGAGAAAAATTTCCTGACGTGGCACAGGGAGCCAATTTTCCTTGCAGTGGATGAAGCTATTGACTCAATGTATTTGTTATTCTACTTCATATCAGCTGAGAACATTAGCCCAAGTAGGCACAATGAGTCACTCACTTGGGGGTTAGCATTAGTCATGCTGATGGAAGGGAGAAAGGGGACTCTCAGATGATTAATAGTGATCAGTTTAGTTTTGGAGGCATTTAAAAAAAGACTTTATAGATCACCTTTCAGTATTCATTACTATTTCCACTAATCAAGAACTGTTTTAAACAAAAAGCTTTTAGAGACATATAAAATGATTTTTTGGAGAGAGAGGAGGAGAACAGAGAATGTCAAATCTCTTATTCTGAGCATTATGAAAGCCACAAATAAAAAAAAAACATATGACTCTTACGCCAACATTAGGATTTGAAATAAATGTTTGCTTATTAGATAACATATAACATAAAAATTAGTAATAATACAGAACACAAAATTTGCAACACAGTTGTCGGGTTAACTCCTCCTAATTTTCGAAACAGTTACAAGGGGGCGCTCTCCAACATTATAAATACTCAACGATATCTTTTCTCACCCTCTTCGTCTTACTTTTCGACTTATACGACATGTAAATCTCTTTGGGAAGATCACGTTTTCCCTTTTTGGGAAATGCATGAACAATACATACCCACGCTTGTACGTATGTACATTCACTCACTTTACATACTTTGGATCAAAAAGTTTCCACATTCATTTGTTACACACATTATTGTCTGTTACTTGTTACCCTTTGTCGTTAATACATTATCATTTATTTATACATATATATTGGTTCTTGTTGTTTCTTTACATTTCTTTACCTGGTCTCACATCCCGAATCTGCCATGTTTGTTGTGGGCATTTCAGGAGACATACATGTTTATCTCTCAATGCGTACACCGGCCTACAACACAGGCTTGCCCAAGTTACTTACTTTCTAAACAAAAAAGAAAATAGATTTGTTTTCATTTAAACAAAATTCTGCTTTGTAAAATTTGGTGAGAAATATTAACCATTCCAACAGTTTTTTATAAATATATAATATATTCTATAAATAGAATATATTCTATAAATAGAATATACTCTATAAATAGAATATATTTTGTATAAATAGAATATATTCTATATATAAATATTATTACATAATGTTTACAAATATATGCATAGTAAAAACACAATAGCAAATTTAAATAAAAAAAAATTTCAGTTAAGAGTAAACTTAATTTTAGAGATAAAAGACAAAAATTTATGTTAATATAAAATTCAATTTTGATAGTAAAGTAAATTTTAATTTCAGCATGGACTTAACTTTAAAAACTAAATCAGCAAATGTAAAAATTAAAAGTCAGCTTTTAAAATAAATAATAAGAAAATTTTGAGTTAAAAAAAATTGTCTTTAAAAATAAAATTTTAGAAATGTGTGTAATAAATGTAAATTTCTTTTAAATTTCACTTTGGATTAAAAGTTTTAGGTTTTTTCATTCAACCCATTTGTAATACTCAGGATAAAGGATTGGACGTTCTCTCTTTTCTTCTCTTCTCTTCTCTTCTCTTTTATTCTCTTCTCTTCTCTTTTCTTCTCTTCTCTTCTCTTTTCTTCTCTTTTCTTCTCTTCTCTTCTCTTTTCTTCTCTTCTCTTCTCTTCTCTTTTCTTTTCTTCTCTTCTCTTCTCTTTTATTCTCTTCTCTTCTCTTTTCTTCTCTTCTCTTTTCTTCTCTTCTCTTCTCTTCTCTTTTCTTCTCTTCTCTTCTCTTCTCTTTTCTTCTCTTTTCTTCTCTTTTCTTCTCTTCTCTTTTCTTCTCTTCTCTTCTCTTCTCTTTTCTTCTCTTCTCTTCTCTTCTCTTTTCTTCTCTTCTCTTCTCTTTTCTTCTCTTCTCTTTTCTTCTCTTTTCTTCTCTTCTCTTTTCTTCTCTTCTCTTCTCTCCTCTTTTCTTCTCTTTTCTTCTCTTCTCTTTTCTTCTCTTCTCTTCTCTTTTCTTCTCTTTTCTTCTCTTCTCTTTTCTTCTCTTCTCTTCTCTTTTCTTCTCTTCTCTTTTCTTCTCTTTTCTTCTCTTCTCTTCTCTTTTCTTCTCTTTTCTTCTCTTCTCTTTTCTTCTCTTTTCTTCTCTTCTCTTCTCTTCTCTTCTCTTCTCTTTTCTTCTCTTTTCTTCTCTTCTCTTTTCTTCTCTTCTCTTCTCTTTTCTTCTCTTCTCTTTTCTTCTCTTTTCTTCTCTTCTCTTCTCTTCTCTTCTCTTTTCTTCTCTTCTCTTTTCTTCTCTTTTCTTTTCTTCTCTTCTCTTCTCTTCTCTTCTCTTTTCTTCTCTTTTCTTCTCTTCTCTTTTCTTCTCTTCTCTTCTCTTTTCTTCTCTTCTCTTCTCTTCTCTTCTCTTCTCTTTTCTTCTCTTCTCTTTTCTTCTCTTTTCTTCTCTTCTCTTTTCTTTTCTTCTCTTCTCTTTTCTTCTCTTCTCTTTTCTTTTCTTCTCTTCTCTTTTCTTCTCTTTTCTTCTCTTCTCTTCTCTTTTCTTCTCTTTTCTTCTCTTCTCTTTTCTTCTCTTCTCTTCTCTTCTCCCAGAAAAATCCTTTTACATAAGACATCATGTTAGGCAATGATTCTTCAATATTTGAGATAAAAATAATTAATTTCAAGGCAGAATATTCTTCTCTTTAATATATATATATTTATGATTGAGGTATTGCAACTATTTACATTATTTACATCATTCAGACACCTGACCTCATCTTTATTGCCATATTCACCATGTTTCAACCATTGTATTCTCTGGCCTTCTTCAGGTGATATACGAATTTCCACAGGACGATTGTTCTAATTTCCAAACCATGGATTTTTTGGATATCAGGGTATCAGTTAATTCCCTTTAGTAACTCAACTCTCCAAGTTTTTGTTCCTTCTGCTGTGGCCAGGTATTGAAATCAGAACTCTTTGGGTCAAGTCACTTTTAGAATTAATCAACCAACACTTTTATCCACTGGCCATGTGTACAAAAGAGGCATGGCATGTGGAATTAGAACAATCTACCCCCGTGTACTAAATAAAGGTTTCGGTTCAAAATTACAACCTACACCCTTGTGAAAATTAATTGAAACAAAACGAATAATTCCGTTATTATTTACTTTTTTCGTATTTTTCCAATGAAACATGACCCAGTGCACATGGTAGTACTTCTTATGTCCATTCCACGAAGTCGTTCCTTGCAGGTTGACCACAGATTCTCGATTGGATTTAAATCAGGAGGGTTTCCAGGCCAGTCAATAGTACTTTGATTTGCTCACTGGTAAGGCTTGCCAGTGTGTTCGCGCAGCATGACATTTTTCATACGCTACTTTGGAGTAACGTCCATCACAGGGAATGACTCTAGGACAACTAATCATCCGTCGAGACAATAGTGTCTGGGCATGATGAAAATCTGATGCAATCCTGTATGGCACAATATTTTTCAAGGTCAAACAAATTTCATCATACACCCCAAAAATAGATTCATATTACTGCACACCACTGCAAATGGCTTAATCTGAGTAAAAAATAGAAATCGATTACGCCCTTTCACTCCAGTGGGTCTAAAACTGATTGTATGGTGAAAGACAGGAAACTAAAGTGGTTGTTTCAATTAATTCGCCCAAGAGTGTATATCTTCTCTTTATGTTAACTATAAACAGACATTATTGCAAAATTACAATTCTGTTTTTATAGTAAAAACTATATTAATTCAAGCTAATCAGTTTCTTTTTCATTAATGCTTCTATATCTTTGTTTTTCTGTATTTTTAGCTTGGGCCTATGGCTTTCTGTTTGTGACTTTAATCAATATATGTGCTCTGATTGGCGTTGTTGTTCTTCCTATTATGAATACCAAAATCTACAAGAAGGTTCTTCTTTTTCTTGTGGCACTAGCAGTTGGAAGTTTGGCTGGTAGTGGAATCTTAGTACTCATTCCAGAGGTAAGCCATTTTACGAATTCTCAATTCTATATTTGACTCTGTTTATCAATACAAAAATTACTATATATCAACTAACAACATGAGTGTTAGTTGTTTTTATTGTGATTTCAGTTTTAACCCTTTGAGCTCTGTAGTTCCTGAACAATGTTAAACCTTCTACCTGGGTTCCTGAATCAAAATTTAAAAATAATTGGTTTGTAATGTTTCACGGTAGATATAAAAACAGTTACAAATGCTTACCCACCATTCAAGCGGTAGCTGGACATTAAGTCATTTTTCTCTACCACTGTTCAACCAGTAACTGGGAATTATGTCATTTTTCTCTACCATTGGTAAAGCAGTGATCAGGTCTCGAAGGGTTAATTTTCTCAAAATATTATTAATCTTTTTAAGACTATATGATTAAGTCTTGTTAATCAAATGCTGTTTATCTCTAAGTGTTGTGTTCCATGTCATCAATAGTTTCAGCCTCTTGGACTCAAACTCTACTTCATAGGCGGTATCAACAAAAGATTTATTCCTCTTATTATTCATTTTATTATAGGAGAGTAAGAGGGAAGATAGCATCAATTCGAGAAGGCAATGAGAAATAGAACTTTAAGGAGACATATTGGCTTAGTGCCCCTTCATGTGGCACCTTAACCTGTCTATTGAACTTGAAATTTTGAAGCACTGATGCACATCAAAATTCCTGTGGCCCTCTGCTAACTTAATGCCATTTGATCTTATATCCAAACTTAAACAAAGGCAATTGATCACTATCAAAATACCACACCCAGAAAAGGTATTCTGACAAATTGCTGACCATCCTGGCCCAGCTTTTGTATTCTGTAACATAAGGATCATTTATATGCCTTAAAATCTAATTTTTATTGTCATTATTACAAGGTAACCAAAAACGTTCTGTCCGTTTTTTGATTAGTCATTGAATGAAGTTGAAATATATACGAAATGCGTGTAGCAATTGTTTTCAAATTCGGACAGCCAGAAGTAGGAACATCAGACGTTATAAAACATCACGCGCACCGTGCCGGGCCATCAATTATAAGCCGGACAGCTGTGAGAAGGATGGAAGTGTCTAGAGATCTCGTTCGGGGCTGTTTGCTTTACGACTTCAAAATGGGCTTATCAGCAGCTGCATCAAGTCGCCGCATAAGTCAAGCGTTTGGGGATAGTGATGTGGATGAACGTACTGCAAGGCGTTGGTTTCGAAAATTCAAGTCGGGAGATTTGTCTCTCCATGATGAGCCTCGCAGTGGCCGACCACAGGTCTTGAATGACGGAGTCCTGAAGGCGGCCATTGAAGAGGACAGTAGTCTACCGTTTGGTGAACTTGCAAGACAGTTCAACGTTTCACCTGCACCACCTAGGTAAGACGTATAAACTGAGCAAGTGGGTTCCGGAAGGGACAACGAGTGGCAACCTGTGTATCGCTGCTTTCTCGCCACCGTACCGCATCCTTATTCAATCGAGTGCTTACCAGTGATGAAAACTGAGTTCTGTACGAAACTCCCAGAAATTGGTTGTCTCCTCAGGATGCTGTCCCTCAGACCGCAAGACCACCTATGGACCCACGCAAGATTATGCTTTGTGTCATTATGAACTGCTACCAACGGGCAAAACGGTCACTAGAGACATATACTCCCAGCAATTGAAACGTGTGCAACAGGCATTGCGCCAGAAGGAGCCAGCACTGGTGAATCGCAAAGGTGTGCTTTTCCTCCATGACAACGCCAGGCCGCATGTCGCGCGAGTGGTCAGGGAGACCATACACAATTTGGGTGGTAGACTTTGTGCCATCCACCTTATTCACCTGACCTTGCGCCATCCGATTACCACCTCTTCCATTGCCTGTATAATCATCTTCGTGAGAAATCCTTCACCAATGAAACAGACTTATTGTGTCAAAACCCCTCGAGTTCTACCGCAAGGGCATTCAACAGCTGGAGACACGTTGGCAGAAGGTGCTTGATGCCGACGGCGATTACTTCGAAGACTAAATATAAGTTACACATACTATGAAGCGTTTTCTTTTTTCCTTTAAAAACGGACAGAACCTTTTTGGTTACCTTGTATTATTTTCTTTTCTTTGGTTTCTGGTGTGTACTCATTTCTTTCCAGGTCCCATCTAGAGACCTAAGGTTAGAAATGGCATCATGAAATTTTCCAGTGAGCAATTAAAAAAAAAAGTTTTTTTACATAGATAAAGCCCTTTGTAAGGTGTGGGCTGTACTCATGAGAACATTTTTTTAATTTAAGGTATCCCTTCAATGATTCTATTGGAATCTTTTCCAATCAATCCGAGGGCTCCAACTACAACAGGGATTGTTGATGTTCTCATGTGCCACATTTTTGAGATTTCGATTTCAAGGTGCTTGTATTTTTATAGCTTTTTGAAGATCTTGAAAGATACATTGCAGTCTGAAGAGACTGCCATTTCAATAAGGAGGCAATTTTTTGTTTGCAGTCTCTAATAGTGATGTCTGGGCGATTAGCTTTGATTGTTCTGTCTGTGTGTATTGTGTAGTCCCATAGAATCTTTACAGGCCCTATCTCTGTAACCGGTCCTGGGTGGTTCATACCAATTTCTTTCAGTTTCCTTTCTGTAGAAGTTACAGATTTTCCAGTGCAGATATTGGCCCACACTCTCATACCATATTTTATATCCAGTGGGTGTCAATACCATGCAACAGGACACAAGATGATCAGTTGTTTCTGGATATTTATCACAGAATCTGCATTTTTATTATTATTTTCTTCTTCTTGCAGACACTTACAAATATTTCTCTTAACCTCTCCTAAATCATTCTGACTTGATTTAGACTCTATCTCAATTGATTCTAATGAATTTTCCTTTTAATATTTACTAAACAATGTCATATAATTTTTACTGCTTCTCTCTTCTTTCATCTTTTTATTGCTGAACAGACAAACACGCATACACAGACAAATGAATGAATATTAAAAAGATTAAAAGAGATGAAATTATAGGATACAGAATTTACAATCATATTTCATATCTGTTTACACATTTTTCTTTCAGAAATAAACATTATAATATATAATTAAAATTACAATGTTGATTTCTTATTTTTTATAAACCTATAATCAATAATTATTTTTATGAAACTATAATTAAGACTGGATTTTTATAAACCTATAAGTAATACCAAATTTTACTTTTAATTTACTGGATTTTATCATTGGTATTAATGTTTCAATAACCAGTTATTAGAAGCTTGTATAATTTTGAATTTTTCATACTATATGATTAAATAAAAAATTCAAAATTATATAAGCTTCTAATAACTGGCTATTAAACCATTAATACCAATGTGTGTTCGTCTGGTCTGGTCTGGTCTGGTCTGGTCTAGTTTGGTTTGGTTTGGTTTGGTTTTCACACATCTGCACATTGAGAGCACTTCTCTCAAATGAGTAAAAAAAAAACTGGTGTTATATAGCTCTCCCAGTCCCAAACCCATGCTGGCTATTAGGTAATACCTGCCCAGTATCGTTCATATGCAAATAGTCTGTGCCACCTACTCTAAGTAGAAGGTCTTCTCTCAACAGCCCATTGTCGAAAGGGGATGCAACTCGGTTTTTTATCAGGCTGACCCAATTCTCTGTTACACAATGATATAATCTAATAAGGTAAAATTTGCTATTAATTATAGGTTCATAAAAATTCAGTATTAATTATAGGTTCATAAAAATTCAGTATTAATTATAGGTTCATAAAAATTCAGTATTAATTATAGGTTTATAAAAATCCATGTTAAATTTCCTGCTTGTTTAACATCTGCCTTAGCTGCCACCAGTGAAGACAAAATTGATAAAAAAATTCAAATTCATCTTTGATATTGAAGCAACTACCAAGAAGAAGAAAAATTTGATATTAATAATAGGTTTCTATTTACAACCCATTAGTGCCCACTATCCCAAAATTTGGATGGTGGGCATTAACAAGTTAAATTGTATTAATATTCTTTTTTTTTATTTTTAATACAATAAAAATTCTCAACACTTTTTTAACATCAAAAACAGGGTTTTCAAATTGCTGGTGACCATGACAAAAAACCGGATTATCTTTGGATGGGAACCACTATCATGGGAGGCATCTATCTTTTCTTTTTAATTGAAAGATTTCTCAAGTTAATTTTGCAATGGAGAAAGGTAAGTCTTTTATTCAGAACCTAGTGTACCCATGCCATCAAAAATGACGGCAATTGTTAGAAAATCTTAATAGTGAGATGCAATGAAACAAAAGTCTTGAAACAACGTATTGAGTTTCAATAAAGAGGAGATGAAGATTTCACAAATAAAATAGAGGCTAATGAACCGTTTAATTAATCTGTTCCCTTTATATTTTTTAGACGTTGAACGATATCTACGATTCATTGATTACTCCTGGATTTAAATTGATCTTTTTTTGCTCAATATATTTTCATGTTCTAGTCACACATAAAGCCTTCAAAATCATCATCGGAGTCGTAATCAAAGAAAACCTCCTGAATATAGGCTTTGTTGGATACTGATGCGGCCATTTTTGTTTACATAAAATCGGATTTTGTTTTGAATTTGAAGCCCTCGCCAACAAATTTGGGAGTTCTTTTCTAATCAGAATGATGAGACTGAGTTTTCCGAGCAGCCGTTAGCCTCATTCTGAATCCTCTGCACTGTCCTCAGATTGACATCCAGACATTCTGAAATGTTCATATTGGAGCTTCCGGCATAAAGGCCAAGCAGTACAGCATGTCATTTCCAAATTTCTGGCGGTGTGAATTGCATCATGGTGCTCTTTTTCTCACAGACGGTGCCCAACTGATTTGGGCAGTCGACAAAATCAAAAACCAAACAACAAATCAATTTAATAAAAACCTGCTTTTATTGAAAATTGTTAATAAGATACAATATTTCTATTGAATTAGCAACTTAAAATTTAATTAACTCATAATTCATAGAGAAAAATCAAATTTACACAGCAATGTATAAAAACTGTCTTTAGAAGAAACTGATCTAAAAAAAATGATAAATTTGCAGATTAAGCCCCAGAAACCAATTGTAATGAAAATTTCCATTCTGGTATGAAATTGTCTGATTAATTCCAAAATAACAATAAAATTTTATGGAAGAAAATCATTTAGGAGTTATCAACAATATAATTTGAGCCTTATTTGCATCTAGCCTGGCCATCATTACTGACGTTGTTTACATACGTTTGCTTTGAGCAGTAATGCGCGGAAGCTTACTTAGTTAACAGTCTTTTTATCTTCTTACTCATTTTGATTACTGTGCAGTTTGCAAAATTTAATTTAAAGTTCACACATTGTGCAGTAATCAAGACAAGTGAAACTTCCATACATTGCTACTCAAAGCAAACGTATGTAAATAAAGCCAGTAATTGTGGCCAGGCTGTAACCGCAATGCGAGTGAAGCCGAAATTATTTTGACGATAACTCCTAAAAGGTTTTCTTCTGCAAACCTTTATTGCTATTTTCAAAATAAGCATGCAACTTTACACCAGAATAGAAATATTCATTACAATTGGTTTCCGGGGCTTAATCTGCAAATTTACTAAAGAAATTTTGTAAAATATCTCAACAATTTCTGGTATCACACGTTATGAAATGGACAAAGTCCGACAATTATTTTTTAAGACATTTTTTATGTTTATACGTTCTTTTTATAGCTACAAATATTTAAGTAAATTCTCTGTTTATGATAAACAGTATTAACAACATTTACCGCCCTGGAGAATTGCATTTAAATACAGTAAAAATCGACCTTGCTAACCGAACGTTCCTCTGTGGCCCAATCGGTAAAGGCACGTCAGGCTATATGACAGTTCCGTATAGGATACTGGTTCGATTCCTGTGATTGACTGAAGCTGGAAAGGAAAAAAAATGATGGCTGTACAGAAAATGACATGCAATATTTGGTTGGGCAAGACAATTACCATTCCAAGAAAAAGAAAAGGGCCTGAGAATGAGATCACACTCAGCTAATAAATTGGTGCCCTATTTTAAGATTCCATGATCTTTATATTTTTTATATAAAAAAAGTAAATAAATCATAAGTTCCTTCTCTTAATTCATTTTTTGAGCAGAAACATTTTTATGAAAAATAGCTTCATTAATAGATAGTTCTAAAAGTATAACACTCTCTTATATTTAGATGAAGATTTCTCGGATATTCAGGCCGGTAAATGTTATTAATACTGTTTATTATAAACAGAGCATTTACTTAAATATTTGTATCTATAAAAAGAACGTATAAACATAAAAAATGTCTTTAAAAATTTCTGGTATATAAAATTCTGGGTTTTATATTTTAGCTGCTTTCTTCTTTTCCCTTTCCATTTTGTTTGTGGATGAGTTGAATATTTTTACAAGACTAAAGATTCCCACCCAAAACCTTCTCCATTCAAATCCTATTAAGACTTTGTAAAATGTCATCCATTTCAGAATGTTTCTGAGAACCAAAAAGAGGAACTGAATAGTAACCATCAAGACTTGTCAGATATTGTGTGCTCAGTCAAAACGAAAACACCAGTGGATGTGGACACGGCTAAAATGAAAGACCCAGCTACCTACCATGCATCAGCTGCCCAGTGCACATCACACATTATACATACAGAAAGTCGGGAATCTGTCACTAGTAATAACAAAGCCAGCGCCATTACCGAATTAGGAACACCAGAGGTAATAAAAGTAACTAAAGATTTCTGAAAGACCATTTTTATTTCTCTTTCAGATGAGAAGTTCCTATTGTTGGTTATTTTTGAGAGAATTGTATACATCTCTTGCACATACATCTGTTGCATATACATCTGTTGCATATACATCTGTTGCATCAGTTTAAATGCATGCATGAAGAATAATAACTGCAAAGGCATTTAATTAAAGCTGAAGTGAATTTGCAAGATGTGTAGATAGGATAATAGTGCAGAAGTGAAATTGGCCATCTGAGTTCAAGTTCTGGGTTAGTCTGTTGCATGCACTTTCTAATGAATGCCACTGAGAACAAATTTCAGTGTAATCCAGACCCCTTCACTCGAGATACATTTCTGTAAAATGTAAAATTTTATGTAAAAATATGATGACGTTGCTAATGAAATAAAATGAATTAGTTCCAAAATCATTAAAAATTTTAGTTGAAAAAAAAAAAAAGCATCATCTAAAAATATGTCCATTTTTATAGGCACAGGGGTGGGTTCCAAACATACATAATGAATGGGCCCCAAATTCTATTAGCCTAGGAACCTCATAAGGCCAAAATCCAGCCCTTCTAATTAGTATAAATTATTAGCTCTTTTATTATACATCAAGCACTATTTTATTACCACCAACACTCAATGTCTGATATATATATATATATATATATATATATATATATATATATATATATAAAGACATTTATATATATTATGTTTAACGTTCTTTTTATAGATACAACATAATATATATAAATGTCTTTAAATAAATTGTCGGACTATGTCCAATTCTAATATATATATATATATATATATATATATATATATATATATATATAGCATACAACACCCACTGCACATACATCATTCAGCAAAACTGCTATGTAGAAACTGCACACTGAAATTCACCACCCAAAGCCAACATACTTGATAATGCCTATAGAACTAGCTGAAATCACTTAGAACAATTATAGCCATGTACAATTCCTATATTCTTTAACCCCTGAAAAACAATAATTTGTTAGAATGCTGGAAAAACTCAATAAAAGATTAATTAAATCTTCCTTGTCAGCTGTTTTCAATGAAACATGCTTGAAAGGAAGGTTGCTGCCCAAATATAGATTATATATATATATATATATATATATATATATATATATATATATATATATATATATATATATATATATATATATATATATGTATGTAATCAAATTGTAGGAGAATGAACAGCAGGATTACAGCATTTAAAACATTAATTTAAAAATAGTGCTCAATACATAAAGTAAAGCCGTAAATATTTATTTATCTTATGCAGTGTTACATTAGGACATGCACATATCCACTACAAAATTGTACATTTTCGTTTCAATGTCAAAAAAGGGGAAACCTTTTTTAGATGTCTCATCAGGTGGGGAATTATGGTCTTATGTTATGTTGTTGGGAATTATGGAGTAACAACATAATTCCCCACCTGATGAGACATCTAAAAAAGAAAATTTATATATATGAATGTGTATTATTTTATCAATTAGTATTACTGATTTAATGAAACCTAAAAAAAAAAAACTGTATTTGTATGTATGCAGTAAAGGCATTATTGATCTATATACTTTCAGGAAATCATTTCAAAGAATATCATTGGAAACTGTGACGCAAACTCATCTAAACCAATTCGAACTGTTGCCTGGATGATCATCTTTGGAGATGGTCTTCACAACTTTATTGACGGCCTCTCAATTGGTGCAGCGTTTACATCGAGTATTCTGACTGGAGTCAGTGTATCAGTAGCTGTCATCTGTGAAGAACTTCCTCATGAACTTGGTAAAGAACTTCTTCTTTTTTAATCATTTTACACGAAGCAAAGCAGCAATGCCACTAACAAACAACGGACTACTTAGATTAAAAGAAAATGAGAAGGTATTAGTGAGAAGAAAGGACAAAAAAGGGGATCAGGAAGACAAAAACAACAAATGCATTTAAATTTTTGAAGGTCAAAGGTAGCAACTTGAAACCTTTTAACTCTAAAGCCATTGAGAAATGTATGAATTTGTCTTCTTCCAGTCACTGATTAAAAAGCAGAATAGGCTGGTCTCTCCAACATCGATTGGCAGCCAGTCTAAAAGATAGATATCTCTTAATTAAAAACTAGATGTGGAAACTAGAGTTAACCTACCTTGTTTATCAGAGAGCTTCTCTTAATACCTACTAGGTGTTATTATACCAGCAGTATACAAAGGAAAAGGACACAAGCACTCACTCGTTTTCTCTCTCTCTCTCTCTCTTTCTCTCTCTCTCTCTCTCTCTCTCTCTCTCTCCCTCTCTCTCTCTCTCTCTCTCTCTCTCTCTCTTTTCAACCACAAGATGCCATAGTGATAGAAAGTATCTTATTTCTCCTCTGGAAAACATAATCCCTAGATATATTATGTGTCACAAGGTAAACCACATGTAGTATAAACATGCTGCACTATCTCCTGTTCAGAAAAACTTCATGTGTCTACAATGGCACCTATATTACACCTAATCTTAGAAATATATATTTCTTTGTTACATAACATTTTTCCCTTAATTGTTTTTTTTTATTATTTCACCCCAAGCATGATGCCACTAAGATGCAAGGTTTTACTGAGAGTGAAAGAAAATGTGAAGACATTAGTGATGAAAAGGTAGAAGACGGAATATGGCAGTTGATGTTGCATTTAGATTTTTGAAGATCATAGATGGCAGAGGAACAAGAACACAGAAGAGAGTTTCACAGGCAAGAAGTAGGAGAGAAGAAACTATTAGAATAGAACTTACAGTTGCATCAAGCTAATTCATCATTAAAATGGTGAGACCTAACTGCCAATCTAGTAGTAAGCTTAAATTCATACGGCTGGGGTACCTAGGAGGAGAGTTCATTAGAACAATGAGAATATTTATAAAAAAAGACAGAGGAAAGCCACATTGGAGAGATGCCAGGTCAGGACTGATAACATTACAGACACTTTTTGGGATTTTGTCACAGAATGACAAAGTGGGAAAATGAATGAAGTCAAGATGCCAGGTCAGGACTGATAACATTACAGACCCTTTTGGGGATTTTGTCACAGAATGAGAAAATGGAAAATATTCTATGTAACATGTTTCGTCCTTCAAATGAACATCATCAGATTTTCTCCATATTTCTCTCCTTTGCTGAGCAATATTCCACCTAATTCTATATATTAAATCCATTATTTTGAAAACGTTGATATATTTACTGAATGTCATCACAGTTTTTAATCCTCTTCCATGACAAATCTACTCCTTTCCACCGCTGCAAAGTATAGACTATTAATTTCATTTTATTTTCAGAGAATGATCTACCTAACAATATTTAAATCATTTCACCCCAAGCAATGCAATAATGCCTCTAGATACATAAAGAAAGCCACAAAAGCTTCTCCAGAAGGTAGTGAAGGAAAGCAAGAAGAAAGGACTAACATAAACTGAAAGAAGGCAGAATGCATGGTTTTTAGCAAAAAAGATGAGCCCAAAATGCAAATTATAAATCAGAGGTATCAAAATCAACTAAGCACAAAAGAAATTAAACAGGGAATGGAAAATGCAACACTGAAATCTGAAGACGCATCTACTTGGATAGCCAAAGATGCATTCTGAAAGCTAAGCAGAGTATTAAGAGATAGAAAGACATTTTCAGAAACAAAGACTGTTACATAATATATGTGCTACTGTATGGCAGTGGATACTGGGCAATTTTCTCAAAGGTGAAAAAGAGGCTTGAAGCAATAGAAATATGGTTCTACAGAAAAATGCTGAAGGTACCATGGACTGAAATGTCAGCAAGAACAAGGTTTTAGAGAAAATGGAAACAAAATGAAAACTTATACTTAGCTTCAGGAAGAGACAGTTGAAATTTCTGGGGAACATAATGAAGAAGGAAAGCTTGAAAAACCTGTTACTCACAGGACAGAGTAATGGCAAAAGTGACAGAGGAAAACAATGCATAACAGTTGACGAATTTGAGAAAATAGATGGCTGAACTAGGTTTAAAAATAAAGAAAAGACAGAATTTATTTAGAGCTGCAAGGAACAGAAAATTGTGGAGAGGACACGGCACACAAAAGAATTTTAAAAAATACATGGAGTTTTAGAGAATATAAGAAAATAAACACTATTAAGAAGAGAGAACAATAAACGAATAAGAATTAAGAACACAGAAGATAACGATTGACCTTATATTTAAAATTTTGAAGATCAAATTTGGAAAGAAGTCATAAAAGAGTTCCAGAAGTGCAATAATAGAACCTGTTTGCATAGAACTTATGGTTACGTCTGGCCTTTTCAACTGTAAAATGATGCGACCTTGCCATCAATTGAGTACTGCAAATAAACTCATAAAGTCTATGTATCATAGAGAAAAGTTCATCTGAAAACTTACCATAAAAATATTTATAGAAAAAGCACAAGAAAAAGCTACATTATGTTGGCGGGAAAGGGACAGAAGCTGAGATGCCAGGCCAGGTTATTTTACTTTAAAATATACAAAACTTGTAATTTTTATGTTGGTTTCCAATGCTGTGATACCATTCCAGCTTTTTCAATGGCATTTCAATAAATTGCTGAACAATAATATCTATAAATACATCCATTACTCTGACTGGAGTCAATGTATCTCTAGCTGTCATTTGTGAATAACTTCTCCACGAACTTGGTAAAGAAATTAATCTTGTTATCTCTCAGTTTGCATTAATTTCACCCAAAATGCATGAATCTGTCTCTTTGTCATTCAACAACAAATTAAATATCACAACAGTCTTATCTCTCTAGCTTTGCTAGAAGAATGATAACAGTAAATTTGAAACTAGACATGGAATCCACTACTTTCCCAGCTATGAAATTAAGACTAGAAAAAGGTTTACCTAAACTTAATGTATGTGTCATTTCAAAATATTTCAATTCTAATTTTTATGCAGGTTTACAATACAATAATACGAGTTTAAATATTTCAATGTATTTCACTTGATCTCTTGACAATAATCTCAGGAAACAATTCTGTCTTTTATGTAGGGATCTTCTTTGAGATGAGTTAGATTATTGGTCGGTTTGTTTGTTATCAAAAATGATCAGACAAGCAAATTAGTATGCACTGCACTTGGACATTTATGGGATACTTCTGTTAGTGTAACTCCAATTTATACATGAGACAGTTCAGCAGTGATCGCCACAAAGAGAAGATGCTTTTCTTGACATGTAGTTGAAAACATACTCTTGCAACATGACATGCTGGATTTGTGAATAAGGACAAATGTTTGTAATATTTGCTAGCTTTCCTGTTCAGGGTTAGAGAGAAGGCATGTAACATATTTCTATAAAATAGAACCTTCCAATGTTTTTTCTTTAATTTTTATTTTAATTCTTAATACATTGGTAAATATCCATACCAATGGCAGGTATTATTAAGACCACCTACATATATCTGATAAACACAACAAAGTCTTGAAGTGGCCAGGTGAGCATTTTGTTTTGTTTTTAGCATTAAGCTTACTTAATCAATTGATTAACAAATCCATTTGTTAACTTGTCAACAAGTGAAGTTAATGATCAATAGAGCTATTGGTCAGTTAGTTTTGAAGGCAGTCAGACCAGTAAACAACCAATCAGAATTAATGAAGGTAAGTATGTCTATTTGTGAAGCAGTCAAGCTGTCGAATTAATCATTATTATCTGCATCAGGGAGTTACTTATTTAGAATTTTCTAGTCTAGCGGTCAGTCATTCAGTATGGAATTGCTCATGGAATGATGTGTGTGGTCATCAGATAGGTCAGTGAATGCAAATCCTAGACAGACTTGTGTCCAGTCATTGACAAGACTACTCGGTAAATTTAAGTGGCATTGCTTCAATTATGTCATCGGTCAGAAATGGACATCCAATTTAAAATTAAGACATTCTATATTTTTTATTACTTTTAGATAATGATGGTAAAAATAAAAATATGAGGGAAAATTTAGATTATTGTTTGTTTTGATTATTATATTAATAGTGAAATATAGCTTTCAAAAGCTAAGCAAAGTATTATGAAACAGGAAAATTTTGTTAGATACAGTACTGACCTTTAAATAATGAGGGTAAAAATAGAGACGTCAGGTAAAATTTAGATTACTGTTGGTTTTGATTCATTATTTTAATAGTGAAATATACATTTCAAAAGCTAAGCAAAGTATTAAGAAACAGGAAACTTTCATTAAACACAAAACTTACTTTTAAATAATGAAGGTAAAAATAGAGATTATTGGTTGTTTTAGTTATTATATTAATAGTGAAAGATGCTTTCCAAAAGCTAAGCAAAGTATACTGGATCAAGACAATTTCATTAGACACAAAGATGTGTTGAATCATTGCATGATATCTGTCCTCCAATATAGCAGTAAATGCTGAAAAGTTTCCTCGCAGATGAAGAGGACAAATGTGGTTCTACAGAAGGATGCTGAGAATACCATGGACTGGTCATGTGAGTAATGAGGAAGTTTTAAGCAAATAAGAAAAAAAAATACTTAGAATCAGAAAGGCATCAGTTGAAATTTCTACAGCACATAATGAGGAAAGAGGGCTTAGTGATTTTGACACTTTTTGTTTTATGTTCACTGTATTTGCTCCCACTGGGAATTCTACTGAATAGTATGGTCTGGAGCCCCTGCTGTTTGCCTCAGGGTTCTTGATAAGATCCAGAGACGGATATGCAATGTAATTGGCCCTGATCTGTCATCTCGTCTGCAGTCGCTCTCTCACAGACGCGCCGTTGCCTCGCTCTGTCTTTTTTACAAATATTTTCACGGTAATTGCTCCGAGGAGCTGCTTTCGCTGTTTCCTAGGCCTCGTGAATTTAAACGTCCTACGAGGCTGGCATCCCGTTCCCATCCCTTCACCGTTGAAACTGTTAGATGTAGACGTCTCTTCTACTCCAATAGCTTCACGTCTCGCACATCTCACCTTTGGAACTCCCTTCCTTATTCCTGTTCCCTGACAAATATAATCTCCAACTATTTAAGTGTAACATCAATCGACATCTCCAGTTGCCTTGATCTATCCACTTCCCTTCTCCGCATCCTTTCCCCTTTCATTCCTATCTGCTCTCGCTCCAAATCTTCTGTAACCCCTTTGCCTTGATCGATCCACTATCTTTCTCCACATCCTCTCCTTTACCACTCCTATCTGCTCTTCCTCCAAATCTTCTGTAACCCCTTGTGTGCTAGTGGCTTCCAGCCTTGCTTGGAGTGAAAAGCTTAGAAAAAGGAAAAAAAAAAGAAATGAGAACTTACTCTATTTAATCTTTTCCTAGATAATGCCCTGCACATTTACAAGCATAGATTTGAATTGATCATTTAAGCCTTCCATACCACATCCCAACCAAATTGATTAATGGAAAACAATGATCCGGCTTTCCCTCCTGAGGCCAATGACCTGATGAGGAGATGGGGGGAGAGTCTATGTCAACAACATAGGTATTTATAAATGGGATAAGAATGATCTTGAACAGAAAATCAGCATCCACTACCAAGTATGCCAAAAAATAAGACTCTAGATAAACCTTTCTAAAACAGAAACTATGATCTGGAATTGAAATGAAAGAAGTTATGGCACCTACCCTGAATTCACCCTGGGTATGACGATAAACTACATCCACGTCCAGGGTAAGACGATAAACTACGTCCAACAGCAAGGCCTCTGATCAGGAGGTTTTGAGGAGTGTGGAACCACCTCTTAATTGCTGGTGTTCCCAGGTCCACCCTGACCCAGGGTGGTAGCACCTGTTCGGGTCCCAACTATGGGCAAATAGTTAACCCTGAAACTGAGCTAAAAAGCATTATGAAAGTGTAAAAATAGGTTTTAATACTGTAATATTTTTCTTTAAATTATTACAGGAAATATATTTTTGAAGAATACAAACTGTTACCAGCAATACGTTTTTGAAAATTATATTACTGTCTATACAATTTTGAGGAAAAAAATATTACCAGAAATAGATTTTTGACGAAACAAAATATTACCAGGAAAAAAAAAGTTGTTGGTATTTAATAACCCATCGAGGTTGATATGCTGTAAAACAATACAAACCAAACCTACCCTGAATCTATCATAAAAATTTCAGCATCCTTCTATAGAACCACATTTGTCCTCTTCATCTGTGAGGAAACTGTTCAGCATTTACTGCTATATTGGAGGACAAATATCATGCAATGATTCAACACATCTTTGTGTCTAATGAAATTGTCTTGATCCAATATACTTTGCTTAGCTTTTGGAAAGCATCTTTCACTATTAATATAATAACTAAAACAACCAATAATCTCTATTTTTACCTTCATTATTTAAAAGTAAGTTTTGTGTTTAATGAAATTTTCCTGTTTCTTAATACTTTGCTTAGCTTTTGAAATGTATATCAAAGTTCTCTTCCTGGTGATCAAACTCCCTTCGTTCGTCTCTTATTTTCCACCCGTCTGCCTGGATATTACACCTTTCTTTTACGGCCGCTAGAAGGTGAAAATTTACTTAAACACGCGCTAAAACACTTTTTGAAAAACGCACGTGTATGCTCCTTCTCAAACGGCTTTAGCTCCAAACTCCACTTACAGACTTCTTTTCAAACTTTCTTTTCTGGGGCTTCTTCAAGAGGACTTCTCAAAACTTTCTCTGAAGAGGAAACTTTCCCTCAGCAACTTGTTACCCATGCATCCTAACTTATGGGCAAACGCTGCCTACCTTTTTGGCAGGGAGAGAGAAAACGAACCTCTTCACTCTAAGCTGTCTCGTTTCCAACTGCTGCTAAGGTCCGGTCCCAGTTCTCCCTTCCCTTTCAAAGGGGGGCAATTCACCTTTGAACCGTCCAATCACAGTCCATTAAAAAAGATATCAGCAGGTTCTTAGGGCTAGTAACACAGAGAGTGTCTTTTGTTCTCCCTGACCTAAAAATCTTCAAAACTGTTAAAGGATTTAAAATTATCACAGATTTTGATGTTATCCTGTTTCTTTTTTTGTTCAAATCTTTGAATTTGCTAAGGCTTGAAAAAATATTTTATCAAATTCAGTATTTTTCATCCATATTGTTGAACCTTTTGAAAATTCTTCAACTGTTTAACAAGAAAAAATCTCAAGTTGATGTTAAAAATTGTTGCAAATTATTGTTGATTTATTTAAGATGGAATGATTTATTATGATATTTGTATTTAGATACTTTGTATTTATTTTCAATTTTTCACAGTCCATTAAAAAAGATATCAGCAGGTTCTTAGGGCTAGTAACACAGAGAGTGTCTTTTGTTCTCCCTGACCTAAAAATCTTCAAAACTGTTAAAGGATTTAAAATTATCACAGATTTTGATGTTATCCTGTTTCTTTTTTTGTTCAAATCTTTGAATTTGCTAAGGCTTGAAAAAATATTTTATCAAATTCAGTATTTTTCATCCATATTGTTGAACCTTTTGAAAATTCTTCAACTGTTTAACAAGAAAAAATCTCAAGTTGATGTTAAAAATTGTTGCAAATTATTGTTGATTTATTTAAGATGGAATGATTTATTATGATATTTGTATTTAGATACTTTGTATTTATTTTCAATTTTTCATGTTGAATTGTTTACCTATATTGCATACGATCCATTATTGTACATAAAATTTGTATTTTATATGAATACTACCTTGTGAAAATTTGGATCTTGTAGAGTGGAGGCGGGGGCTATATCATAGATTCGAGAGTGGGGCACGAAAATCTTACACCAGCGATGACTATTACAGTATACACTATTGTTACCCTCAGCAATGTTTATTTACAAGATTATAAAAATATGTGAACTAAGTCCAATGGGATATTTATTATTTATCTTTTATAAAGATTTATTATTTATCATTTTATATTCGTTATTCCCTTGACAGCACTATTACTGGATACACTTTTGACTCCCTCAGCAATGTTTATTTACAAGATTATAAAAATATGTGAACTAAGTCCAATGGGATATTTATTATTTATCTTTTATAAAGATTTATTATTTGCCATTTTATAAAGATTTATTATTTATCATTTTATATTCGTTATTCCCTTGACAGGACTATTACTGGATACACTTTTGACTCCCTCAGCAATGTTTATTTACAAGATTATAAAAATATGTGAACTAAGTCCAATGGGATATTTATTATTTATCTTTTATAAAGATTTATTATTTGCCATTTTATAAAGATTTATTATTTATCATTTTATATTCGTTATTCCCTTGACAGCACTGTTACTGGATACACTTTTGACTCCCTCGGCAATGTTTATTTACAAGATTATAAAAATATGTGAACTAAGTCCAATGGGATATTTATTATTTATCTTTTATAAAGATTTATTATTTGCCATTTTATAAAGATTTATTATTTATCATTTTATATTCGTTATTCCCTTGACAGCACTATTACTGGATACACTTTTGACTCCCTCGGCAATGTTTATTTACAAGATTATAAAAATATGTGAACTAAGTCCAATGGGATATTTATTATTTATCTTTTATAAAGATTTATTATTTGCCATTTTATAAAGATTTATTATTTATCATTTTATATTCGTTATTCCCTTGACAGCACTGTTACTGGATACACTTTTGACTCCCTCAGCAATGTTTATTTACAAGATTATAAAAATATGTGAACTAAGTCCAATGGGATATTTATTATTTATCTTTTATAAAGATTTATTATTTGCCATTTTATAAAGATTTATTATTTATCATTTTATATTCGTTATTCCCTTGACAGCACTGTTACTGGATACACTTTTGACTCCCTGAGCAATGTTTATTTACAATATTATAAAAATATGTGAACTAAGTCCAATGGGATATTTATTATTTATCTTTTATAAAAATTTATTATTTGCCATTTTATAAAGATTTATTATTTATCATTTTATATTCGTTATTCCCTTGACAGCACTATTACTGGATACATTTTTGACTCCCTCAGCAATGTTTATTTACAAGATTATAAAAATATGTGAACTAAGTCCAATGTGATATTTATTATTTATCTTTTATAAAGATTTATTATTTATCATTTTATATTCGTTATTCCCTTGACAGCACTATTACTGGATACACTTTTGACTCCCTCAGCAATGTTTATTTACAAGATTATAAAAATATGTGAACTAAGTCCAATGGGATATTTATTATTTATATTTTATAAAGATTTATTATTTGCCATTTTATAGAGATTTATTATTTGCCATTTTATAAAGAAATAAATTCGAAAAGAAATATTTTATTCAAAATTTTATAAATTATTACAAAGTTATCAAAATATGTAAACCAGCTACAATTCAATATTTCTTATTTGTCATTTTATAAATATCTATAAAAACAAGTTTTTATTCAATCTAATAAATAAGTAGTGATTTATACAGTGTATGGCAGAAATACCCCCCCGCACAATGGTAAGACATTAGTGGCAATGGTGTCTTCATCTAGCTAATGTATTACCATGATGTGGGAGGTATTTCTGCCACACCCTGTATAAATAATTGCCAAAGAAACATTTATTTCAAACCAGTTCAAAAGTACTTCCTTTCAAACAATCATAAAAAATTCACAACCCATATATAATATAATTTCATGCCGCAATCAGTTTCTTCCAAACATAAAATTGATGGAAATTGTTCAGCTTCCTAATTAAGATTTTAATTCTTTAGTGATGGCAACATGTGAAGTAAGTGTATTCAAATCTTTTGAAAGAGTTATTATATTCTATTTCATAATGAGTTACATGTATTTATATTCTATTTCATAATCAGTTACATCTATTTATATTCTATTTCATAATCAGTTACATCTATTTATATTCTATTTCATAATGAGTTACATCTATTTATATTCTATTCTATTTCATAATGAGTTACATCTATTTATATTCTATTCTATTTCATAATGAGTTACATGTATTTATATTCTATTCTATTTCATAATGAGTTACATCTATTTATATTCTATTCTATTTCATAATGAGTTACATCTATTTATATTCTATTTCATAATGAGTTACATCTATTTATATTCTATTCTATTTCATAATGAGTTACATCTATTTATATTCTATTTCATAATGAGTTACATGTATTTATATTCTATTTCATAATCAGTTACATCTATTTATATTCTATTCTATTTCATAATGAGTTACATCTATTTATATTCTATTTCATAATTACATGTATTTATATTCTATTTCATAATCAGTTACATCTATTTATATTCTATTCTATTTCATAATGAGTTACATCTATTTATATTCTATTTCATAATCAGTTACATCTGTTTATATTCTATTTCATAATCAGTTACATCTATTTATATTCTATTTCATAATGAGTTACATCTATTTATATTCTATTCTATTTCATAATGAGTTAAATCTATTTATATTCTATTTCATAATGAGTTACATGTATTTATATTCTATTTCATAATCAGTTACATCTATTTATATTCTATTCTATTTCATAATGAGTTACATCTATTTATATTCTATTTCATAATGAGTTACATGTATTTATATTCTATTTCATAATGAGTTACATCTATTTATATTCTATTCTATTTCATAATGAGTTACATCTATTTATATTCTATTTCATAATCAGTTACATCTATTTATATTCTATTTCATAATCAGTTACATCTATTTATATTCTATTCTATTTCATAATCAGTTACATCTATTTATATTCTATTTCATAATGAGTTACATGTATTTATATTCTATTTCATAATCAGTTACATCTATTTATATTCTATTCTATTTCATAATGAGTTACATCTATTTATATTCTATTTCATAATCAGTTACATCTATTTATATTCTATTTCATAATCAGTTACATCTATTTATATTCTATTCTATTTCATAATGAGTTACATCTATTTATATTCTATTTCATAATGAGTTACATGTATTTATATTCTATTTCATAATCAGTTACATCTATTTATATTCTATTCTATTTCATAATGAGTTACATCTATTTATATTCTATTTCATAATGAGTTACATGTATTTATATTCTATTTCATAAACAGTTACATCTATTTATATTCTATTCTATTTCATAATGAGTTACATCTATTTATATTCTATTTCATAATGAGTTACATCTATTTATATTCTATTTCATAATGAGGTACATGTATTTATATTCTATTTCATAATCAGTTACATCTATTTATATTCTATTCTATTTCATAATGAGTTACATCTATTTATATTCTATTTCTTAATCAGTTACATCTATTTATATTCTATTTCATAATCAGTTACATCTATTTATATTCTATTCTATTTCATAATGAGTTACATCTATTTATATTCTATTTCATAATGAGTTACATGTATTTATATTCTATTTCATAATCAGTTACATCTATTTATATTCTATTCTATTTCATAATGAGTTACATCTATTTATATTCTATTTCATAATCAG
This sequence comes from Acanthosepion esculentum, assembly GCA_964036315.1. Lineage (NCBI taxonomy): Eukaryota > Metazoa > Mollusca > Cephalopoda > Sepiida > Sepiidae > Acanthosepion > Acanthosepion esculentum. Next base: position 126,886,736 of record OZ038484.1, on the reverse strand, counting down.
TTACATCTATTTATATTCTATTTCATAATGAGTTACATCTATTTATATTCTATTCTATTTCATAATGAGTTACATCTATTTATATTCTATTTCATAATCAGTTACATCTATTTATATTCTATTTCATAATCAGTTACATCTATTTAGATTCTATTTCATAATGAGTTACATCTATTTATATTCTATTCGATTTCATAATGAGTTACATCTATTTATATTCTATTTCATAATGAGTTACATGTATTTATATTCTATTTCATAATGAGTTACATGTATTTATATTCTATTTCATAATCAGTTATATCTATTTATATTCTATTCTATTTCATAATGAGTTACATCTATTTATATTCTATTTCATAATGAGTTACATCTATTTATATTCTATTTCATAATCAGTTACATCTATTTATATTCTATTTCATAATGAGTTACATCTATTTATATTCTATTCTATTTCATAATGAGTTATATCTATTTATATTCTATTCTATTTCATAATGAGTTACATGTATTTATATTCTATTCTATTTCATAATGAGTTACATCTATTTATATTCTATTCTATTTCATAATGAGTTACATCTATTTATATTCTATTCTATTTCATAATGAGTTACATCTATTTATATTCTATTTCATAATCAGTTACATCTATTTATATTCTATTTCATAATGAGTTACATCTATTTATATTCTATTCTATTTCATAATGAGTTACATCTATTTATATTCTATTTCATAATGAGTTACATGTATTTATATTCTATTTCATAATCAGTTACATCTATTTATATTCTATTCTATTTCATAATGAGTTACATCTATTTATATTCTATTTCATAATCAGTTACATCTATTTATATTCTATTTCATAATCAGTTACATCTATTTATATTCTATTCTATTTCATAATGAGTTACATCTATTTATATTCTATTTCATAATGAGTTACATGTATTTATATTCTATTTCATAATCAGTTACATCTATTTATATTCTATTCTATTTCATAATGAGTTACATCTATTTATATTCTATTTCATAATGAGTTACATGTATTTCTATTCTATTTCATAATCAGTTACATCTATTTATATTCTATTCTATTTCATAATGAGTTACATCTATTTATATTCTATTTCATAATCAGTTACATCTATTTATATTCTATTTCATAATCAGTTACATCTATCTATATTCTATTTCATAATGAGTTACATCTATTTATATTCTATTCTATTTTATAATGAGTTACATCTATTTATATTCTATTTCATAATCAATTACATCTATTTATATTCTATTTCATAATCAGTTACATCTATTTATATTCTATTTCATAATCAGTTACATCTATTTATATTCTATTCTATTTCATAATGAGTTACATCTATTTATATTCTATTTCATAATGAGTTACATCTATTTATATTCTATTTCATAATCAGTTACATCTATTTATATTCTATTCTATTTCATAATAAGTTACATCTATTTATATTCTATTTCATAATGAGTTACATGTATTTATATTCTATTTCATAATCAGTTACATCTATTTATATTCTATTCTATTTCATAATGAGTTACATCTATTTATATTCTATTTCATAATCAGTTACATCTATTTATATTCTATTTCATAATCAGTTACATCTATTTATATTCTATTTCATAATCAGTTACATCTATTTATATTCTATTCTATTTCATAATGAGTTACATCTATTTATATTCTATTTCATAATGTGTTACATGTATTTATATTCTATTTCATAATCAGTTAAATCTATTTATATTCTATTCTATTTCATAATGAGTTACATCTATTTATATTCTATTTCATAATCAGTTACATCTATTTATATTCTATTTCATAATCAGTTACATCTATTTATATTCTATTCTATTTCATAATGAGTTACATCTATTTATATTCTATTTCATAATGAGTTACATGTATTTATATTCTATTTCATAATCAGTTACATCTATTTATATTCTATTCTATTTCATAATGAGTTACATCTATTTATATTTTATTTCATAATGAGTTACATCTATTTATATTCTATTTCATAATGAGTTACATCTATTTATATTCTATTTCATAATGAGTTACATCTATTTATATTCTATTCTATTTCATAATGAGTTACATCTATTTATATTCTATTTCATAATCAGTTACATCTATTTATATTCTATTTCATAATCAGTTACATCTATTTATATTCTATTCTATTTCATAATGAGTTACATCTATTTATATTCTATTTCATAATCAGTTACATGTATTTATATTCTATTTCATAATCAATTACATCTATTTATATTCTATTCTATTTCATAATGAGTTACATCTATTTATATTCTATTTCATAATGAGTTACATGTATTTATATTCTATTTCATAATCAGTTACATCTATTTATATTCTATTCTATTTCATAATGAGTTACATCTATTTATATTCTATTTCATAATGAGTTACATCTATTTATATTCTATTTCATAATCAGTTACATCTATTTATATTCTATTTCATAATCAGTTACATCTATTTATATTCTATTCTATTTCATAATGAGTTACATCTATTTATATTCTATTTCATAATCAGTTACATCTATTTATATTCTATTTCATAATCAGTTACATCTATTTATATTCTATTCTATTTCATAATGAGTTACGTCTATTTATATTCTATTTCATAATGAGTTACATCTATTTATATTCTATTTCATAATGAGTTACATGTATTTATATTCTATTTCATAATGAGTTACATCTATTTATATTCTATTTCATAATGAGTTACATCTATTTATATTCTATTTCATAATGAGTTACATCTATTTATATTCTATTTCATAATGAGTTACATCTATTTATATTCTATTTCATAATCAGTTACATCTATTTATATTCTATTCTATTTCATAATGAGTTACATCTATTTATATTCTATTCTATTTCATAATCAGTTACATCTATTTATATTCTATTTCATAATGAGTTACATCGATTTATATTCTATTTCATAATGAGTTACATCTATTTATATTCTATTTCATAATGAGTTACATCTATTTATATTCTATTCTATTTCATAATGAGTTACATCTATTTATATTCTATTTCATAATCAGTTACATCTATTTCTATTCTATTTCATAATCAGTTACATCTATTTATATTCTATTCTATTTCATAATGAGTTACATCTATTTATATTCTATTTCATAATCAGTTACATCTATTTATATTCTATTTCATAATGAGTTACATCTATTTATATTCTATTTCATAATGAGTTACATCTATTTATATTCTATTTCATAATGAGTTACATCTATTTATATTCTATTCTATTTCATAATGAGTTACATCTATTTATATTCTATTTCATAATGAGTTACATCTATTTATATTCTATTTCATAATGAGTTACATCTATTTATATTCTATTTCATAATCAGTTACATCTATTTATATTCTATTCTATTTCATAATGAGTTACATCTATTTATATTCTATTTCATAATCAGTTACATCTATTTATATTCTATTTCATAATGAGTTACATCTATTTATATTCTATTTCATAATGAGTTACATCTATTTATATTCTATTTCATAATGAGTTACATCTATTTATATTCTATTTCATAATGAGTTACATCTATTTATATTCTATTTCATAATGAGTTACATCTATTTATATTCTATTCTATTTCATAATGAGTTACATCTATTTATATTCTATTTCATAATGAGTTACATCTATTTCTATTCTATTTCATAATGAGTTACATCTATTTATATTCTATTCTATTTCATAATGAGTTACATCTATTTATATTCTATTTCATAATGAGTTACATCTATTTATATTCTATTTCATAATGAGTTACATCTATTTATATTCTATTTCATAATCAGTTACATCTATTTATATTCTATTCTATTTCATAATGAGTTACATCTATTTATATTCTATTTCATAATCAGTTACATCTATTTATATTCTATTTCATAATGAGTTACATCTATTTATATTCTATTTCATAATGAGTTACATCTATTTATATTCTATTTCATAATCAGTTACATCTATTTATATTCTATTTCATAATGAGTTACATCTATTTATATTCTATTTCATAATGAGTTACATCTATTTATATTCTATTTCATAATGAGTTACATCTATTTCTATTCTATTTCATAATCAGTTACATCTATTTCTATTCTATTTCATAATCAGTTACATCTATTTATATTCTATTCTATTTCATAATGAGTTACATCTATTTATATTCTATTTCATAATCAGTTACATCTATTTATATTCTATTCTATTTCATAATGAGTTACATCTATTTATATTCTATTTCATAATGAGTTACATCTATTTATATTCTATTTCATAATGAGTTACATCTATTTATATTCTATTTCATAATGAGTTACATCTATTTATATTCTATTTCATAATGAGTTACATCTATTTATATTCTATTTCATAATGAGTTACATCTATTTATATTCTATTTCATAATCAGTTACATCTATTTATATTCTATTCTATTTCATAATGAGTTACATCTATTTATATTCTATTCTATTTCATAATCAGTTACATCTATTTATATTCTATTTCATAATGAGTTACATCGATTTATATTCTATTTCATAATGAGTTACATCTATTTATATTCTATTTCATAATGAGTTACATCTATTTATATTCTATTCTATTTCATAATGAGTTACATCTATTTATATTCTATTTCATAATCAGTTACATCTATTTCTATTCTATTTCATAATCAGTTACATCTAATTATATTCTATTCTATTTCATAATGAGTTACATCTATTTATATTCTATTTCATAATCAGTTACATCTATTTATATTCTATTTCATAATGAGTTACATCTATTTATATTCTATTTCATAATGAGTTACATCTATTTATATTCTATTTCATAATGAGTTACATCTATTTATATTCTATTCTATTTCATAATGAGTTACATCTATTTATATTCTATTTCATAATGAGTTACATCTATTTATATTCTATTTCATAATGAGTTACATCTATTTATATTCTATTTCATAATCAGTTACATCTATTTATATTCTATTCTATTTCATAATGAGTTACATCTATTTATATTCTATTTCATAATCAGTTACATCTATTTATATTCTATTTCATAATGAGTTACATCTATTTATATTCTATTCTATTTCATAATGAGTTACATCTATTTATATTCTATTTCATAATGAGTTACATCTATTTATATTCTATTTCATAATGAGTTACATCTATTTCTATTCTATTTCATAATCAGTTACATCTATTTCTATTCTATTTCATAATCAGTTACATCTATTTATATTCTATTCTATTTCATAATGAGTTACATCTATTTATATTCTATTTCATAATCAGTTACATCTATTTATATTCTATTCTATTTCATAATGAGTTACATCTATTTATATTCTATTTCATAATGAGTTACATCTATTTATATTCTATTTCATAATGAGTTACATCTATTTATATTCTATTTCATAATCAGTTACATCTATTTATATTCTATTTCATAATCAGTTACATCTATTTCTATTCTATTTCATAATCAGTTCCATCTATTTCTATTCTATTTCATAATCAGTTACATCTATTTATATTCTATTCTATTTCATAATGAGTTACATCTATTTATATTCTATTTCATAATCAGTTACATCTATTTATATTCTATTCTATTTCATAATGAATTACATCTATTTATATTCTATTTCATAATGAGTTACATCTATTTATATTCTATTTCATAATGAGTTACATCTATTTATATTCTATTTCATAATGAGTTACATCTATTTATATTCTATTTCATAATGAGTTACATGTATTTATATTCTATTCTATTTAATGTTAATCTGACTACCAATGGTTTCACTTTACTTAAAAACATTGCTGCAATGATAATGTGATTTCCCCCCTCTAAATCAAGCCGGTAAATACTTGAAAGAAATGCATATGATCTCATGTGAACCGAGTTAGGCTGAACAGTCTGCATATCAAAACTGAAACAAGATTTAAATCATAACGGACGTTTTCAATGTTAACTATTTTTACCAACTATAACTTTGTTTCTTTTCCTGTATTATAGATGACGACTATTCAAAAGAAGTCTTTGCATCAAGAAAAAAAGAAAATAAATTGTTCTTTTCACAATAATTCATTTCTATTCCTTAAGGCCCTTCTTGTCAGGATTCTTGATTTTTTTTATTCCCACCTGTTTCAATACTCTTTCCAATACCTGGGTGTATAGATTCTTTATATCAAATATAGTATAGGAGACAGGGAAGTTGAACAAAGAATAGGTTGTGCTAGAGGTAGTATTCTCAACACAGCAAAATGCTACAAACCATAACTTTAAATTGAAAATGTGATCAAATAGCCTCATTAGATCAAGACTTTCATATGAATGTGATGCATAGTGGCAAACCTGTTCAGAAATATATAAACTGTGACCTGTACTACACAACTGCTTCTTAAGACCAATGGTTAAAAATGGCTTTGAGCTAATGAAACATATTTGTTTTGGTGAAGATGACACTTCTTCAAACCTGGTGGACTGGCACTACAGAATCACAAACAAAGAACTGTACTAAATAACAGAAACCACAACGCTTAAAGACTTCCAATAGCAGCAACAGCTAAAATGGATATCGCATGTAGAGAAAATAATCACAGAATCATGATGTTGACCTCACACTACTTTGAATAGGAAGCAAATCTCCATAAATATTAGAAAAAGCGATAACAGCTACTGAACTTGAAAAATTTATTTTCCTAAAAAATTGTTTTAAGAAAAATATTTAATAAACTTCAACCGACAACAACACTGGCTGCTCGATCAATGAATGCTGCGTTTTTCCTCATAAGATAACGGTTAATATTACCATTACCATACCAGATTCCTCAGTGAGAAACGTGCCAAGAGAAAGACCAACAGTAGCACTCAGAACCCACTTTATCAATGCAGCATTTGTAATAGGGTTTGCGGCTCTAGAATTGGACTCTACTCTCACGAAAGGACTCATCAGTAATGTGTCGATAGAATACTCATGCGTTGGCACACGACGCGAGAATCCATTTTTTATTTCATCATCAAATCTGTCCAAAAACCCTTTATTTTACAGGGAAGTAATTCCATTCTTTGGTATAACGGAGTTACTTCCCTTGTATCATGAACCGTTTTAAATTGCTCTTAATATAAAATGAGATTTTAACTTTAGCAATGAACAAGAATAAATAAGAGGAAATAAGATTTTAAAAAACTGTGCCCCGTTAATAAGTTCCAGGGAAAGGATGATACTAGCATAAAAACGGCATTAGGGATTCTTTTTCTTTTACTTAGCAATAACATTTTTGCTTCAAGATTAGATGTTTTAGCAACTGAACTAATGGGTCCTTAATATTCATACTTGTTTCTAATCTTCAGCAATCTTAATACACTATACCACCTATTTTCCGGTAATGGTTGGTTCAGTGCCTCTTTTAATCAGGACAAATTTGCGAGCCACATTTGGATTTCACTCAACCAATTAACTGACATAATGTACATTTAATAATAGTTTAATAATGGTTTCTAACAGTCAGTAAGATACTACAGATTCAAAAGATGCATAATTCCTGGGTTAGGAGTGTATTACTGAATTCTTGTTACGTGACATCCAGCAAAATGATATTCTGGCATAATTCTACAGGTGCCAGAAAATCGGTGCCATAGCCATATAAGAATTCAGATAATCTTCAAATAATATTTGAAAGAAAATATTTGGCTGAAGGCTTATCAAAGAATAAAGCTGATTTTGGATTTTACGAGGTCTGTGTTAAAAGTAACGGGACTGGTGTCATAAGCAATTTATTTCAATTCCAAACAAACTACATAGTTCCCCCTTCAAAGAGTCTCATACCCTTTTCCATCCTTCTCTACCATGCTTCTATGCACTCCTGGGATATTCTTCTTTGAGGCCCCTCAGCTCCGTCGTTACAGCCATCTTGATGACCTCCACATCTTCAAAACGGTTCCCCTTGATGATCCTCATGACCTTGGAGAAAAGAAAAAAGACACACGGAGCAAGATCAAGCGAGTAGGGAAATTGTTCCAGTACGGTGATGTTCTTATCAGCCATGAACTGTCGCATGCTCAGGGCGTTGTGTACAGGTGCATTGTCGTTGTGAAGAAGCCACGCTTTGTCCTGCCACAACTCTCGTATGTGAAAAAAAATGCAATGGTTGCAGGAAGCTATAATTACAGTTATATACTTCCCAGATAGATAATAACACAATCCGTTTATTCCCCTTTCGTTCATAGTTCACACATCACAACCAGTCCCGTTATTTTCAGTCGTATAAATGAAATATTAGATTACTTGACCAGATAAACATGAAGTTATGTTCCTTGACGGATAATGAAAACTTTACATTTTCTAATTATTCTGCAGGGGACTTTGCAATCTTACTCAATTCAGGCATGAGCCTAAAGAAAGCACTTATATTTAATTTTCTTTCTGCCTGTATGTGCTACATTGGATTGATTCTTGGCATTTTTCTGGGAGAAATCTCTTCTGCTCATCGATGGGTCTTTGGAATTGCTGGAGGCATGTTTCTTTATATCGCCTTAGTAGATATGGTAAGTTGATATTGTTAAAATAATGTTTCTTTTTATTTTCTTCACAATACATACATACATATATATATATATATAATTGTCGGGCTTAGTTCATTTCATAATATATATATATAATATCTTGACCGTGTTTTGAAACAAAAAAATGAAAACATTCTATAAAACATACATACAACAAACTATTTCTAATTTTAACAGTTAAAATATAATCCTTAAAAATGGGTAAATTTATAGCCGAAAGTGCTCGCATAAAAAGAACATTCGGACAGTTTTTATATAATTTATCATCCGAAAAGAAAAGAATTATTAGATCGCATGAGAAATGGTATAAAAAACTAAATAAATGCACCTTGTTTGTCTTTTTTAATGAAACGTGCATAAAGGATTGCTGCCTAAATACACAAATATATATATATATATATTATGAAATGAACTAAGTCCGACAATTATTTTAATATATTTTCTGTTTATGCGTTATCTTTATAGATATAAATATTTAAGTAAATGCTCTGTTTATAATATTCAGGCCGGTAAATGTAGTTAATACTGTTTATTATAAACAGAGCATTTACTTAAATATTTGTGTCTATAAAAATAACGTATGTACAGAATATATATATATATATATATATATATATATATATATATATATATATATATATATATATATATATATATATATATATATATATATATATGTATATATATATATGTATATATATATATATATAATATATATAATAATAATTTAATTTAAAAGAAAAACAGACCACTTTATGGCTCCATTGCAATAATTAATTTCACCAGAGTATTTTATTATTATTCTCGGGATCTTCAGACAGACTTCATTTTCAAAAGGTGAAACGAAAAATGAATTTAAAATTTACACTTTTGGCGGGCAGTATTAGGCTTATATATAAGTTGACATAGAGAGTGGTGAGGGATGGTATGAGAGACATGGTCGAGTTTAGAGAGTGAAGGGAAAGTTTTAAGATTTATTTTCATATTTCTTTTTATTATAATACTTTATATATATATAATATTAGTGGTCAATATATATATATATATATATATATATATATATATATATATATGCAGGTATGCAGAAAAATAGGAAAGAACACGTTAGGTAAATAATCCGGTGTTCCTTAGTATTAATGAGAAAAACCCTTTGTTGAAGTCGAAAAAAAAAGCCATTTGAATAAACAAATAAAAAAACAGATTAAACAGATAATAATGGAACACCACCTTCTCGATACTTAACGACCTGCGACAAAGCCATAAAAAAATTGCCTTTTAACCAGCTAGGCGTCCTACTATCAGTCTTGAAATAGACCCCCCAATGTAAGCTGACATACATTTTTCTAAGGAGACTGGTCTGTAGATAAAAATTAATTCTTAGCTCTTTGACCACCTAACCAAAATGGCCGACACTAGCTGTTTCCATAGCAACTAATGTTCCAAGAGACAGCACTTATAAACACGCGCTAACCAAAAGATAGCTTATTCCCAAATTCTCGCTTGACGAGAAAGCGTGACCAGACACCTTAACTCAACATAATTTCAAAAATTATATTAGGGGTCTCGGCTGTCGCTTTTGAAACATGAGAACTCTTATGTAGCGAAGGGATCATATTTTTAAAACAAAAAATATTATATTATATTATATATATATATATATATATATATATATATATATATATATATATATATATATATATATATATAAATTTCCAAGAGGATAGAATTCAGGTAGAACTCAATGTCCAGGACAGAGTAAGAATATAATAAAAAAGGCTCAAAAACTAATATTCCATGGTAGTGTTTGGGCCTTTTTTATTATTTATATATATATATATATATATATATATATATATATATGTGTGTGTGTGTGGGAATCATATCTTCATCGAATCATGTTTCATTGAATAATATAGAGATATTATGTCTATTTATTTTAATAGAATCCGTTCTCGTCCTCTAATCAGTTTCTTTATGTTAAGATCAAATTCATCCAAGAAGGTGCAGTAAATTTTTTCTACCCAAGTACTTTCGATCTCCTCCGAAAAATTCCATAGATACAACGGATAAATTTAAGATTTTAAAATAATTATAACATCACGTTCACGCGTGTTCTCAAACATCATCATCATCATAACAATCACAGTGACATTAAGTTTGTCTTTGTAATTCACCGCTACATAAAACGTAAAGGAATCTTCAATTCCAATTAGATGCGAAACATATCATGGCATGGCCACACGTCTCTCCACCTGAGTTTAACTTTTGAAAATATTAGAACTGTGAAACCGGTAAATAAATATTCTTTAAGAGTCCATTTGCATTTTCAACTTCTTTTTTTGAATATATTTACTTGTGTAAGATATATAAAAACCTTACTTTCTTATATATATATATATATATATATATATATATATATATATATGAGAAAGTAAGGTTTAAATATATATATATATATATATATATATATATATATATATATTTAAAGTATATATATTATATTATATTAGGTTTATATATATATATATATATATAAATATATATATATATATATATATATATATATATATACACACATATATTTATATTTATATTTATATATATGTATATTTATATATATATTTATATATATATATTTATATGTATTATATATATATATATATTTAAAGTATATATATTTATTTAAAGTAAGCTTTATATATATATATTTAAAGTATATATATTATATTATATTAGGTTTATATATATATATCTATATATTATATTATCTTTATATATATATATATATTTGTATGTATATATATATATTTTAAAGTATATATATTATATTATATGTATATTATATTATATATATATATAAAGTATATATATTTATTTATAGTAAGGTTTACACACACACACACACACACATATATATATATATATATATATATATATATATATATTATTATTATTATTATTATTATTATTATTATTATTATATGTTATATTGAGAGCAACTCAAAGGCATGTACCCCCTAAAAATAAGATTTATAGTACTAAGACATAATGTCGAATAAAAAATCCTTTAAAATGTACTGTTGTTTATGTTTGATTTGTATTTGACGCATATAGGACAGATTTAGTTTGAGAAAAGCAGAGAGAAGCAATGAGTAACGTATCTAAGAAGATTGAGTGGGAAAAATAGTAAAAAATAGTAAAAAAAAAAACATTGTTAAGATCTAAATCATAGGAAGTTGTGGAGAGCCTTGATCGCCTCATCCTGAACAGACATAGTACATGAAAAAAGAAGAATTACTAGCTTCTTATATTTGCCTTTTACGAGAAGTCATGTTAGATAAATTAATATTTTGCATGTACAAATATTAATTGTAATTAAATTTTTAGTGATATGTAAATGACTGCCTAATTCGCATAGCTAAGTCATAGACTGCATAAATGACAAGGCAATAAGGGTAGAGCAGCTCTCGGTATACGAGATAAACGACTAACGTTGGACTGGTAAAATACGAAGGCAAGCAAAATCCCTATATAATTATTCAATTTTTGGACTATTCAAATTTTGTTTCTGCTCTTTTTTACAGATGCCTGAAATGAATAGCGTGGTTGAGGCAAGTGAGAACCAAGAACTTGGAACTTGGCCAATGTTCTTGCTGCAAAATTTTGGCATGGTCACTGGCTTTGGAGTTATTCTTATCATTTCATATTATGCAGACAATATTGACTTTTTCTCATAACAGAAAATCTATTTGTGTTCATTCATTGAGAAAACAGAAACTCACTTTATACTGATAATTATCCTCGTTAAAAGAAAAACTTTAGCACCGTCAATATTCTTGCAACATTTTGTGTTCTTATTATTATGGTTATTCTAATTTTTTCATTCTTAAAATTTATTTTCATTTTTTCTTTCTTAATTCTACATTCAACTGCAATTTTTTCCAATTTGTCTATTGTTGGATTACCGTCCCCTGAGGACAATTACAAGCGGCGCGAGATTTGAAAGAATCAATCTCTTTCTCGGTGACTTTTCATTGTAAAAAGACGTATTCTTTTCGCTGCCACAAAATGTGAGTACCCAACTACAGACACTGAAAGTTGCTTTGAATTTATCATTTTCCCTTTTTTTTTTTAAATGTCCTGTCGATATATTAGTTAATATTTCCTTGTTCATCTGTAGGTCTTATTTTTCCTTTGGACTTATACTTCACCACCAAAAATTGTTAGCGTGTCAAATGTACCAGGAGCTTATAAAACATAATCAAGAGTGTTGATACCCGCAACACTAACCCTTCATAAGATGGCTTCTCTGCAGGTCTATAAAGTTTTATTGTTTACTGGACATTTGGTTTATTTTGAAAGCATTTAAATTCCAATATCCTCCAATCTTTATGAATGCTTTTGACAGTTGGGGCCACCGGAGACCTTTTTTGAAGCAACTCTTTGACTTTTCACATTTAAATATTTGAAACTAATTTTTTGTTGGTTTTGTTATAGAAATCATATTGGTAAAATTTAACTGAAAAAGAAAAACAATTGTAAGATATCAAAATCTATTTAACAAAAGTGATACTTTTATAATATTTATAATTTTGATGTCATTAAATGTCATATCCTGTTTCGCTATAAATGTCTTTGTAATGCCTTTTATTTTATTCAATTTCCCTATCTCATGTACAAAATTCGTTATAACAGATCCATACGCCAAGGTATTTGAATTGTTTAGTATTTACTAATTCTGATGGTCGATTTGGTATCTGAAGATTGATTACAAGAGGATTAAAACAAAACAATTCTTATCAAATAATGTCTAAAAATAAAATATTGAATAAAAAAACTTCTAAAAATATTAAATAATTAGAACCTTATAATAAATTCATATTACAATATCAAACTGATAGATGAGTCACACTTTGACGAGTGTGGTTTACCGTGTCATATACTAGACAATCTTTCTTGACAGAATCTACCTTACACATTTATAAGTCATTCATTATATTGAATATTGCCGTCGCATCTGATCTGGAGTTTCCGCGATGTATTTGGAGATTCTTGATAAAATATAAAGAAGAATCTGCAATGCTAGTGATCTTGACCTGGTATCTTGGTTTCGCACCGCCATAATGTAGTTTCCCTGTACCTTTTCTATAAATATTTTCATTGTAATTATTCTTATGAGCTTTCCTCTTTGTTACCGAGATTTTATGAATTTAAGCGCAGTACTATATTGACGATAAGGTCTCGTCATTATACAGTTGAAATGGCTAGATGTAACCGCAAGTTCTATGCTAACATCTTTTTTCCTCTCATCTCGCTTGTAGAAAACTTTCATCTTAAAAAATTTAAATAAAATGCCAATCTTTATTTTCGGTCTTTTTCATTCATCTTCTTTTACTGTTCCCTGCCCTTTGTAATGTTTACTTTTTCTCATATTCTCTCACACTCAGTAACCTCTTGCGTCTCAGTGGCTTCATTGCTATGCTTGGAGTCAAATGATTAAAAGATTGCCATTAAATAACCAATTTGCTTAAATGTTATATCACACTGTGCTTGATAAAAGGCACAGGACAGTGACACCACACAGCAATTTTGACAGTTATATTGTACTTGAAGTTTTTTTATATGTTTTCTGTAGCTTAGGGAAGGACACTGAATAGAATAATCAAACGAAGGTTAATAATGAACGATAATACTTCAGACAAGAACAACACATATAAGATTCACCAGAGGCGCGTAGAAGTAGTCAACTGCTAGAAGTGAGTCAAGTGAATTCCACAATGAATCTTCAACTGCAGGATATCTACCAACCACCCCACGCAGTCAGATGAGGCACAAAGCCGAATTTAATGTGGGGTATCCGAGCACGTAGGCCCGGCCAAAAACCCCCCGTAGACCCCGTATAAAACGGGGTCGGGTAGCTGTTTCCCGAGACGAGACTATGTCCTTCGACATAGCCTCGTCTGGGAATCCTCTCAGCCCGCAGGCAGAGATTTTGACCAGCACAGCTGGAGACGAATCTCCAACTGCAGGATATCTACCAACCGCCACACGCGATCAAATGTGACACAAGGCCGGATTTAATGTGGCGTATCCGAGCCCGTAGGCTCGGCCAAAAATTCCCCGTAGACCCCGTATAAAACGGGTCGGGTAGCTGTTTCCCGAGACGAGACTCTGCCCTTCGACATTGCCTCGTCTGGGGATACTCTTTTTGACGAGAACAGCTAGAGACGAATCTCCAACTGCAGACCTACATACAATATTTACTACTGTATTTACGTGAATGGGGACATACCCGTTATCGTCCGTAGGTATGCTGGAACAGATCTGCAATGCTTCTTTATATTTATTTTCAAAGGCACAAAGAATGCTGTAATTTAAAAAAATTCTAAATGGGCCTTTCATTAATTCTAAAATATCTTTCTAACACCTCAAATACGATTGGGAATAAAATTCTTATTTTAGTTCCTCATATTCGATGACAATATTGTACTTATGAGTCATAATAACCCTAACGATAATATGCTCCTAGGACAAAATAGTCACTGTTTTGCATTCGGTTTGCTCCAGGTCAGTGTGTCATTTGACTTGGTATAATTGTTACTTAGACACTTTAGTAAAAGAGAATGAAAGCATTATCCTGATGAGTACCGGGGATATTGAAGATAAGTATGTTGGTGAAAAAAGAAAAGGCAATTTAGTCATCCTAATTATGAGAAGATTCATAGTCTCATGAAAGATGCTGAATTACTGCTGATGCAATAGAGTATGAAATACCTCTTTCACTGAGCAAAGATGCTATGAAAGATTTTAAGGCTGTTCTGAATTTTAAAAGTGATAGTGTGTCCATGTTTGGTCAAAAGTTGAAGCTTCACTGCACTAATTCTGGACATTATTATATCCCGCTTGCTATTCCAGGTCTAAAAAGATTAATTTAACTCTGTTTAACAAGTTTGCAAATGGCTGCGGTAAGGACATGACGGAGCCCGATTTTTGAGTTCGGACTCAGGTTCCGAAAAATTCAATAATCGAAAAAATCTGCTTACAAAAGGAATGATCGCATTTCAACCAAATTTGACACCCTCTTAGAGTCTACCATTAGAAGTGTTGTCCAGAAGTTTCATGACCACGGACACCTAAACAGCGTGGAAAATCGATAAAACACAAAAACCGATACGCCCAGATTGCGCCTGAACCGCAGGTCGGTTTTTAGCGTAAACCGACCGGATTTATGAGGAGGCCTTTGGGAGTCACCATGTGAAGTTTCAACTCTGAGCGCCTGTCAAACAGAGTGCAAATCGACAATCGGTCAACCCATAAAAATGTTTTTCCGGTTGGGTATTTCCTAAATGCAGATTAATTTAAGGTCACGCTATGCGCGGGAAGAAACAGGTCAGAGCGTGCAGTGGAGTGGAAGAAAATATTTGATTCTGGAATGTGTGCAGGGCCATTGAAATTCGGCTTTTTTATCCCTGCTACCAGGTCTGACTTTGAGCCACAAATGACATATTCGACTTTGTCAACACTTTTGCTTTAATCGTCGCATCTTATCAAAATAAGCACTTCCTTTATTCGCGTCTTTACTGAAAAAAAAATCCGCATACGTACTGAGTGAAAATGGTTCCACCCTCAGCAGTCCATTTTCCAATTCTTTAAACCTTTTCCCCTAGCTTAGGCCACATCCCAGACCTGACGAGGAGTTTTTGCACTAAAACAGCAGGGCTTCCTCCCAATCCGGCAAACGGTTAGCGGCTTTTCGTTGTCGCACAAACCAAACGAGCAAACGCTTCATTGCAGCTCCTTGCATTCTCATCGCCGGCATCACGTGCGTTAGAGGCAAGCTGCATATGCAGCAGGCAGCTTGACCCCGTTTACGGCCAAGCCTTGTGCTTGCCAAATAATGCGCGCGTGCGTGAATGCGCGCTAGAATCTTGAATTTTGCGTGAGCTCATTCATTGGTCTAAGTCATTGCTATTGCCATTGTCCAGGCTACACCAATCAATGACAAGTCACGCTCCCTTTAAATACCTTCAGCGCGGCTGCATCCGCACTCACGTCTTGATTTGATCGCCATTAACGCATCTGTCCTTGGATTAATTGACAGCTTTCTGCTGCCGCAAGTTACTATTTGCTTAAACGTTTGCATTACCCATTTTATCTCCGCGTGCTGCCTCTACTGCGCAGCCCAGTCCATCTTAGCGTTCCATACCTATTTCTACCTTTTCGTAGTTCAGTTTTGCTATTAAACAGTTAACTGCTGTCACAAGTTACTTATTTACTCAATCGTTTGCCCAACCTATTTTACCTCCACGTTACAGTTTTCACTGTAAGTTGAAGTGTACTGCCTTTACTACGCGGCCCAGTACACCTCAGTACTTCACTGCCTATTTGCTTAAACGTTTGCATTACCCATTTTATCTCCGCGTGCTCCCTTTACTGCGCAGCCCAGTCCATCTTAGCGTTCCATACCTATTTCTACCTTTTCGTAGTTCAGTTTTGCTATTAGACAGTTAACTGCTGTGGCAAGTTACTTCTCTTCTGCCTTTACTACACGGTCCAGTACACCTCAGTGTTTCACTACTTTTTAACCTTCAACGCTTCAACGTTTTGGTTGCGTAACCTCTTCCTACAGCGACGTTTTCGTGCTGCCAGAAAGCACGGCCCAGAGATAGGAGAAGCTTTTTCCATACCGCTCCACTGCATTTTTAGTTTTCGTATACAACGAGGTTGCACCGCTTCAGCTTCGGCATCAACTTCTATTCGCATTTTTACACAGCATGTCTACAACCCTTCAAATGGCTCCTACACGACTAACATCCGCACGTCAGCAACTGAAGACCCCTAACACCGTTAACGTTACACATGCAGGACAGGCGACTGCGGAGGAGCACATAATAACTCCGGTTACAGATGATCATATAGCGTCTACTTCAATCTCTGTTTTGCACTCTTCTGCGTGCCGTGGCGATGACCAACCCGGCAGCTATGCAAAGGCTGCAAAAACACCCAGGCGAGGCAACCTTAGCAGGCGATCTAAAAAGGCCTCACCGGCTAAGGGGAAACGGGAGCAGGATTCCATTGAGTGCACCTCCTTGGGAGAGAAGCGGCTGGCGTCTACTTCAACCTCTGCTTTGCACTCTTCTGAGTGCTGTGGCGATGACCGACCCGGCAGCTTTGCTAAGCGTGCCAAAATACCATGGCGAAGCAACCTTAGCAGGCGTTCTAAAAGAGCCTCTGAGGCAAAGAGGAAGCGGGAGGAGGAAACCGAGGTAGAGGCCTCTTTGAGGCTTTCCATTCAGTCTCAACGGAGGCAGTATGTTTTGTCACATTAAACGCTTGGTGAGCGTAACTACCGTTTGTACTACAAATCAGTTTACACATATTCGTTGAAAAGTAAGAGGAAACTACCTAAACGTACGATTTTTGAATCAAGCACCGACAACGCCGGGCCATGCTGCTAGTATATAAATATAAGTATTTTTTTAAATATTTTCATCCGAAGTATCATCACTGTTATTAGTAAAAATTATTACTAATAGTTTTATTCATCATACTATTTTACTATTTTTATCACACTTCAGGTTTACATACTTTTTGATTATAATCATAATTAAAAAGCCCTAATAACAGGAAATATGTCTAGCAATAATTGAGCACTTCTAGAAAAGATCAAGATGATGTCTAGTTTTTTTTGTATTTACTCAACCCCCTCCCCCACGAGGTCAGGTGGTTACACAAAGTCGGTTTAATGTGGGGAACCCGAGCGCGTACACCCGGGCTAGGAACAAAAATTCCCGAGCCCCGGCAACCGTTGGTTGCGCTGGCCTCGGTGCGTGCACCGAACCCTCTCTCTAGTGCAATGAGAGGACGCGGCCCCGGGCAGCTGTTCCCCAGGGCCGGGCACCTCTCAGCATAATTTTCCTCAGTTGCGACTCTGTCCTTTAACGGAGTCGCTCCTGAGTGCACTCTGCCCAAAGAGAGAGACGCAAGTGAGAGATAATAAGTAATGTGTTACAAACTACGAGAGAGAGAGAGAGAGAGAGTGAGAGTGAGAGAGAGAGAGAGAGTAATTTATACACTAT
The DNA here is from genome assembly GCA_964036315.1 of Acanthosepion esculentum. Taxonomy (NCBI): domain Eukaryota; kingdom Metazoa; phylum Mollusca; class Cephalopoda; order Sepiida; family Sepiidae; genus Acanthosepion; species Acanthosepion esculentum. The sequence goes on along the minus strand of OZ038484.1, from coordinate 126,867,896 downwards.
GGACAGTGGAATGAGAACAATCTACTCTGTATACTAAATAAAGTGTTCAGTTTGAAATTCCTTGGTGGTTATTTAAACTGGTAACACATGAACAAGGCCGAAAGACACAATGGCCGATGTATTGCGATAATAATAATAAAGATGAGGATATTAGTCGGAATGTAAATAAAGTAAATAATGATAACTTCTCACCCACAAAATTCAGACAAGATGTAAATTATTGCGTTATATTCCCTACAAATTTCAATCAATCCTATCACTGGTATTTCGTCTGCACTCGAGTGAAAAAAATTTGTTTTTCTGGATGGAGTAAGATACGAAAATGAAGGGAAAATCTTACAAAATGAAGACATTTTTTTAAGTCCAATAAAATGCTTTAAATAATAAACCGTAGAAATATCCTGTCGGCGTTACATCGATTACGTCAAATGCATCTCCAAGAGAGGACTAACACCCCGCCAAAAGAAGCTACCTTCTTGTGAGATACTTGCAGACTGCGTTATAAATGAAACCTCCGTCTGCTACTTTGACTCTAGTGTAAATCGGACCTATGTCTACTAATTTCGCATTCTAGTGTAAAACCAAATTTATGTCTACTTTTTGGACTCTAGTGTAAACTAAAGTTATGTCACCATTTTGGACTCTAATGTAAACTAAAGTTATGTCACCATTTTGGTCTCTAATGTAAACTAAAGTTATGTCGCCATTTTGGACTCTAATGTAAACTAAAGTTATGTCGCCATTTTGGACTCTAATGTAAAAGCAAATCTTTGTCTAACTTTTAGTCTCTAGTGAAAACGAAACCTATGTCTGCATTTCTTACTTTAATGTAAAACAAAATCTGTCTACCTGTTTGCTTCTAGTGTAAACCAAATATAAATCTATATTAGTGACTCTAGTGCAAAACCAAATCTATTTCTACCTTTTTTCTCCCGTGTAAACCTGACCTATGTTTCCATTGTGTTAAAACCAAATATATGTCTACTTTTTTTACTCTAGTATAAAGCAAACCTATATCTACTGTCTGACACTGCTGTAAAAATAAATCTATATCTAACCTTTTGCTTCTAGTGTAAACCAAATCTAAGTCTACATTATTGAATGTAGGGCAAAACCAAATATATGTCTACCTATTTACTCTAGTCTAACCCAGACCTATATCTACTGTTTGGATCTAGTGTAAAACCAAATTTGTCTACCCTTCTGCTTCTACATTATTAAATCTAGGGCAAAACCAAATATATGTCTACATTTTGGCCTCCAGCGTAAACCAAACCTAAACGTATATTAATGACTCTAGTGCAAAACCAATGTCTATGTTTTATTTATTTATTTTTTTGCTCCCATGTAAAAAAAAACTATGTCTCCATTTTTGACTCAAATTTGACCCTGAGGTTATCACGGAGAGATCTACAGTGGATAGAGTCTCGTCTTGTGCTGTCTTGATTCAAGACCCTGAGGTTACAACGGAAAGACACACAACATGTCTCTTCACCCCAAATCGATGAGGATCTTCATTTGCCTATACTACCTAACCGTTAAGTAAAAACATTTGACATCAAGTTCTGTATATAGAATGAGTGAAAGGTAACACACTCTTTTATGTATGAGGAGCCATCTAGGAGTCTTGAATTAAAACCCTGTGATTTTTTTTCTTTGGGGTTGGTTGAAGGTATATGTCTACTATACCAAAGCAAGACTTTAGAAGAATTGAATGGCGAATACAAGAAGTTATATCTTCCATACTACAAGAGTTCCTGGTGAAATCAGTCGACGCGATTCTTGGGCGGCTCGAGAAGAGGTAGCGAAATCTGGTGTCCATATCGAATTTTAAATAAAACTTCATGCTAAATGCTTTCCTCTCATTGCTAACACCCTCACCAACAAATTCGGGATTTCTTTTCGTATCAGAACAGTCACCATGAGATTCATTCATCTCTTTCCTAATCCTCTGCACTGTCTTCAGATTGACACCCAAACACTCTGCTTGTATAAAATATAATTCATAAATAAATTATAAGTATTTTAAAATGGAGAGTTATTTTTCAGTCACCCTGTAGATTAATTGTAAAAAGCCTAGAACTAAATTTCCACTATTTCTAATTTAATGAAAATATCTGTACATAAATCCTTTTAGTATTGTGACCTAAAATCTTGTTTATTTTTACCTTTAATTTACTGCTTTTCTTGAATCATTAAAGGTTGTATAAAGGTAACGACCACTGTTAGGTTTCGCTTTACTAAAATGCAGGCCATTAACCTTGGACACTTTGCGGACTCAGAAGGAAAACAGCAACAACTCTGAGAGAAGGTAGAAAAGGAAAGCGTGAGGAAAGGAATAAACCATTAACCATAAGAAGACAATGTATGCGGATCAGCAAGAGAAACAACCAAATGTGTGAGCTTTGAATTGGAGACAGGAGAATCAAACAGGTAAATAAATTGAAATATTTGGGTAATATAATGAGAAATTATGGAAAATTCGAATCCGAAACCCGGAGGCGAATCAGAATAATGAAAGATGCTTTCCAGTAATTAAGTAAAAATATGCGAACATTTCGTGACATTTAAAGAAAGACTGTTGAAGTGCTATGCCATTTTCTTCATCAGTATGGAAGTGAATGCTGGACAATTTCCTTAGATTTCAAAAGGAGGCCCGAAGTAATTAAGCAAATATATACGAAGATTTCGTTAGAAATAAAGCAAGATTTTTGAACTGCTATGTCATGTCTCTCCTTCATTATGTCAGTGAATGCTGCATAATTTCCTTACAGCCGAAAAAGAGGCTCGAAGTAAATATATACGACGATTTCCTTAGAAATAGAAAAAGATTGTTGAACTGTTATCTCTCTCCTTAGTATGGCAGTGAATGCTGGACAATTTTCTTACAACTGATACAACTGACCTTCTGCAAAACCTGAACTAAGCTTAGTCGAACCAACCCACATTTTGTCCTTATTCCATTTGTAAGGAGGAAGTTTCATTCAGACAGCTTTTTCGCCCAAGAACTGCTATTTTGTGGAACAGACCCCTTCAGGGATGCGTCTTTGAACATTACAATCCTAACCTCTTCCCATCAAGTATCAGTGGTTATCAGTGTCCTCCTTATCATAATAATCTTCATTTCTTTCTACCTCCTCTTATATTCATACCAAACATCTCATTTCTTAACCATCCACCTTGATTGGCTCTTGAACCTTGCATAGGGTGGAATTTAATAAAACAAATTTCTAATAGTATACAGAATAAGAAACACAATTGATTATGTATTTTTTTAAGAGAGAGAGGCGATTATAAAAGAACTAGAAGACCAAACAGGGAATAAAGTCTGGGCCATTGGATGAACATGATCTCCCAAAATGTTCAGGTAATCTTTGCTGTTGATTCTACCATGCATGGCAACTACTGAACCGAGACATTTCTATGATATGGCGGCCCAAACTATCACTGATCCACCTCCATGCTTCACTGTTGGAAGAAAGCAGTCAGGGTTATAAGCTTCTTTGAGCTGCCTCCACACATAAACTCGCCCTGAAGTTGGGAAAAGAGAAAAACTGAACTCGTCTGAGAATATGACTTGCTTCCATTGGTCTGCAGACCAGGCATTGTGATCTCTGCACCACTTCAACCTCTTATGAATGTTGCGAGTGGAGAGAAGTGGTTTCCTTACGGCGGCTCTTCCATGATATCCAGCCTTATGGAGCTCACGACGACGAACAGTTTTAGTAGAAACTGGACTATTTAGATGATTATTCAACTCAGCAGTCATTTTGGCCGCAGTAGTCCGATGATTTTTTGCCACATTGCGTTTCAATGCACGTCGGTTCCTGTCAGTAAGTTTGCAAGTCCGGCCCAAATTGCTACGGTTGCTAGAGGTTTTTCCCTGTTTCTCGAATTGCGTCATAGTTCTTGACATGGTAGCTCTTGAAAAACCAAACAGTTCAGCAACCTTAGTGATTGAGGCTCCTGCCATGCGATCACCAACAATTTGCCCTTTTTCGAACTCGGAGAGGTCACGCATTTAGCTTAAATTTGACTAAATTCTAAAAATCAATAAGACAAAGACAGTAAATTAGATAAATAAACGTATTTACAATATATATATAACCTGTAATTACGAAATTTTAGTTAAAGTTCTTAATATAATTGATCTTTGAAATATAGGAGTGGAATTTGCAACTGTTTCAATTATTTTGTCCAACCCCTGTAACTTCCAGAAACTAAGCAAATAAGAACAGAAACGTAACATAAACGAGATCAGAACTGCTATTTTGTAGCTATCATCTTGGACGGCTGTGAATAGTGAACAATTTCCTTATAGCTGAACAAGAGACACGCGGCGACAGAAATGTAGCTCTGTAGACGTGTGTCGAT
>OZ038484.1:126853522-126861022 GCA_964036315.1 Acanthosepion esculentum | reverse complement strand
GCGTATTTGTCTGATTTTGCGCATAAGCGACAAGATATTGTTTTTGGCAAAAATGTCTTTAATCCAAGTTTGGAATTAATTGTTCTTGTTCTTTCTATTTGTATTATTCAGACTATATGGTTTTAGATTGCTCCTTTGTTATTTCTCTCTCTCTCTCTCTCTCTCTCTCTCCCTCTCTCTCTCTCTCTCTCTCTCTCTTTCTCTTTCACACACACACACAAACAAAAGATATGCTTGCCTAAGACCATTCATTGGTCGCTTCGTATATAAGGAAGTAGGTATTTACTAGCCCCATCCTCCCACGAGGGTAGATGTGGCACAAGGCCGAGTTTAGTGTGGGACATCCGAGCCCTTAGGCTGGGCGAAAAATTCCCCATAAACGGTTTGTCTACCTCCCCGAGCGAGGCTCTGCCCTTCGGCATAGCCTCGTCCGGGTTCCTCTCTGCCTTCGGGCAGAGAGCTCGACCGTATAGCTGAAAGAATTCCACCTAGTCTCTCTCAATATAGTATATAAGGAAGTATGTTTAAATATAAAAGTCGTTTCAACTTTATAGCTTTAACAGTTGAAAATTATGCTTGTAAACATTTGGTTACTTTGTCTAATGCGTTAAACTTCTTTTTGGCTTTCATCAAAGTGGTATTTTAAGATGCAAAAATATAAGGAATACACTTTTCATGATTAAAATATATTTTAAAATATTAAAATAATATTTTTTTTATTTTAATTCATACTTAAAATATGCTTTACTTTTTTAACTAATCTGAGCCTTTTCGCACTTTATATATTTCATAGCACATTCGCATTCTGACCATGAGATACGGGTTCGAATCTCACCATGGTCGATTTTTCAGGAAAAATGAATTCCTGATGTTATCGGACTGCAGGGGTCGATTCCAGCGTGTGGCACCTTTAGAAAGTGCCTGAAAACCATGCTATGACAATTTTACCACCGCTTGATGAGATGCTACGTTGCATCGAAACATTAGTGCATTTTTGTAGCGGAAATATGTAAGTTCGAATGTAGTAACCTATAATAAAGAAGTATTGCTCTACTTTTGTATTGAGCTCTGTTTTTAAATCAATGTTATGAACGTTTGAATTTATATTTGGTCCGTTCCCAATCCATTTGGTTTTATATATATATATATATATATATATATATATATATATATAGAGAGAGAGAGAGAGAGAGAGAGAGAGAGAGAGAGAGAAGGAACAATATTGAGGAAATATCCAATCAGAAACAAAAGGCTCATAAAATATTCCAAAACAGAAAACTAACACTCCTGAAAACGCAATGAATCAAAAAATATATTATCCTACCAACTCTATCACTGCTTTGAATATACGCTCTTTAGCGCTAGAGGGCGTCGTCAGTGATGTTCTGAATTGGATCATTGGGCAGTTTCGGGTCTTTCAAACATCATACTGACCTCACCAAGTCGACCCCATCAGAGCTGATCGGACTCTGATACGCCCTCTAAAAGTGCTTACAGACACTAACTTCTATAATATACACCGTCATCGCGCATTTGATTGGTAGTTGATCAATAGCCAATCACAATGGTGTGTGCTTTATTTAAGTTGTTTGCGGGGAATTTTTTTTTTTTTTCAGGTGGACACCCTTTCATCGGATACTTAGAAGGTAATTATGTTTTCTGTTTTACCCACATCCCAGTAAGATACTTAGTACATCTACAATCGAAAAGAATTTATCTAAACACAACATAAAATTTGTTACTTCTACATCCAGAACAATAAAAGTCATGGTCAATACTGTAGCGGACCGTGTTGGGTGTAGATGTGAAGAGATATCAGAAGGTTAAAATTTCCTGCTGGCCGGTCCAGCTACATGAGAATGTCGGACATTAATTAAGTCCAGAGAAGACAAAGAAAACAAACAAGACCGATATACATGGGTAAACAAATATATATTAATAATGAGTTATACAAAGACATGAACAGTTTCGTAGAGTTTGTATGGAGAAATTATGTGCGTGTGTTGTAAGTGTTCGTACGTACGTGTATGGTTCTTAGCGCGTTCCCAGAATTTGGGAAACGCTGTATCTGTGAAAGGTCACATATTGGTGTAAGTGGAAAAAGTACGATTTTCCCTCGTCTCCGTGCGAGCTAGCGGCCCAAGGCCTGAGTCGAAAGAGAGAGAGAGAAGGGTCAGCCAGTATTTATAGCCAGGGGAGGGAGACCCCTGTTGAAGGATTAAGGAAACTGAGGAGGAGCTAACTGCGACAATACTAAATAAAACAATAAACTAAAACCTGAAAGAGGAGTTTATGAAATGATTTAAGTCCGACAATTATTTTGATATATTTTCTGTTTATACGTTGTTTTTATTTAAGTAAATGCTCTCTTTATAATAAACAGTATTAATTACATTTACCGACCCGAATGTCCGAGAAATTTTGTAGAAGATATATCCTTCGACATGAATCGAACCTGTGTTCTATTAACAAATATTACAATTTAACTAATTTTATAATTAATAAGATAACAGCTTCTATATAGACCATAAAAATAAATTTAATTTCGAATAAAAATTTAATTTCTAAGAAAGAATTTACATCTGGATGAAAATCTACAGCTGAAAAAAATGAAGGACGTAAATAAAATCAAAACTTCATGAAAATTCGCGTTTAAAAGAACGGAAAAAATAGAACATTTCATAAAAAGACTACGATTGAATGTATTTTATTTTCTTAAAAATAATCACAATAATAATGATAATAACAATAACACAAGCTAATGCCCACCGCAACAAAAAACAGTTAATAAATGATACAAAATTTAAAAAAATAAATCAAATAAACTTCGTGCCTACAAATCAAGAAAAATCTATTAAAATGCAATATGCCAATTATAAAAAATAATCGAAATAGTTTTACAAAACTACTACTAATAAATTGAAAATAACATAAATAAAGAAGCAAAAAACATATTAACCAAAATAAATCATATAATAGAATTAAACAATTAACGAAAGTAGAACAATTCATTAAATTAAAAGATGACAAAGACATTTTTTAAAATAAAGCAGCATTAGACTAATAAATGCTACAAAAACTAATATCGGAAAAATAAACAAAAAATAATAGAAAACTTATGTGCGAAACTAAAAAAAATATTCGATATAAATCAAGAGAAAAATACAAAAGAAACCATTAATTGGTTTAACAGTATTACAAATAAAACAATTGGTCTTTTATACAATTAGATATAAAAGACTTTTACCCGTCTATCACTAAGCATATATTAGATTAAACATTAAAGCAAAACAATACTTAAATATTCAAGACGAGGAATTAAATATAATTAATCATTGCAGAAAATCATTACTATACTACAACAATAAAATATGAAAAAAGAACACAATAGTAACAACAAGAATGAGAAATTCGATGTAACATTGGGCAGTTACGATGGCGTCTTATGCGAAATCGTATGAATATATTTATTAAATAATTTATCAAATATTATTAATAAAGATGATAAAAGTTTATGTAAAGATGATGGTCTAATAATTATAAGAAATTATAACGGTACAAAAATAGAAAATATAAGAAAACAAGCTTATTAGTTTTTATTCCAACAACTGTAACAGCATAAAATCTGGAATAATTATAGAATTCTATTTAAAAATGCTAAGAATCTTCAGCACTCAATACTTATCTGAAGAAGAAGAAATATACATAGAAAAACTTTCAAAAACCTCCAATATCCTCATTATTTCACCCACAGAGCTAAGAGAAAGGCACACAAAATATACAACCGCAAAAAAGATAATAACATTAATAGCAATAATAACAATGACAATAAACTAGATAAATATAAACATATAATACTACAATATCTATCTTTCTCAGATGAGGTATTATGCGCACTATTTACATTATTCGGACTATTGTCCTCACTTTGTTGCCATATTTATCACGTTACGGCCGTTGTACGCTCCGGCTTGCATCAGGTGGTTGGAATGTCGAACTGAACCTTAAGGACACATGGCACAGTGGATAAAGGCGTTGCTTAGATCCAGTGAAAATGTGAGTTCAATACCTGGTTAAGGCAGTGGAGAATAACTGATAACTGACATAAATTAGACATGGCACGTGGAACTAGAACAGTCTACCCCAGCGAGCGAAATAAAGGGTTCAGTTTGACATTCCAACCACCTGAAGAAGGCCGGAGCGTACAACGGCCGAAACTTTGTGATAAATATGGCGACAAAGATGAAAGGACAATAGTCCGAATAATGTAAATAGTGTATATAATATTACCTATTAACTTCTTAACATCTACTATCCAAAACAATTTATCTAATCTTAACAATATTAAAATAATTACAACCACATCGAAAAGTATTATGGCTATGACCCGAACTGAAAATATCCATAACAATAATAATTCTGAAATATGTATGTTTAAAATAAACCGTCACAACTGCTCTTCACAATACATTGGGGAAACTTGCAGAAATTTAAAAAAAAAACTATGAACACAAAATGATCTTGTACACAACAATTTATTAAATGCATTAGTTACACATAGAAATAAATTCAAAGACAAATTTGATTCAAATAATGCTATTAAAAAAGAAAGCAACTTAGACGAAAAATTCTCTCGGGTGCTTATATCGAATCTTATGAAAATATAAATCTACACCTCGGATTTTTTCAAATATCTCAATTCCTGAAAGTATTACTTCTTCCCAAGACAACATACAGGACTAGAAAAATATTAAAAACTTAAATGAAAACTGTTAAATTCATAACCTCCTGTTATTTAACATATATAAGGCATAAATTAATTCCAAACTACAATAATTTAAATATTAATTGCATAAATTTTATGATGTCAACGAACACTCGTTGTCACTTTTGTAATGTCAACGAATACTCGTTGTCACTTTCATAATGCTCGTTGTAGTAGAGACTTTGTAATCGCATATACAACTATAGTAACGCCGTTGAACAAAACTGGTGCCAGATGCCTTCGAATAGCACTCGCACTAATAGTACTTGCTCGATGATACTCGCTCGAATAGTAACCACCGAATAGTGATCCATATAGAGAAATAGTATAGGAAATTGTATAGAGAATGGCGGTCCGTAAAGTAATAGAGGAGGGAGTAGAAACAAAGATCAAGTAGACACAAGCTACCTCCCATATATGCGTTGCCTCTATGGTCACGTGATCTACTTAATTCAATAATGGGATCGCCTGTGTTTGCTCACTGGTGATCTACGTTCAAACTCAAGTGTCGGCAGCGACACTTTATTCCTGTATAACCCCCCCCCTTTGAGGTGACTTCCTCTAGAGTCTATATTTCTTCAGCTTCCGTTCAATAGTAAAATGTTCCGTTGCTGTTCTTTTTCTTTTACTGTACCTCCTCGGTTCACTAATTTCTGGTGGTATGGGTGCGCCAAACATGTCATACAATATTTCCATCAGTACCTCTTTTCGTGGACTTACTAAATCAGTGAATCTCCGTTTTAACTAATTAAGGTGTCGCTTATGTTCCCACCTTTGTCTCTGTACCATCCATGTCATATTGCCAATCAGTTTTTTTAATAACGCCATCTTCCCAGAATTCTTTTCCACGTTGGTACATTTTAAAAACACTTTATCTCTAAGTTTAAAATATGTATTTATATTATTTTTAATCCTTGATGTTCTCGTCTTTCGTTCCGGTAGCAATTTGTTAAATACGGACTTAATCTTAATGGCGAACTCTGCAGGCCATATTACAGACTTCGGGATAGGTGTTATTCTGTAAATACTCAAAAATTGTAGCATTTCTTCATCAGACTCCTCTCCCTCCGACTTTTTTTAATGTATCGACAAACCGTTCCGCTTGACCGATTGATCTTGGGTGATAAGGGAGAGCTGTATATGTATATGTATATGTCCTATTGCTACATGATTTGCAAAAAAAACTTAAATTCACTAGACGTGAATTGAGCCCCGTTATCTAAAACGACAGAGTCAGAAACACCGAACCTTGCAAAAATCTCGTGTAGGAGATTTATCGTTACCACGGTAGTTCGTTTTCTACATTTTAATATTTCTGGACATTTAGTGTACCTTTCGATTACCGCTAGATAGCATGCTCCGTTTAACGGTCCTGCGAAGTCTATATGTATTCTGGATGATGGCATTTTTTCGGCCAAGGTTGAATTTTGATAGGCGGTGACTTCGCTGCCAGAGCACAACCTCTGCATGATTTGTTTAAATTTTTTATATCTTGATCCATTTTTGGCCAGTAAGTGTAACACCTCATTAAGGATTTCATTCTAGAAATTCCTGGATGTCCTATGTGAAATTCTTTTAGCATACGTTTTCGCAATGATGCTGATGTCAAAATTCTTTCTGCGTAATAACTCAAAAACCAAGGAATAGGGGACATATGTTTATATGAACTTTTGCCCTTGATTCTGTGTGAGGAACCCGCCCCCCAAAGTCTGTAAATGCATTTTTCATACACCCTATATATATGAATGAACTCACAGTTAACTGTAAACACAGCTATAAATTTAACTTACTATACGGGTAGTAATACTTTCGACGATAAGGCTATGCTAGTGTAAGTTTAGTAGGTTATTACTTTTATTACCTGATGGTCCTCCTGTCGATATGGGTGTGTATTTGTGTACGTGTGTTGCGTAGTTTGTGTCTGCACGTATGTGTGTGTTTTTACTGATGAGTGTATATATATGATTTTATAATATATATATATATATATGTGTGTGTGTGTGTGTGTGTGTGTGTGTGTTTATATTTGTATTTGCGTGTACTTCTGTATGTATGTATATGTTTATGTGTATGTATGTGGGGGTATATATATGTATATATATATATATAAAATGAAGAGGTTATAATGGTTCCAACGAGAGAAAAGCGTGTATATTAAAAAGAAGAGAGGTACCGCAAACTTTTTGGGTTGTAATGTGGGTTTTTAAAAAATATTATTCTTTATTTTTCATAGTTTTACAACACGGGTTTCTGGTCTCACGACCGTCTTCAGGTAAAGGGTGGAGATTTCCACATATTATTAAAAATAATTAATTTTTTTCCTTTATGTTTTTCAATGTTACATCTTCTCTATATGAGACATTCTCTGTTTTTGTGTTGGTCATTCCAATGTCTTTCTTTAAATGGTAGTGAAGAGTTCTGAGCGAAGGGTCATAAAACAATTAAGGTTGGTTTGAGGAGTGATGAATCGGTTGTTTTATCTTTTAATGTTTTAATAACCCCTGTGTGTTCTTAGATCTATTTCCATTTCCGTGTGTTTCTGTCAGCATGAGTGTATATATGTGTGTGTACATTCCCCCTGAATACATACACTGTCTCACTACGAAGAATTAGTAAACACATTTGTACACATACACACACACACACACACACACACACACAAACATAGAGTGTGTGTGCGTGTGTACGGATTCCTTGTGGTGGGACAATGTACGTGTGTGCGTGTGTGTGTCTGT
>OZ038484.1:126838522-126851022 GCA_964036315.1 Acanthosepion esculentum | reverse complement strand
ATATATATATATATATATATATATATAGATAGATAGATATAAAGAGAGAGAGAGAGATAATATTACTGGTAAATATACACATATATATGCAATCATATCTCTAAAATATATATACATACATACATACACATACATATATATATATGTATAAAAAATAATTCCAAGAGGATAGAATCCAGGTAGAACTCGATGTCCAGGACAGAGTAAGGATATAATAAAAAGGCTTAAACACTAATATTCCATGGTCATAATTTATTCCATTAGAATCGTAAATACGATTCAATTCATCAGGTCTGATTAATTGGATCATATTTACGATTCCAATGGAATATTAGTGTTTAAGCCTTTTTATTATACATATATATATATGTGTGTGTGTGTGTGTGTGTGTGTGTGTGTGTGTGTGTGTGTGTGTGTGTGTGTGTGTGTGTAATAATAATCTGTTGGTATATAATCCAAGTGAATCCTAATAATGTAAAATATTAAAACTGATCCACAAAGAGAGCTCAATGTATTTATTATAACAGAGCATATATAAATAAATGAATTACATAGAATCGAAATTCAAAATTACTTCATTTGGTTATAGGTATTTCACCCCACAAGAAGCACTTACTTCTAACTTCTTTTTGTGGGGTGTATTAGCTATAACCAAATTAGGTAATTTGGAATTTCGAGTCTATGTAATTCATATATATATATATATATATATATATATATATATATATATATATATATATATATATATGTGTGTGTGTGTGTGTGTGTGTGTGTGTGTGTGTATGTGTGTGTGTACATATAATTGTTTACAATATTCAATATTTATTGAGCAAAAGTGCTGAATACAAAGTATATTGTGTTTGGAGATATAAAAAGTCTAGATATAGCAATACATTCTTTGTGGTGAATATTAGTTTCATATTTTTTTCAATATTTTAAATCATTTCTCAAAGCTGGCTGTAAAGGTTAGCACGCCTGTCTTGTAAGATCAATTATGACTGAGTAGTGAGTTCGATCCTCACTGGATCCTCCACACTTTTGGCTTTGTGCCTCTGTTACGCAGTTACCCCAAGCAAAATATTAAAGCCAGCAAAACGCCAAGAATATGAGTAAATGAAAAACGTTTTTAAAGAGAAAGGACAATAAAAAAGAAAAAGCGATTAAGAAGGCAAAAGATAAAGATTGCCATTTCATTTAAATTTTGAAATATCAGAATGTACTGGAAAGCAAAAGACGGAAATGAGTTCTACAGGCAAGAAGTGCAAAAGAAGAAACTTTTAGCATAGAATTTATACTTACATATAACCAATTCAGCTGTCAAATGATGAGACCTGAGTTAGAATCTAGCACTGCACTTTAATTTGTAAAATCTAAATACCAAAGGGGAAAACTCATCAGAACAATTACCTTCAAAATATTTATAGAAAATACACAGGGAAGCTACATTCTGGCGGTGTTAAAATGGCTGAAAATCACACCTGCGGAATTCTGTTCTGGCTTCTTTCTTTCCAGTCAACTTTGATCTTTAAATCTAAATGCAATGTCAATTGTTATCTACTGTCTTCTTGATTTCTCTACTTTTATTGTTCTCGCTCCTCAATAAGCTTTTTCTTTTTCGTATTCTTTCCCTCTCAATCACTGATTGTGAATTCGTGGCTTTATTGCCCTGCTTCAAGTGGAATTATTAAATCTGTATAATGGAAATCGTGTATATACAGCGTGCGATGGGTAAATTGTCGTCATGTTATAATTTTACTTACTTGCATACGCTTTAATTTGTTTTTTACTTCATGTATTTATTTGGATTACATTATCGGGATCGGTTTGTTAGTTTATTTATTTATTTGGATGAATTTAGATCAATTTATTTTACTTGTTATTATTTGTTTGTTATACTGTATATTTACTCTTTTTCTTTTCGGTTTTCGATTTTTTAGTAACGCCGGATTTTTTTTCTTTTATCGTTATATAACTGTTATAGCTATTTTTTTCATCCGATTTTTGGTTCGATTTTTATAGTCTAACTAATATTTTGGTCCTAATGCTTTTCGAATTTGTTTATTATTTACTTCATCAGTAAGGCGCAAGCCTTTATCACACTAAAAGACCACAAAGAAAATTTCATAGACGAAATAGAATAAAAAAGAAAAAAGAAAATCAATGAACCCAAATAAATAAAGTATCGTGTTACTGCATAATTGTCCATCCTATAAAATGTTTAATATCTAAAAAATCACTAAATTAATTGAGTTTCTTTTTTCTAGGTTTTCAGATAAGATGTTTAGCCATCTTGACACCATTTTTCGTAAGAATCACTGAAAAACCCTTTGAGTTATTCAGCTAGAAAGAGAACAGGTTAAAACCGTTTTGTATCAGCCCCACTGTCTTCACAAATGAGCAATGGCGAGAGTAAAAATATCATTCAGGCCTTCAGTAATGGTGCCAACATTCATACTCTGGCTTCCATCTTCAAAGTCCCTTAAACCATCAAGAGAATGGTGAATGTTAAAAAAAAAGGAACAGTAGAGAGGAAAACTAGATCAGAAGGTAACAACAGGAAGAGGGATCATCATTTCAACTTAGAGCTAAAGAGATCAATTAGAAAAGATCCAAATCAATCCATAGGACGTTTGGCACGTGAGAGAGCAGTTTCATCTATGACAAGCCAAAGAGAAGTGAAAATGGCTTGAAAATGAAATCGTACGTGAAACCTGTGAGGCACCGTGTTACTCCAAGACAGATATTCAGAAGGTTAGAGAAGTTAAGTAGGAAAATGATCCTGGAATAATATATATATATATATATATATATATATATATATATATATATATATTACAGAAGAAAGGAAAACGTATTGTTCCAACTTGTCAACTTATGATTCCTTATCCTTGCGATATTGCATCAGTCACCCTCCCACATATGCATCGTCACAAGCCTGTCGATTGTCTGTCACGATTTCCGTGATAAATACTCAGATGAGCTCCATTCTTCAGTTCCACCTGTTCAGAACTTTGCAGTCAGTCCATGCCACGCTACGTCCGTGAAGTCGGAGCATCCTCATTCTTTCCCCGACCACTACAATTTGAAATTCTTCAAATCAAAGAGTGGAGTGTTAATTACCCTCATAATCTTTACTTCCTAATTTTGCATTCTTATCGTACGCCTCATTTCATAAAACTCTACCTTGAGTGCATCTTGAGTCTAGCATTGGAGGAACATTAAAAAAAGAAAGAAAATCAACTTTACTGGTTAAAAAAAATTTATTACCAAAACAGGACCGATTTATAACATTACAACACTATTTAAATGTTTGAAAATAGTACGACATTGCTAAGGTGACAGAATCTCTTTTTTGTTGTGTATATATATATATATATATATATATATATATATATATATATATATGTCATTCTGTTGGAGGCTGTTAATAACAAAGTGTTATTCCTTTTATCATTTTACTAGCTTTCCTTCTTTTATATCCTTTTTAATATTATTTTAACTGTAAATGTTTTACGACTTAAAAGTTAAGGATAGGTTTTTATAAATTGCTTGTAAATGCGAGTGATTCTTTAACGTTTTAAGATCCTTTTATGATCAAACAAATCTTCATTCATACGAAAAGCAGATATCTGCTTTTGGTATGAATGATTTGCGTAATATACATATATATATACATATATACACATACATATATATACATATATACACATACATATATATATATATATATATATACATATATATATATACATATATAAATATATATACATATATATATATTCACATATATATATATACACATATATACATATATATACACATATATACATATATATATATACATATATATACATATATATAATATATATACATATATATAATATATATACATATATATACTATATATACATATATATACTATATATATACGTATATATAGAATATATATACATATATATAATATACATATATATAATATATGTACGCATACATATATATACATATATATATAATACATATGTACATATATATAATATATATATACATAAATATATATACAGATATATGATACATATGTACATATATGATATATATATACATATATATATAATAGATATGTATATATATATAAGATACATATATATATAATAGGTGTGTATATATATATAAGATACATATATATAAGATATATATATATATAAGATATATATATATATATAAGATATATATATATATATAAGATATATATATATAAGATATATATATATATATAAGATATATATATATATAAGATATATATATATATAAGATATATATATATAAGATATATATATATAAGATATATATATATATAGATAGATAGAGAGAGAGAGAGAGAGAGAGAGAGAGAGAGAGAGAGTGAGTGAGTGAGAGAGAGATGGCGGAATCTATCAGATAAAGTGTCTCCAATGCAAAAACATCTCCGTCGGGGAGAGAGCAGATATTCTCAAACCCGACCCAAAAGAGACTTGCGTTTAGACAGACAATCTAACTCTCTCGTCTTACATCAAATTGACGTGGCATAACTTTGTTTTGACTAATGCCCTCCTAATGAAATAAGAACGTGTCACTTTAAGAAGAAAATATTCTGAAAGCATATTTATAGCATTCCTACGAACTATAAACACTCGTTTAAAAATGACATCACATCATCATCTTTCTACAGATCCATTATTCATGAATATAACTTATGTCTATCTAATACATAAATTTTTTTTTTTAAATATATATTATAATTTATTAACTCTCCGCTATTTCTGTTTACTGGGGCTATAAAAGGACAATGTAAGCGAATAGTCCCAGCTGAATAAAGCTTTCTTAAAGCCTACATCTGCGTACTTTTGTTATTACAGTGTACACATGAAATTTATTGACGTCGGCTTTACATTTTGGTGTCGTATGATTTACTCTTTTCAACTCCAATTTCTTTGGGTTTTTTTATTTATATGTTTTATTTTTAAAGCAAATTCTTTCTGGTTAAAATGACAATAACTGAAGCAATAATACGTATTGGCATGAGAGATGCTCTCACATTTAACTTTTCAATAAATAAAGCTTTGATGTATTTATTTTTATGTAAGATAACTAAGATATCGTCATAAAATTATGAACGACTTAGATTGTTTTCAAAAAAGAATCATACCAACACATCGAATAAACGCACTAATACATATATATGTCTGTGTATTTGTCTGTGTGTGTCTGTTGTCTGTGTATGTGAGTGAGTTGCTTTAATTTCCAAGAGAAACTCATTAAGCAAGAGAAAAAAGAGAAAAAAACGCTTTGTCTTCCTTTTCTTTATTTACTCCGACCATTTACGGAAAGAAACAAAGGATTGGGGAAGCAGAATTTGTCAAAACAAAGTCGGTCGTCTTCGGCAAAGATCGTGTCAAGGCTTTATGCCCGCCATCGTTTCCACATTAACTAGCGTCGTTTTCCGGCGGTCTCCAGTAGTTTACGTAAGTCATTTAGCATGAGATCATGATTTGGCGATTCACCTTTCCTCCTCAAGTTGAAAGAGCCGCCTCTCTGACGGGCTTCTTCCAGAATAGTAGTCATAATGTCCATATTATCCAAACCTGCAATTCCTGAAAATAAATAGAGAAAAGAAAACGAAGAAAAGTAAATCTTTAATGATCATTATTGTATTTTGGAGCATTTAAAGAATCGAAACTCTTCAGTTTGAAATATATAAATTTAGGAAGCGCCGTCTAAGATTTCGGGTATAGCTTCTTTTTTTATTTTAATAAACATTTTGTGAGTAATAATTTTAATGAAACAGTATACAACAGCAAACAGAAAACGTGAAAACCCCACGAGTTTCAAATAAACAATGTAATTTGAATAAAAAGATCGGCTGGAGTTTAAAAAAAAAAATTTCAGTAACAAAACGCTTTCTTCTATAATGCTGATAGCCTAAATTAAGAGGGGGGGATTTATTTAATAAAAGGGTTGGTTGGAATAAGCATGTCTAGAGAGGATTTTTCTCCAAAAAAGAATCATTTGCATCTCAAAGTAGGTACGAGATAAATAAAGTAAAAATTTTCATGGTTACTTTTTCCAGAAATCTTTGGTATCAAACAATTAGAAGACATGTATCTGGCACAAGATCACAAAGCAGCGAGTGAGAATCGAACACATTACACTGGAGAATAGATTAGAAGGCATCTTTGCAATCCATCTCTTTACGGCAAGCGCATGTCAGTGGGTTTTATGAGCGACCTTCAGCATAAGGTCATAGTACTGAGAATCAAACAAATTGTTCTACGAGCTTGTTAAACATTGTGTTTGCGCCGTGGCAGAATTCCTAGATGACAGGTATTAATAAAGTTAGATTAATTTAACACCCAACTCTTATTAGACTGAACTCACTTCTGTTGTAATGATCTGCGATAGTAAGTTGACTTTCTATAAAGAGGACTTATACACGGATTTTTTCAAACTGACCTTCCAATTTGGGTTGCTATGTTTACAACGTTTCGATCATTGTACTCTCCAGTCGTCTTCAGGTACCTGTCTATATTAGAGGATCTCTTGTATTAATTAATTCTTCTTAGTTAATGTGTCCTTACTATTATCTACTTATTCCACAAGAGCAGAGTATATGAATTTCACTGTCTGTCCCGGGAATCGAAGACACGATCACACCAAGGTAACTTTTGTTTTTACTCATTGGTCATCCAATACAAAACCCAAGAGCTACTCAAGGTGCAGGGTTACTGAATGAGGTTGTTGTATTAACGTAACAAGAGGAGGAAAGAAGTCAACATTATAACAAAATCTAGTAAAGATAACGATTAGGCCTAGACTTAATTGTAGCGATCGGGGAAGCATCCTTTCGAAGGTCTGTTCCACAAGGTAATGGCTCTTGGGAACAAGTTACCCGAATGAATCTTATTTCTTAGTAATGGCATACTAAGGGAATAGAGATGATTTGCCCCTGTGTACGTGGCATGGCGAGTTTGAGCCATTAAGTCTAAACTGATGTAATTAATAAATGGAGCTCGTTAGAACATTTGCCATGGAAATAGCGATAGACTATTGAGGGGCTTGCAACGTCTCGTCTGTGCGGAAGGGCAAATAAATTTAAACAACGAGTGTTTGTTATCGGAATTTCTGAGAGGAGATGGACATCGACAACTGCCCGAGTACAACCACTGCTACGGTATAATTTCAGTTGACTGGTATTTATGTATTTTTATTTACAAATAATTTACTAATAATTTCAAGCTGATGGACATAATGCTTACTGCAACGCTATGCCACAAGTATACGGTATCCAGTAAGGATCAAACTCTACGGAATGGTCTGCGATATAAGTAAATGCTATACAAGTAAGTGTTCTTATTTAATTAGTTTGGCTAAAGGGCCACACTAGCTAGGGACCCGTGAAAATGGATCTCACTACACTAGTAAAATGACTTGCCTAAAGATGGGAGGCACTCTTACGGATCTGCAATGTCATTGGCCCTGGTCTGGTATCCCGGTTTCAGTCACTTTTTTATCACTGTAATGTAGCCTCCCTGTGCCTTTAATATATGTTGACCCCAAAAAACGGGAATTTTTGAAGTGCGTATTGCCAGACATGAGCAAGTGGCAACACTGCGAGACAGTGACCTTGAGCAAGTAAACATTTCGCCGTTTTAGTAACAAGAATGAAATCCACAGTATCCCAGCTGAGATGTTGCAGCAGTCAATGAGGAATCTCAACAGCAGATTTCAAGAATGCATTCGTACAGGAGGACGCCATCTACAGGACGTAATTTTAAAAAAATGAAAATTCCATCATTGTTTATTAAATGGCAAGTTTTATGGTTTCAATTACTATGAATTAAATATTTTTCTTCCATCACTCTTGGTTTTATTGGATTGTTAAAAAGTTCCCGTTTTTTTGGGTCACCCTATATAAATAGTCTCATGGCAACTGTTCTGATGTACTTTGCTGTATGGTACCTGGACTTCATGAATTTAAGCTCAGTGCCAGATTGGCAACAAGGCCTCATCATTTTATAGTTGAGCTGACGAGATGCAACCTTAAATTCTTTGCTAACAGTTTATTTCCTCGTACTTCTCGTCTGTGGAACTCTCTACCGGTGTCTTGCTTTTCAGCCAACTTTGATTTTCAAAAATGTAAATACAATACAATTGTTATCCACTTCCATCTTGATTCATCATCTTTTATTGTTTTCGTTCCTTAATAATATTTTTATTTTATATTTTATTGTTTCACACTCACTAAGCCCGTGTGTCTTAGTGGTTTTATTGCCTTACTTGTGGTGAAATGAATATATATAAAGGGAAAAAAGACAATAGGAAAACTGTATAGTTTTAGCCGACGCATTTTGTGCAATGTGAACTTTGTCAAAGCAAAAAAGAAATGCATTTATTGAAACAAAGTATCTATTAAAAAAATGTCATTAGTAACTATCGCCTTTCCTAACAGAATCACTAATCTCTAAGCCAGCGTTCACAATAAATATATCAAAAAATCAAACGAAAACCTTTGAATACGCCAAAACAACAATACAAACATTATTTCGACATAGGCAAATATTGTCTTCAAACATAAAAGTAATTATCGTAATTTTTTAGTTAACCAAATGATTATACAATAGCGTTTCTAAATTCTTCTAGTTGCTAACGACATTTTGTTTGTTGTTTATAGATACTTTGTTTCAATAAATTCATTTCGTTTTAACTGAAAATTAAATAGCCTTATCAGATCGATACTTTCATATGGATGCCACGCCTGTCGCCGTTACGTATTCTAAGATCAATGGCTAAAAATGACTGGGCGAGTGAAGCTTATGGATTTTGGAGAAGACCACACTTCTTCGAACCTTGTGGACTGGCGCTACAGAATCACAAACTAAGATGTGTATTAAATAACAGAAACCACATCTTTTGAAGTCTTTCAACAACAGCAACAACTAAAATGGATATCACATGTAATCCGAAGAGAAAATAATTACATCATCAAGATGATATTTTACTTCAAAGAAACGGTTAAATAGGACGTCAGTACTGGGAAGAGCGCTAACAGCTACTGAACTTGAGAAAGATATTTTCATGAGAAATTGTTCTAAGAGAAAGATTTTATAAATTTCAACCTGCAGTCGTACTGCCTGATCGATGAATGCTGACTATATGGAAATGGGTCATATTCCCACTATCATTACCATTCTGTCCGTTTGTTTTGCGAGAATGTGGCCAAAGATATGAAAAAGGATAACCAGAACAAAAGATAAGAAGTTCTGTGATTTAAAGATCCACCAGATTAAGAGATTGAAAAAAAAAACATCTAAAGAATTGCCAATAGACACTCATTCAACCAAAACGTTTAAAAAACACCCTTGCATCTCAGTGTACGGTGGTTCTAAATAGGCGTGTCAAAACGAAACTCTCAGCTTTCAAACATGTCAGGGATCTCGGTGCCACTTCATCCAATATTACAAGGACAAATAATGATTGTCTTCGATTTTATTCTGGAAGGCCGAAATCGCACAAAAAATAGAGACAATGCGTTGAAAAATAATCGACAAAAGATTCGTCTTTCAGGTAATTTTGTTGATTGTACTGAAGCGGATAAATAAAAGCAGATATATAAAACTATTGTTTCAAGAATCGTTATATCTGTAGTCAACCAATAGATCTGCCGTCTGAAGAGGTTTTTCCCCAAAATCACTCGAAATGATATTTCCTTGAAATCATTAAAACCCGACGATTTGCTTGCAGTTAGTAAAATAAAATCCAATGTAAGCAGAAACTTACCAATTTGCTTTTTTATTCTTTCCAAATCTGTGAACCAAGAAAAAATAAAATCCCATTAAAAGGAACATTTTTTTAAATAGTTATTTTTTAATTTTTATATTCCATGCGCGTATGTATGTTAAATCGGAACAAAAGTTTGTAGCATTTTCCTGAAGTGAATTTCAAAGACAATATTTATCCAATTGTACAAATTAATTGAAACAAAACGAATAATTCCGTTATTATTTACTCATTTTTCGTATTACTCCAATGAAAAATGACGGAGTGCACATGTTGGTACTTCGTATGTCCATTCCACGACGTCGTTCCTTGCAGATTGACCACAGATTGTAGATTGGATTTAAATCAGAATAGTTTTCGTGCCAGTACTTTGATTTACTCACTGGTAAGGCTTGCCAATGTGTTCGTGCAGCGTTACAATTTGCGTACTCTTCTAGGACTACTAATCGACAGTCGAGACAATAGTGTCTGGGTGTGATGAAAATCTGATGTAATCACGGATGATGGAATATTTTTCAAGGCCAAACAAATTCCATCATAAATCCCAATAATAAATTCATATTACTGCACACCATTGCAAATGACCTTATCTGAAGAAAAAATAGAAATCGATTACATCCTGTCACACCAGTGGGTCTAAAACTGACTGTATGGTGAAAGAAACGAAACTTGAGCAATTGTTTCAATTAATTTGCATAAAGGTGTAAATATTTTTACATAGATTTATTCAACGAGATATGGTGATTTTCTAAGAGTATCTTAGATGTGGCACAAAGCCGAAAGTATGGGACACCTAGTGAGGATCCAACTCATTAAGTCATAATTGTATAGCGAGACAAGCTTGCTAACAATGCAGAAGGACCCAAATGATTTTCTAAGCGGAGATTAGATGTAGCACAAGGCCGAAAGTGTGAGGCCAAATAATGATGATCGAACTCACTATTCAGTCATAATTGCTTACCATTACACCACATTGAAGTGTCCAGTGTTATTCAACAACATATGCGCCATTTTGTTTCACTATATTTCGCTATCATTGAGGTAGATTTATGATTCCCTCCTTCCAGAACTTGACGTCTTTCCGTGTGATAAACTGGCCTAAGTGGCTTTTACAGTCTTCCATAGAAATTTCTCAAGAAGAAAAGAAAATAACATTAATGAACTGTATTTCTCAAGCGCAAGAAAAAGAAACATTTTTTTAAAAGGAATGGACAAATTACTACAATGTGGTGCGACAAATATGGGGAAAAATGAACCACTGTTAACCACACCGAAAGCCGGTCTTCATCCGAAGTAAGTGATTGTGTATGGTAAAATTGAAGAACGAAAACCCCAACTATATTAATATCGGTTCTAACCACCCCAGTGCAATACTAAGACAAATACCCACTAGCATTGGCGCCAGAATTAGTAAACTATCGTCCAATGATAAAATCTTTAATACAAATAAAGAACTATACGAAAAGGCCCTCCAAAAATTAGTTTCAAAAGTAAATTGTCTTACGCAACCATCATTAATAATACCGATACACGAAAGGTGGAATGTAGATGTAAAAATAAGAAAAGAAAAATCACTTGTTCCAACCCCGCACCGTCTGCAAACTGTTAAGTATAAACATCGGTCAGTACTTCCTAAATTTAATTACTGAACACTTCAACAAAAAAAATTCTCTAAATAAGATATTCAACAGGAAGTCAATCAAAATTAGCTACTCGTGCACTGATAATATGTACCAAGTTATTAATTCCCATAACAATTACATTTTAAGTAAATTCCATGGGGAAAAAACTAAATCTAACATGGAAACCCCCTGTAATTGTAGAATTAAGGAAAACTGCCCAGTAGAGGGCAAGTGCAGATCCACTAGGGTAGTATACCAGGCAACCATTACCCCTAAAGAAAATATGACAAACCATAATATTCACATCGGCATTTCTGCAGAATTTAAAAAGAGAATCAATACACATAGACATCCATTCATCAATCCAAAGTTAAAACACCAAACAGCTCTTTCGAAAAAAAATTTGGGGAATTGAAGCAAAAGGGCCTGAATCCTCAAATAAATTGGAAAATTCTAGGTTTCGCGAACACCCCCAATAGTATTAGGGATTGGTGCAAGCTTTGTTTAGAAGAAAAAAATCAGGATAATAAAATATAAAGATCAATGCAAACTATTAAATCAACGGAGAGAACTAATCACGAAATGTAGACATAGAAATAAATTCCAAATTGCATAAGAATGGATGTGCATGTATGTGGGGGTGTATGTGTGCGTATAGTGGCATATACGTATGATCATGTAAATGTACATATATGTATGTATGAAGATATGAACGCATATAAATGTGTTGGACAGCATGATTTATTCCATTGGGCGCTCTGGTATTAACCACAATCTATAAATCTGTAACTCAAGTAATTTACATTAATCTTAACGGGTTTAAGTTTAAATTCCACATCGCTTATTAATAATATTGGACACCTGTAGTACAAAAAATATTTACTGTGAATCCAAGAAAAATTCACCCCGGGGCCTTCTTTTAACTGATATTAAACTACAAACAAGTCCTGGCCATAAATAAACTCCAAACCCAGATCGTTTCCGCCAGGATAAGATACCTTACGCCCCCACCAATCGCTAACACAAACCCTCTCACATTAACAAGGCGGCCCCCAGGGGAGGAATGAC
>OZ038484.1:126786022-126833522 GCA_964036315.1 Acanthosepion esculentum | reverse complement strand
AGAGTATAGATCCTGTTAGGAAAGGTGATATTGCCCAAGTTTTTTCCCAATATCACCTTGGCATAGAATAGGCTGGGCGAGAGGTAGTTTCTCACAACACCACAAATTGCTACAAACCCAAAACAATTACCCGAAACTTGAGTCCTGTTATTAAATAGCCTCGCCATGTCGAGACTTACATATGGACGTCATTCATGGTGCCAAACCTGTTCAGAAATATCTAAATCGTCAGTTGTGAATAAACGCTTTCTATGACCAAATGGCTTTGAGCGAGTGAAGCGTCTGGTTCTTGGGGAAGAATACACTTCTTCGAATCTTGTGAACTGGTGTTACAGAATCACAAACAAAAAACGTTACCAAATAACAAAATCCGCATCACCGGAGGACTTTCAACACCAGCATCAGCTGAAATGGATAACGCATGTAAGTTGAAAAATAATGATATAAGTGTTGACGTTCTACAGTATTTAAAACAAATGACTAGAAAGGAAGCCCGCGTAAATACTGGAAAGAGCGATAACAGTTAGTGGACTTCAGAAACCAGAAAGATTTTAGTAATTTCACCCGAAAATAACACTGGCTGCTCGGCCAAGGAATACCGAAAGTTTCTTTCAAAGAAAACAGCTAATATTTCCATTACCATTATTAATCTTATGGTAAATTTGCAGATTAAGGCCCGGAAAACAATTGTAATCAAAATTTTCACTCTCGTGTGAAATTTCCTGATTAATTCCAAAATAACTGTTATGGTCCAGGTTAGGACCAAGGAAGAACAACACGAACCCAAGAGTAGAAATAACGAAGATATATTACACGGAATAATAATACAAGATGTGGAAGGTGTTAGTATGACTGTCAGTCTGGTTTGGAGTGAACTACAATCGGCTCGATTCGATTCGTCTCTCTCTCTCTCTCTCTCTCTCTCTCTCTCTCTCTCTCTCTCTCTCTCTCTCTCTCTCTCTCTCTCTCTCTCTCTTGAGAGGCGTAGTATACATAGTGTTAAGAAGAGTTCATTCTGTAGTTATAGGTAAGGATCCATAACACACCCCTCCCAAGGTGTTAGTATGACTGTCAGTCTGGTTTGGAGTGAACTACTATCGGCTCGACTCGATTCGTCCCTCTCTCTTGAGAGGCGTAGTATACATAATGTTAGGAAGACTTCATTCTGTAGTTATAGGTAAGGACCCATAACAATAAAAGTTTGCGGAAGAAAATCGTTTAGGCGTTGTCGACAATATAAGTTCGGCCTTATTCGCGCCTAGCCCGGCAACAATTACTGGCGTTACTTACATATGTTTGCCTTCAGTCTTAATGCGCGGAAGCTTACTTAGTTAACGGCCTTTTTACTGGTCTTCTTACTCGTCTTGATTACTACTCAATTCGTGAAATTTAAAGTTGGCGCATTGCGCACTAATCAAGACAAGTAAAACTTTCGCTCATTACCACTCGAGGTAAACGTATGTAATCAAAGCCAGTAATGGCGGCTGGGCTGTAACCTCAACGCGAATGAGGTGAACTTATAATGTCGATAACTCCAAAACGGTTTTCTTCCGCAAACTTTTATTATTATTTTCGAAATAGGAATGCAAATTTACACCAGAATGGAAATTTTCATTACAGTTAGTTTCTTGGGCTTAATCTTCAAATTTACCAATATTGATTGTCTACTAATCTTACAATATATGTGTATTTCACTCTGTAAATACTCAATGAAGTGTAGGGTCAGATGTTACTGCTATGCTTTCCGTAGCAACTAAGTTTTTACGGTATGGAGTCGATAGCCCCCCGTCGAACCGGATAGGGATTCAGAGTTCTTCTTTTTCTAGAGTGGATGCAAACCGAAGCGAGTGTCCAGTCTTATCTGCTATTAATGCCTAGATATAGATAGAAGTGATGGATACATACCATTCCAAGGGTATTTGTCTGGAGAAAATTCATCGCTTTGTCTCTAGGAACGCAGGAAAATGCGGGCGAGCAAAACAAGAACTCGCAAGTGATCTACTACTTTAGACACCTAGCCATGGAGAAAGATGGTTTGGTCGCCCAGAAACCACCTACATTGGCCAGCTATGTTATGACACTGAATGCCATCCTAATGGCCTTCCGGGCTTGATGCGGAACCGATAGGGTAGACGTAATAGACTCTCGAATGTCCGAGCTCGCTCGACCGAATAGAAAAAAAATAAATGAAACCCACTTAGCTAGAATTTGAACTCGACACATCTATCTCACTTTCCGCACTAATAACCGGCACACTGCGCTCACATTCCCAATCTCCTCAAAGATGAAGAATGGACTTGAAGCAAAACAAATGTGGCTATACAGTAGGATGCTTAGGATACCAAGGACTGAAGATGTGAGCAACTACGAAGTTTTAGAAAAAAAGGAAACAAAAAGGAAGCTCATACTTAACATCAGAAAGAGACAAGTGATGTTTTCTATGGCACATAATGAGGAAAGAAGGCTTCGAAAATCCGATACACAGAAGACAGATTGAAGGCAAGAGAAACAGATGAAAACAACGCATAATATGCTTAGTGGGCTTGAGTAAATGGATGGTGGAACAGGGTTTAGGAGAAATAACAGAAAGACAAAATTTATTAAGAGCTACAAGAGGTAGGAACTTGTGGGAACCATAATGGTCCATATCTTGAGGGGTCAAGGTACACAAAACATCTTTCATTTTCTTATTAACAGTGTGTCAGACTGGGTGTTTTATTGTCTTTTGTGCCTATTGAGATCTTAGTACCAAGAACATCATAATTCCTCATCTCAAAGATTTCAATGTATACCTTTTTATTTACCCTCGGCAAAATTAAAGAAGAGACAGATTCATCGGCTTTTTTGCCTTACTAAACTAGCCCAGTTGTGCTGGGTGGTAACAATTTGAAATCGTGTGCTCAAGCGACAGGCATTCGTTTCCCAAGGCAACACCTTTCCTTCCGGATGGAGAAAGGGCCATTACTTATCGCCTGAGGTATCCCCAAAACAAGAAAGGCCGAGAAGGAGTGAACAACATTTGTCTCTATTTCCCGAATGCCTGGGTCCAAACCCACTTTAAATCCGTCCTTGTGTCACGTTTCGCACAAGTTGGGGCATTCAAAAAGTCAAGCAAAGTATTAAGAAACAGAAAAATCGTTAGAAACAAAGAAAAGAGTGCTGAACTATACAACAATATAAGTTTTCCTATTTTGCAGTGAATGCTACACAAACTCATCACGGACGAAGAAGAGAACGGAAGCAACATAAATGTGGTTCTAGAGAAATATTCTGAGGATACCAGGGACCGAACATGTGACAAAGATGAAGTTTTAGAGAAAATGGAAACAAAAAGGAAACTAAACATCAGAAATAGACAATTGATGTTTTCTAGTGCACATAATAAGGAAAGAGGGTTTGTAAAATTTGATACACTCAGGAAAAACTGAAGCAAGTGGTACAGAGAAAAAACAATTAGTGAGCTTGAGCAAATGGAAACAAAAAGGAAATTTATACTTAACATCGGGCAGAGACAATTGTGCTTTTCTAGGGCACATAACGAGGAATGAGGGTTTGGAAAATCTGATACTCACGGGACAGATTGAAGGCAAGAGAAACAGAAGAAAACAACGCATAATATGTTTAGCTTGAGTAAATGGACGACGGAACAGAGTTTAAGATAAATAACAAAAAGACAAAATTTATCAAGAGCTACAAAGGGCAGGAAATTGTGGAGAGCCATGATCGCCTACGTCCTGACACTGCAAATAGAAGAAGAAGAAGAAGAAGAAGAAGAAGAAGGGGTAAAGAGAAAAGTTAAAGAAGGAAGGCGTTCAATGTAGAGTAATCCCTGAGAGCCCCCCCCCCCCACCACCACCACCACAATTCAAATATTTGACAAACCACATTATTTTACTTGTCGTACAAAGAAAATTCTGAATACAGGTTGTTTTTATCTGTGTGTGTGTGTGTGTGTGTGTGTGTGTGTGTGTGTGTGTGTTTCGGACATTTTAGAAAGACGTCACAAACATACAAGGGAACGCCTGATTCAAAAAAACTGCAAAGAGAAACTTTTCACTTTAGACAATGCATCAGCGCGCGGTGGATTTGTGGCCGTGGGGGGAAAATTTTGCGATAACTTACTTATGAAGTGGCTGGGTTGGCGTAGATTCTCTTTGTTTGAACGCTTCTTCTGTGTGTCTCGTAGGTATTTATACTTGATAGGAATTCCCGCCATTTGTTCGTCATCTATCCACCGTGACTTCACAGTATCCAAGCTAATAATCAGCACCAGCAGGCAAACAGTTAACGCACTCACGTGACGCATATTTGCAGTAACTGGAAAAGATGTCAAAAATACGTTTGCAAATGATAAGTTTCATTTGTATTAGAAATTTCATGGAAATAACCCGGGCAATATATATTTACAAAGCAGAAAATAGACAAACAAGAAAAACGATTTATCAGTCTTAGAATGTATGGTATACGGCGGTTATATGGCCAAATTACAGTGCTGTTCAATAAAAGTGACTCACCTGATTTTTTTTACTAAACGTTTTCTTCTCCGATGAAACGAAAGTTGAGCTAAATTCAAAGGATAAGCGATCTAAAATCCGAAGAAGCTTTGAAAGCTCTTTGAATTTAGCAGTAAGTACTGTCAAGCATCCGTTCACTATAATGTTCTGGGGATGCTTTTCTTTCCATGGAACTGGATTCTTAAAACCTATTGAAAAGACCCTCAGGAGCGAGCAGTACAAGAGAATTTTAGAGTCTTGTCTGCTCCCTTCTGCTGAAAGGGTGCAAATCGACCCCACCAAGCTCATTTTTATGCAGGATAATGCTCCCTGTCATAAATCAAAATTGATGAAGGAATACTTTGATGAGAAGAGGTGAGTGTTATGACATGGCTGCCCCAATCTCCTGACCTCAACCCCATAGAAAACTTATGGAGCATTATAAAGTACAGGCTCTCGAGAAATCAGTTGAGCAACAAAGAGGATTTGATTGTGAATTTCATATCCAAATGTAATTCAATGTTTGGAGATGAGATTTGCCTGAACCTAATCAAGTCAATGCCAAAAAGGGTTGAAAAGGTTATTCAAAATAAAGGGGGACCCATAGATTATTAAATATTTCAAACTATATTACCTATTATAAATAAATGATACCTATATTATTCTTTATTTAAAGCTGTTCGGTTATGTTTCTATTGATTACTAGTTGCATGGAATAAGTGATCACTTTTTATGCACAGAGTTTTTCCCTAAATCTCATTTATATCCAAAATTATAATTATCAATACAATACCTTAGGGCGAGTAAACCTTTTTACTAGGTGGTCTGGAAGGGGTCTTTATATTAGTAAGATTAATAATTAGTTTGACCGCAAAAACAATAGGCGAAAAAAATTTTAAGTAAAAAGAATCAGGTGAGTCACTTTTATCGAACAGCCCTGTATACCTGAAAACAAAAATAACTGAACTTCAAAGCCTCAAGGTGACACCGATAAGCTTAACATCTTAAATTTTAGAACACTTCAGTCTGATTTGGCAACCAATATTGTCAATGGATACTATTTAAAGCTATAGAAAACATATGAGAAAATTACTTCACTGTCATTTCCAGAAACAACAATGACAAAGCATCCCTTACGAGTATTAAAAAAAAAGAAGTGCAATTTGTTAGACCCCCTGACAGGAACACTGATCGTAGAAAAGATAGAGTAACCAATAGGCTGACCAGCGTCTATAAAAAAAGGATGTGACCAACAAATGTTTCACTTCTTTAAATAATGATACGCTTTCATAATAATGATTGTTATTGCAATATTTTGTTAAAGTTGTTAAGCTCAAATATTTAACGATGCGAAAGGGAAATTTCTATGAATATTTTATTGTCCTAGAATTCCCCATATGAGCTTATTCAATTATTAACTTATGAATTAAGATCCATCAGAAAATTCAAATAAGAAAAGTATGAAATATTCACGAGTATTTTTAGTTAATACTATTTTATTAGTAGCTTGACTCTAGCTTGACTCTATATTATTATTACTGTTACTTATCACCGATTACTCTGGGTTGATACACCCGTTATTATTTTGCTATGTGCCTGGTGTCTAGTAACACATGAGGCCACAGATGAGGTTTGTGTAATGAAATGTTTCATGGGGTAAACTGTATTTTAAAGTAGGGTTGGTTTTCTGCTGAGGTTTTTCCTTTCCTTAGACGAACACGTGTTTCCACACTAAACGAGTTCCATCTTCTTAACATTGGGAATTAAAGAAACACTTCACACTTGAAGAAACAGATAAAAACTTTTTAAAACGCTAAGCAAAACCGGTTAAAGTAAAACAAAGTAAAAAAAAAAAGGAAAACAACAAATTATTTTTCTAAGAAAAAAACTGAAAATCCAGTTCTAAGAAACCAAGTTTTAATTTTAATACTTCTCTGTAAAAATTCATATATATTATAAATAAATATTACTATATTAAATATTAGGTCCTTTTTTTCCAATTCTCATTTTAGTCTATGCAACAAGTTTTTGTACAGAATCTTTCTAGCAACATCATTTTTACCTATATATATATATATATATATATATATATATATATATATATATATATATATATTACTTCAAAAGTTAATTTTAGTTGATATCCATATTTGAAATAGACACTCCATCTTTAATTTAAGCAGTGTGTATTACATCTATCGACCTGCGCAGTCGAGATATATTAATAAAGAACAGAGTTCGAACCTGTTTCCCTCTTTGTAGGAGAAACCAACGTTTGATCCGACGTGCCTCATACCGCTTTGATCACAGGAAGGGAACAGACCAGCAAGGTTATAATTCCCTATTACTGTTTTTTCTTTGGAGCTTACCATAGTTTGTATATTACATTATTTTGTACGTAGTTACCGTTTAGCGGGCAAACTTGCTTTATTCTACAGTCAGAGGTGGATGTTTGTTCTGGTGTTTATCCTGTCGTGTGCTTCTTTTATGAGATTAAGAAACAAGAAATTTTCGTTAGAAAAAAGAAAAGAGTATTGGCATGTTACCTTCCTATATAACAGTTATTGCTAGACGATCTACGCACAGATGAAGAAGAGACTTGAAGCAATAGAAATGTGAATTTCCAGAAGGATACTATGATCCGCACATGTGAGCAACGATGACGTTTTAGAGAAAATGGAAACAAAAAGGAAACTTATACTTAACATCAGAAAAAAACAGAAAAATTTCTAGACTACTAGACACGAGAAAATAAGGATTGTAGAGACCTAGAAAGCATCCTTTCCGGAGACTGTTGCACAAAGTAGCGGTTCTTAGCAAGAAGTTATCCGAATGGATTATATTACTTACTAATGGAATACTTTGAAGTGGGTATGATTTGTTACAGTGTACGTGGTATGGTTGGTTTTAGACTTGAGGTCTGAAGTGATGTAATTAATAAATGTATCGCGTCAGAACATTTGCCATGGAAATAGCGATAGAGTATTGAGAGGCTTGTGACGTTTCGTCCGTGCGAAAGGACAAATAATCTTAACCAATGATTGACTATTATCAGTATTTCCGAGAGAAGATGTACATCGACAATTCATCGACAACCACTGCTACGACATTACGACACAATTTATGTTAAATATTATTTACGAATAATTTTAATTTACAAATAATTTAGTAATGATTTCAAGCTGATGGGCATAGCAATGAATTTAACGCTATTCCACAAGTATAGAGCATTTAGCGAAGATCGAACTCTCCTTAATGGTCTGCGAGATAAGCTTCTTAATCATTGTTCTATAGGTCTTCATTTACTTAGTTTGTCCCAAAGATCAAACTGGCGGGGCACCCCATGTAAAATGGAACTCACTACCCTAGTAAACTGTTTTTCCTCTACGGCTAGAGCCTCACCGACCACCGAAAAGACAATAATGGCACAAAGCTGTAAACGAGCGTGAAGAGGAAAAAGAACAATGGCCTACTTAGAGTCGGCTGATTTAAAAACGTACAGACCCTAACAGTTCTAATATACACACACACACACATATATATATATATATATATATATATATATATATATATATATATATATATATATGATGAATAATCAAAAAATTTTCTTTTTACCTAATGTGTGGAATAGGCTATTTGTATTACTTTAAAAAGAAATTTTGTTGAATTATATTGCTCTGTACAAATAATACTAAGCCCCACACGGGTTACACACCCACGGAATTTATTTTACCTTTACTATGTGTGTATATATATATATATATATATATATATATATATATATATATATATATATATATATGTGTGTGTGTGTGTGTGTGTGTGTGTGTGTGTGTGTGTGTAATCAAAGAAGCAAACAACCCGACATCCCAATGCGACCCATAATATCAGGGAACAACAGTGCTCTGCACAAAAGATTGGTTCTAATGTGTAAAAGTATGCATAAAATGGCTCTATAATGTGTATATAGGTGTGTGTGTGTGTGTGTGTGTGTGTGTGTGTGTGTGTGTGTGTGTGTGTGTGTGTGCGCTCGCGCGCGCAGATATATATATATTTTTTTTTTTTTAAGCGTATCACCCCGAGCAAGGCCGGTGGCCACTATCACGCAAGGGGTTACAGAAGGGTTGGAGGAAGAGCAGATAGGAGTGGTGAAGGAAGGGTTGTGGAGAAAGAGAAGGACGGAGGGCCGATCGAGGTGGGGAGGTTACGGGAGATATAGAGCGAGAGCAGATAGGAATGGAAGATGTCAGGAAGTGGATAGATCAAGGCAACTGGAGATGACGATTGACGCTACACTTAAACCGTTGGAGATTGTATTTGTCAGGGAAACAGAAACAGGGAAGGGAGTTCCATAGGCGAGATGTGCGAGACATGAAGCTATTGGAGTAGAAAAGACGTCTACATCTAACAGTTTCTACGGTGAAGGGGTGGGAACGGGATGCCAGCCTCGTAGGACGCTTGAATTCACGAGGCTTAGGGACAAGTGAGAGCAACTCCTCAGAGCAATTACCGTGGAAGTACTTGTAGAAAAGGCAGAGTGATGCAACATTCCGTCTGTGAGAGAGCGACTGCAGACGAGATGACAGATCAGGGCCAATCACATTGCATATCCGTCTCTGGATCTTATCAAGAACCCCGAGGCAACACGCAGGGGCCCCAGACCATAAATGGCAGAAATACTCCATGCAAGGTCGAATGGTAGACTTATAGACCTGGAGGATCGATTCAGGGGAGAAGAATTTCCTGGCTCGGCACAGGGAACCAACTTTTCTAGCGGTGGATGATGCAATTGACTCGATGTATTTGTTCCATCTCAGATCAGCGGACAGCGTGAGACCGAGCAGCCGCAGAGAGGAACTCTCGAGAAGTTGGTCCTCAGACATTCTGATGGGATGCAGGGATGGGTCCTTGTGGTGGTTAATGGAGAGCAATTTTGTTTTAGAGGCATTAAAGTTGACCATCCATTTCTCTCCCCAGTCCACAACCGATTGGAGGTCCTTTTCAAATTGAGCTGCCAGGTTAATTTTGTCCGCCTCAGTAGATTTGTGCTTGAGGCAGGAGTAAATAGTAGTGTCGTCAGCGTAGATACCGACTTGGGAGTCTATGGCGTCAGGAAGGTCATTTATAAATATGAGGAACAGAGTAGGGCCAAGGATGGAGCCTTGAGGAACACCAGCAGTAGTGGGATAGGAGTTGGAGAAGGATCCACTGAGAACAACCTTCAAATCCCGGTTTGATAGGAACGATTGAATTAGGTCAAACAATCGACCTGTGATACCATAACCCCGGAGCTTGCGAAGTAGGCCGGCATGCCAAACCCTATCGAATGCCTTGGTGTCGCTGTGTTCCTCCCATGATGCGCGCAGTCTGTGGCATTGCCTGTTCATTCTGAGGGTACACGGTTGACAGTTACCTGGTTGCTGTTTCCGACTGGTAGTTAGGAGCCCTAACTCTTGCGTAGCGTCTTGAGCGGCCGCTCTGATCAACAGTTGCATAATATCGGGGTGTCTGTAGTGCCATGTCGCGCATGGATAGGTGTCCCTGCAGTCATTTCCGGTGGGCAACCCTGAGGCCACATTATGAATCTTGCTGTGCCAATCCCCCTCTCTGTTCGCGTCATGGGTATCAACCATCGGCTTCCTTTAACTCAGGCCTTCTCCCTCTTTCCAAAACCAATTACCAACATGAATAACAAAAAACTGAAATACAAACCTAAACCAGCCTTCCAAAAATCACCCAAACCTCTAAATATCTCCTTCTCTAACATCCGCGGCATTAGAACCAACTTCTGCAGCGTTGAGTCTTTCCTCATAGCTAAGTGCCCGGATATACTCGCCCTGTGTGAGACCAATCTTAACTCCTCTATCCCTTCCTCCGATCTCTCGATCCCTGGATACCTCCCACTCCTCAGAAAAGACTCTCTAACCCACATGCATGGTCTGGGTGTCTACGTCAAGGACCATCTCCCTCTGGCTAGAGAGACCTCTCTCGAATCGCCGGATCATTCCTACTTATGTCTCCGCCTATCTCTTCTCAATGCTGTAAGCTATCTTTTCTTCCTCTACCGCTCTCCATCCTCTCAGGACTGCGGGATACTCGATGTCATTTCTGACAGCGTTGATAAGGCCCTCTCTGTCCATCCGTCCGCTCACATATTTGTGTTTGGTGATTTCAACGCCCATCACAACCAGTGGCTACAGAACGCTACCACTGACCTCGCTGGCGTTCATACTCTTAACTTTTCAATCTCTCAATCCCTCACCCAGATAATCGATTTCCCCACGCGTTTTTCCTACAATCGTGACTGTAAGCCCTCACTCCTCGACCTGTGTTTTACCTCCATCCCTGAGTCGTGTAGTGCCACGCAGCTCTGTCCTATCGGTAACTCCGATCATGCTGTCGTGTCTGTCAGTATCTCCTTCAGCCCCACCCCCTGCAAAGAACCTCCTACCACCAGAACCACTTTCTGCTACCAACGGGCTGACTGGGACTCGTTTCGGGACTTCCTCCGTGATGTCTCCTGGGATGCTGTATTTAAGCTCCCCACTCATGACTGTGCTTCTGAGTTCTCCTCCTGGATCAAAGCCGGTATCGAAGCTTTCATCCCCTCCAGGAAATTCAAGGTCAAACCGCGCTCCTCCCCCTGGTTCACAGCTGCTTGCTCAGCCGCCATTGCCCATAGGAACCACTTCTTCCACCGTTTTCGTAGTGACATGTCCGACTTCAACAGACGTCTATTTACCTCTGCACGCAATGAGTGTAAGCGTACCCTCGACAATGCCAAGGCACTATTTGCAGCTCGGATGAAGGAACGTATTGCATCCCGCAAATTTGGCTCGTTCGGCTCGAAAAGTTCTGCTGGTCAGAATGGGTGCCATTTTGTTTTGGACTTTCTCCTACAAAAAGCCCTTCCCCCCGGCCCACTGTTGTGGTGGTGGAATAGCGGTCGTACGACCCCCCCCCCGCCACTGCCACCAACACTGCGTTCTTTGTAACTTGACGCTTGGGGAATCGAGCATGCCGTCCACTTTCGCTTGTGTCTTTTGCGAAGTATGTCGTCGATATTAAAACTGAATCCCAGTGAGTAAATACTTTATTAATAATTATTTTTAATTTAATTTTATTTATTTATTTATTTATTTTTATTTTTTTCTTTCTTTTCTTGCTAAAAACTAACGCCTGCTAACCCCTTTTTCCCCTTGTCCAATTTTGTTTGTTTTTAATATAGACCACTGGGAATATAATCTGTTAGCCCACTTAATAGCCAATGTTTGAGATTTTCAGTTTATTTCTATCGTCAACTGCCTCCTTAGAAACTCGTTCGGCTCGAAAAGTTCTGCTGGTCAGAATGGGTGCCATATGACCGGGCATGTAAATCAGTTTATGTATGTACAAGTATACAAAAATGGCTCTAATGTCTGTATTTGCGTGGGTGAGTGTGAATGTATGCACACGTATATGCAAGTATATATGCATAATAAAAACAGTTTCTAGTTTCGATGGATTGATTTAAAATCCAACAATAGCAAACGCTTCTGGTATAGAAAAAACAGACAGACACTCCCTTGTCTCTGGACATTCAACTTTGCCTCATCATCTTCACACACACACACACACACACACACACACACACAAATATATTTTTAAGCGTTTCGCCCAAGCAAGGCGAGAAGCCACTAGCACACAAGGGGTTACAGAGAGCTGGAGCGAGAGCAAATAGGAGTGATAGAGGAAAGGATGAAGAGAACGATAGGGGATAGATCAGGGCATCTGGAAACGTCGATTGACATTACATTTGAATAGTTGGAGATTATAGCTACCAGCAAAACAGGAAAAGGGGAGGCAGTTCCACAGGCGAGAATTGCGAGACATGAAGCTATTGGAGTAGAAGAGACGGCTACATTTAACAGTTTCGATATATATATATATATATATTGGAAATCCCAGGACGAGGAGTTTTAAAAAATGTACATCATCCCCTACGAAATATTGTTCTCAGGAACAACTAAGATTCCAGCCTTCACAATAATCCGATAAATGTACAAGTTTTCATTGTGGATATCCTGACTGACTCCATAACAATAATATATGCAAGCGTTCTTGTTTCTGTTCCGATACGTATTCATGAGAAAGAGAAATGACACAAACGTTCTGATACATACTCACTCAGTCAGGTTAATGCATAACTTACGAGGCAGATTGTTTCCCGGCCTGCAGCAATCACGTGTCTAGCCACTCTAATATACACACATGGTCGATTTACCAGGAACGTTACTTCTTGATGTTATCGGATTGGGGAGGTAATCCCAACGTGCAGCACTTTTGGGAAGAGCTTGAAAACCATACCACCCCTTGACCCAAGCTTTGTAAATTACATTGGATTGACGGAACCTTTCGAAAGCTATAGGTGGTTGTGCTAGTACGAAGTTACAAATTAGCATCATTTTGCAGTGTTCCGGTCTTGTTCAAAGAATTGATCACGCCAGATTATGTGCTTTCTCCCCAAAACTGTAACTAAGGTCTGCTCAGTATAAATACAGCATAAAGCACAGGTGGGTTCTGTGGGCTGATCAGGTGTATGTAACAGGGTTTGTCTGATCTCCCCGACAGACGGGTGTGCTCAAAAGCTAGTAGTAGCCGCCATTCATTAATTTATTCATTCATAGATATGTGTTGTGTACACCCTTGTCCAAATTAATTATAACAAAACGAATAATTCAGTTACTATTTACTTTTACCGTATTTTTCCAATCAAACATGACCCAGTGCACATGTTAGTACTTCGTATGTCCATTCCACGAAGTCGTTCCTTGACGATTGACCACAGATTCTCGATTGGATTTAAATAAGGAAAGTTTCTGGGCCAATCGTTCGTGCAGCGTTACAATTTTGGTACGCTTCCTTGGAGTAACGTTCAATGCAGACAATTGCCGTAGGACTACTAATCGACAGTCGAGACAATAATGATAAAAATCTGATGCAATCACGGATGACGCACTATTTTTCAAGGCCAAACAAATTTAATCATACAACCCGCAAATAGATTCCTATTACTGCACACCACTGCAAATGACCTAACCTGAGTGAAAAACAGAAATCGATAACACCCTGTCAATCCAGTGGGTCTAAAACTGACAGAAAGAAATCTAAAGCGGTTGTTTCAATTAATTTGCACAAGGGTGTATTTATGATATACACTGAGCTTAGCTGAGTGCAGCACGAGATCAAATATGACAATATGAAGATTGTGTAGCGTTATTCTTCCAAGAGGAAAAGGGATCATTTTTTGCCATTTAAATTGCTGGCCTTTTAACTGGGCTCAAACACCACCCGCTAACTTCGATGAAAAATATGTAACGGTTTAACATTTCGAACAAGTCTCGTTCACTAGACACATTGGTATGAAGTAATAGTTAGTGAGGCAGCCTGCTTAAGTATGACTACTGTGTAGTAAGTTCGTTCCTCACTTAGTGTCTTTTACACACGAGGCTACACTTAGTAAATAATAACAAGCATTGTTCAATAAGCTCAGGTTAGACCAGCTCGGTGTTGACTAAACGCATTACACAAGAAATGCTACACACACACGGATTTTTATTAATCCAACACATTTTTGTTAATTTAAACGTTATTTTTAATGGATACTCGTATTGGAGAAAACGTTCCGTTTATTTATTAAACAGTATATTTATTTATTTTCATCTACCGACCTGAATATTTGAGAAATCTTATTACAGAAAAATCTGCACTCCCCAGCAGGATTCGAACCTGCGTCTCTCTGCGCAGAGGCAAACGCTCTTTAGATCCGATATTCCTTAACTGACTTGGCCACGAAGAAGATCTGCCAAGCAAGCAAGTCTCACATAGTGCCTTTAAGAGACGGAGAGTGTATATTTTCTTTCATAAGAGTTCTTGAACATTCAGGTTGGTAGACGAGAATGAATAAATTTATTGTTTAATAAATAAATGGAGCGTCTATTCAAATATGAGTATCCAGTAAAAATAATGTTTAAAGTTATAATATATATGCGCAAAGATGGAATATATAAGTGATAGTGATTTAATAAGCGTAGTTTAGATGTGGCACTAGGCTGAATGTATGGTGCCCTCAGTGGGAATCGAACTCACTACTCAGTCGTAATGGATCTAGAGACACAAACCTACTAACCATTACACCGTATCGAGATGCCCAAATTGCAAAAAGAGATAGATCCCCCCCCCAAAAAAAAATCAGTTATGAAGTTAAAGAACAAAGACGGAACAAACAGACGTGGGTGGGGAGACTGCCAATGGTAGTTTTTTATTGCGAATGTCAGATCCTCCGTTTTTACTCATTAATTCTTTGCAGTGATTAATCCAAAATGCCTAGTGCCAATTAAATGGTGACACTACTCCAAGTCAGTGACGCAGCAGGTTATCCGTTGAGCACGGGGCTTTTTTTTTCATTTGAATTTTCTTTTTTCCCCAGAGGCTTTATCAGGAAAGAAATGATTATAATTCATAATCTCCACTCGTATATACGTGTTGAGTTTTCTTATCTCGCTACTACCTACAAATATATGTGTGTATATATGTCTATATCTGAGAGTATATATATATATGTATATATATGTATATATATATGTAGGGTGTCCATAAAGCTCGTGTGCATTTTAAAAAATTTATAACATTATTTGTATTTGCGATACAAATAATTTGTAAAAAGGATTAGAAAGAAGTAAATCTATATTTTTTATGGTTTTATTGAAATTTTATTTAAGTTTCCACATGTCCTCCATCATTAGCAATACAAATTGTAATACGATTTTGCAGTTCACGGAACACATTTGCCAACTGATTTACAGTAATGCCTGAAATCGCATTAGTTATTTTAGCTATACTTAAAACTAGGTACCTTAAACTTTATATGTCTTACAGATTATTTCTATCGCAAATACAAATAAAGTTATAATTTTTTAAAGTGCACACGAACTTTATGGATACCCTCTATGTATGTGTGTGTGTGTGTACAAAAGTGAGTGAAAGGGGAGAGTAAGAGAAAGAAAGTGAGATTTATATAATGATTGTAATACCATGAAAAAGTTTTTTTTAATGTGAAAATTTTCATTCATGATAGTTATTATATTATATATAATTTTATTTAGTTAAAC
This sequence comes from Acanthosepion esculentum, assembly GCA_964036315.1. Taxonomy (NCBI): domain Eukaryota; kingdom Metazoa; phylum Mollusca; class Cephalopoda; order Sepiida; family Sepiidae; genus Acanthosepion; species Acanthosepion esculentum. The sequence continues at coordinate 126,817,876 of OZ038484.1, read as the reverse complement.
ACGTTCAGAACACTCACACCCTCGGTCACGATGACTTGCGACTTAATGCACGCACAACCATCGACTTCCAAATAGGTGTATCTAGCAAATTTGAGTCATAAGGCCGTGGTATGGTTTTCAATCACTTTCTAACAGCCCCTCAAGGCTGATATTATCTAGAATTCACTTCCTTGAAAAATCAATTACGCTATGGTGAGATTTTAAGTCATGATCGGAACGCTGACGTTGTAACCAATCAGCGACAATAATTAATATTATTCATTCAAATCAGAATAAAGTTTACGGATCACATGCAAAAGCTTTAATTTTTGAGTGTCATGGGAAAATTCTCTTCAGAAGAATTTCTTGCAGGTCGATGTACGCGTTCTGAGATAAAACGGGTGTCTCCTGAAATGCCCACAACAAACATGGCAAACTCGGAATATGAGTCCACCTTAACAAATCTAAAGAGACAGCAGGAACCGTTATATATGTACAAATAAATGATCATATATTAACAAGAAAGGGTTACAATTGACAAAGACAATAATGCGGGTGTAACAAATGAATGTGGAAACATTTTGGTCCAAAGTCTGTGAAGTGGGCGAATGTGAGTACGTACCTGCGTGTGTATATATGTGTTGTTCAAGCGTTGCCACAATGGCGAACGCAATCTTCCGCGAGAGGTTTACAGTGTTGTCGTGTAAGCGGAAAAGTAAGAAGAGAGAGATAAAAATTATCGCAGGGAATTTATAGTGTTGGAGAGCGTCCCCTAGTAACGGTTTCGGAAATCAGGAGGAAATAACCCAACAAACTTGTTGAAATTTAATTCCTGTCACTATTTTGATTTGTACCTTTGTTGTCTTTTGAAACTTTCCAAATTGATCAGTTATTTCTTCTTTTTTTTTTCACTTCTTATATTTTCGGCAGATTTTATTTGCTATTTTAAAAATTTATTACAACTTATTTTTTTGATCAGAACTAAGTTATTTTTTCAGTATTTTACTTCTGTTCGAGTACAGAGAATTCACTTCTGCCAGTTTTATTGACAAAATTCTTCAAATTCATTAATTTATAAAATTTAAGCAAGGATTAGAAAAGGAGCCAATCCGAACAATACGTATTTTAATATACTTGACTTTTTTATGTGTTAATTAGCGCTATGTTGAACATCGTTACTTTAGGCTTACACTGTCTAAGAAAAGAAGCCTTTCGTCATAAAAATAATCACAGATTGAGAACCAACAAAGAGAAACTGAAAGGAAGAGATCTGGATATTCCATTAACAACTATTAACAGAAAAATCAATCAAGATCAAGAAAGAGGATCAGAATGAAAAAAAATAAATGGACATCGATAGAAAAAAGTTTTCAAATGACTGAGCACCTTTTAATTTCAAAACAATAATATATTCGTCTGATAAATTTATTTCCATTGTCATGAAAATTGTCTCCAGATATACTGCCAAGTGATCTTTCAAAGAACTTCCTAGTAGTATTTGTACAAGAGAATTTATCTGAAACAGAAAACCTTTGAGAAAAAAAAAATAATGACTATTTAAGGAAAGGGTCCCTTTCTTCCAGAATGTCATATTTTATTATGTGTCAAGATTTTCTGTTTTCTAGATGTGCATCGTACTTGTCTCAAAAGACTGCTAAAATGTCAGAGAAAGCAATGTATATTTAATAAGAAAGTTTAAAGGTATTGATGTAATGGTCTAGAACTGTTTCACTAGTTAAAGTGTTGAACCACTCATTCACTTCAATGAAATATCGACAACGAAAGCATTTAAAAGACCTATTTTATTCCCTTTATCCAGAAGCTTCCATATCCTAATCCAACAATATCCTAATCCATATCCTAATCTAACAATATATCATCATCATACCCCTACACATTTTACTAAACGAAAAGATTTTTCCAAGACAATGAAATGTGTTGGCATGAAAAGTCTCTAGAAGTAAACCCTATCTTAAGAAATAATCTAAAATCAACAACGACTTTTAGAAACAAAGTTAAATTATTTGCAGCATTTAAGTAAAAATGAAACAAACTAGAATCTTCATTGGGAAAGAAGCTTTTGAATCGTATAAATGATAGGATAAAAAGATTGAATGATACCCATCGAAATATCATTGATCATTGACAAACGCCAACAGAAAAACAATTATTGATAGGTTACTAACAGAAAAAATGCAGAAAATGTATTTATTATTGATAGATGTTCATAGGAATATCTTTGATGCTAATCGAAAATCATTGAGTAAATTTGAGTTAATAATAAACGTCTTTATTATTAAATTTTAAATACAATAAATTTAACAAAACTTTGATACTTTTTAATTTAAACCTTTTTTGTCAAGAGAGTGATAGAGATAATTCTAGTGGTGAGGGGAAATGAAAAAATTAATTATTGGTGTAGTCTTGCATTGACGGCATTTTTAAACATAGAAAATATATCATCTGTTGATTGATGACATGTTTATAATTTTATTTGGCATCATTGTTATTTTTGTAGTGCTATACCAGAATAGAATTTTAACTTATTTTTACATCAGACTATGAAGGCGGACAGGTGCGGGTTTGAGCTGAGGTGACTGCCCGGCCGCCGAGTACAGGATTACACCTGCATCTCGCTTGAAAACGAAAAGGAATTAATAGAGTTTATTTTTAATCCAACGTTATTTCTCATAACTTTAAACCTTATATTTTAGTGGGTACACGTGTTTGAATAGACGCCCTGTGTAATTTTTTTAATCAGTGTTTAAGCAAATCTAAACGAGATGTGAATTCTTTAGGGGGCGGTGGCCGAGCCTTGCTGATCAGTGAGACCCTCTTTAGCCGATCGGATCAGAGTGATTTTTTCTTCAAACCCCGCTAAAAAGCGCATTTTCTTTATTAAAGATCTCAATTGTACTGGCCAGTATATATAATTCACACTTAATCAAAACGTCTACTCAAACGTATGTATCCACTAAAATATAACATTTGAAGTAAAGAGATAAGTGTATAAACACTCACTCCAGTGGTGAATGGGTAGTCTCTCATACAACAGAGACGATAATGTAAGATCCACGTTTCGGATGAAGGGTAGTGTAGCCAAATTATCATCATTATCTTTTATTTATCATTTCACCCCAAGCAAAGCAATAAAGACACTAAGATGCAAGGGGTTACTGAGTGTTAGATAACACAAGAAAAATACTTTTAAGGAGCGAGAACAATAAAAGAACAAGAATTAATAAGACAAAAGATAACGATTGACAATGTATTTAAACTTGAAAAGCATCACCATTGTCATTGTCTTCATCGTCACTACAGACGTAATTAATAATGTATACCTCTCCCTCACTGATATCATCTCCAGCCTCTTCCTCAGCATCCTACGCAGCCACGACTATTATTATTCTTTTCGTTCTTTCCGTTATCATCAGTGATCAATAAGTAAGTGAGCCTTTCTTCGGTTCCGGTAGAACCATGAATCAATGTCCTCTGCCGATTAACTCATGTGGTGACCAAGTGATTTGAATCATGACCGGCGTGCAGAGAAAGAAAAGAAAACAATATTTGCTAAATGCGTCAACAAACCTTATCAATAGAATTCACTTAAAAACAAAATTATACGCGTGCGCATGTGCAAAGACGTGAATATTTTGATGAATTGCAAAAATTATCACTATGTCAAATGGCATATTTTTAAACAATCTGCATCATTGTTCACTATTTATTACCTTTCGTTGCGAAGCAGACAAAGCTAGAACAAGAGAATACTTTATCTATGTGCCATCCACATTCAGGCAGTTGGCGATCAACAGCTTCCTATCTTTATTAGTTCTTAGTAATCTTGTCTTTTTGCTATGCCTAACACGCCCTCTTCTACCGATCATGTACACAACGATGTTAGGTTATTTACTGCTTTACTCTGACACTCTTGACTTCAATATGTCTTCTGAGTGTTGAATTTCCCAAGCCCTGATTATAAATTTGTCTCTTTTTGATTCGAATTCCCGGGACACCTAATACGGAAAGAGGTTTTGGAGAATTTGATATTCAGAGGATATATATATATATATATATATATATATATATATATATATATATATATATATATATATATATATTTGTCATCCACAGACAGACTGTGTCGCTGTTTCACAGCTCATCAGTGTGGCTAGACGTCCGGTTGCTTCTAGCTAGGATCGAAACCCAACTGAATTTGCGTCAGTCGGAACTTCTACCACTAAGCCGTCGGCGCACGGCAGGGATGAAGGTGAATTTTAGCGTGTTTATTTTTAGATTTAGATAAACACACAGTGACTGACAGTGACTCAATTCTGCCGAAGAGTCGAGCAATATTAGCTTAAATAGTCACTGTTTACAAACTCACACCTCAAACCAGAGTGCTCAACCAAAATGGTACTTAGTGATGGGAGTGAGTGAGTGAGTGAGTGATTTGTTTCTTTTTACGTCTTATCAACCCGTTGTGGTTTATTTAAGGCCGAAACATATTTTAAATTGATTGATTGATTCGTTTTCTACAGCTTATCAGCCTGTTATTTAAAGTCAGAGAATATTTTTAGATTATAAGAATTTTGGGGAAATAAGAATGGGTTACTGATACAAGTCTAACTAATTAAGCCATGCTAGAGAAGAGGTGGAGCCATAGCTTTCCTAAGGGCATTTGCGCGTAAGTGAATATAACGAACCCAACAGGAATTGGAACTCCACTCTCTGATAAACAATTCCGATCCGTTATCCATTACACCACCCGCACATCCAAGCTTATAGCACTTAGTATTCCAAAACCGTTACCCATCTAGGGTTAAATATTAGGGTAGAATGACCTTTCTAGCGTTGGGTGGCAATCAACTGAATAAAGAAAAATGCTCTGAATTCCAAGCCATGACACAGGTTTATATTTACTGTAGGTCTCCATACACACACACGTTTGGGTGGAGGCAAAGATTGCCAAGCTTTTTGCTGAAAAAATGTTAGTGCAGCCCTCGCCACCTCCTCTTTATTGCAAAGAGGAGAATGCTACCCCGAATTAACAATCTCCATCGACGAGACACATTTGATTTAACTTTGTGCCTTGTATTGTCTGATTGACAAGAACCAAACTGATCCCTGCCTGATGGGACCGGAGATAAGCAAATCGCTAGGATTAGATATTGAAGGTTTTTCAGGCGAGCCTCCGGGAGTGAGTAAAGTATAAATGAAGCCTTCTCTCCACAGTTGATTCCAACTGGATAAAATAAAACTGAAATATTTTAGTAGGACTTTAAAATTCAATAATATCCATTACATGCTAAATAATACAAGTGAAAAGAATAAGAAAAATGGTGGGGTAAGAAAAAACGTTTTACATTACCGTTAAGTGGTAATATCAAAATATCGGTTTATAGACCCCAACTCATAAGAGTCATTACTCAATATTAATGGCCAAGGATTGGTTGGAAAATTTTTTCCAACCAATCCCAGGGCTCCAACCACAACAGGGATTGTTGATGTTCCCATGTGCCACATTTTTGAGATTTCTATTTCAGGGTCCTTGTATTTTAACAGCTTTTTGAATATCTTCAAAGATACATTGCAGTCTGCAGGGACTGCCATATCAATAAGGAGACACTTTTTTGTTTGTGGTCTTTAATAACAATGTCTGGGCTGTTGGCTTTGATTGTTCTGTCAGTGTGTATTGTGTAGTCCCATAGAATTGTAACAGGTCCTATCCCCGTAACCGGGTCTGGGTAGTGTTCATTCCAGTTTCTTTCAGTTTCCTTCACGGAGAAGTTGCAAATTTCCCAGTGCAGATATTGGCTCACTCTGTCATGCCGGGTTTTATATTCAGTGGGTGCCAATATCGTGCAACCTGATACAAGATGATCAATCGTTTCTGGATATTTATTACAGAATCTGCATTTGGGGCTAACACAGTATTTTAGTATATGTGCTTGATAATTCCTAGTTAACAAGCATCGGTTCTGTGCAGCAAGGATAAAACCTTCAGTTTCAGCTTTCAACCCTGCACTACATAGCCACTGATGGGTACGGGTTTTGTCTACGTCTGCTTATTTGGTACGGGCAGAGTATTGGACATGAAGCTGTTTATCTTGCCATTGTTTCTGTATCTGGTCGGTTGCATCTGTCTTTGCTTTCTTTTTTAAGTATTTTGCAGCTTCTGCCGGTGTACAGTGATGTATTTGCAATTCTGCGCCCATTTGAAACTCCATTTTGAATTTGTTGGTCTCCTTTATTACGGAGTAAAGATGCTTACTACTTTCATGTTCCTTGACACATACCATCATCCAGTCTTCTGTAGTTACCAAGTATCTTTGGAGGCCAATTGTTGTACTTTTGTAGGACAGTTCTAGTTGAACTAATCCTCAGCCTCCTTCGGATCTGGGCGCATACAGACGATCAACATCTGCCTTAGGATGATGCATGCGGTAGCAAGTGAGAAGCTTTCTCGTTTTGGCGTCCATTCGCTTAATTCCAGCTATGGTCCAGTTAAGGACATTAAAGCTGTATTGCACCACAGGGACAGCCAAGGTGTTTATGGCTGATATTCTGTTTTTTTAGTTTAGCTCGGTATTTAGTACCAGACGTACACGCCTGTCGTACTTCTTTCTTACCCTCTCCTTCATTTGGGGATGTTTTATGCCATCTCCTTCGTTAATTCCTAGGTACTTATAAGCTTCATCATGCTCCAGTTCCCTAATCTTTATGACAAAATGTAAATATATTAAGGGTGCTTCTGTAATTCTACCTTTCTTGAATGAAACTTTTGCACGTTTATCTAATCCGAAGTCGTCACTGAAGTATTTTACAATATTGAGGAGGCTCTTCAACTCATTGTCGTCTTTGGCAAAGAGTTTGAGATCATCCATGTAGAGTAGGTGATTTAATATTTTGTTATTTATTTTGTAACCATAGCTACAGTTGTTCAGTTCATGCGTAAGGGGGATTAAGGACAAATGAAACAGAAGGGGTGACAGAGAGTCTCCTTGAAAGATTCCACGTCGGATATTTAGTCTGTTGGATATGGCAGTGCCACTGGTGTGAATAAGGTAGAGTTTGGTGTTCCACATTCCCATGCTGTGCTTAAGGAAATTAATTACCACAGGGGAGACTTTGTACATTTCCAAAGTCTTAAGGATCCAAGAATGTGGAACACTATCAAAGGCTTTACGATGATCAGTCCACGCTGAGCTAAGATTTCTACGTCTTTTCCTGCAATTTTCTAGGATCATTTTATTATTATTATCCTTATTATTATTATTATTATTATTATTATTATTATTATTATTAGTTTCAATATATTTCGATTTCTGCTATGGTCACATTACCTACCAAGTCTGCGGAAAGACCTAAGGCAAGTAGTGGTTTGTTATAGCTACATTTCATGATTTGTTTTTGTAACTCTCATAACATCACTAATGTTGCATAGACAAAGTTCTTGTGACATGTACTTTATTATTATTATTATTAATAATAATAATGATGATGATGATGATATTTACCATACACACAGACAGAACAATCAAAGCTAATCGCCCAGACGTAGTGATCAAAGACCACAAAAAGAGAATGTTCTTTATTGTTATTATTTATATGTGCTTTATTGATATGGCAGTTCCGGAAGATTGCAATGTACACCTGTAGAGAAAAATAAATGATGATGATTGAGGGTCAAAAATGCAGTAAGACGTTCGCAGGCCAGCTCTTTTTCTTCTTCTTCGGTCGCCTCAAGGAAATGCATTGCGTGGCTCCCTTTCCCGGTCCTTACACTGTGCATTTGTGAAAGACACCAACTAAGCCCCGCGCCTACTTCAACTTCCTCTTTGTCTGTCTGTCTGTCTGTCATTCCGTACGTCCAACGCCGAATGACTTCTCTGCCCGTGGTGCTGGCACCGCGCTTTTTATGCTATTCCAAGACGGCCAAAATTTGCTTGTGCGCAAATATCATCTCGTCTTGGACGAGATAGGCGCGCATAAATTTTGTCTTCAATAGCGGCCGTATTTTTTTTTTTTTAGCATCACTTTGCAAGCAAGACACGTTCGCGCTCGTTTCTAATTCCCAGGTAAGTCATGTCTTTCTTTACAACACCCTTTTGCATATTAACTGAAACAACCGCTTTAGTTTACTTTCTTTCACATTACGGTCAATTTTAGACCCACTGGAGTGAAAGGGCGTAATCGATTTCTATTTTTTCCTCAGATTAAGCCATATGCAGTGGCGTGCAGTAATATGAATATATTTTCGGGGTATATGATGTAATTTGTTTGACCTTGAAAAATATTGTGTCATCCGTGATTGCATCAGATATTTATCAAGCCCAGATACTATTGTCTCGACTGTCGATTAGTTGTCCTACGACCATTGTCAGCGATGGATGTTACTCCAAGGAAGCGTACGAAAATTATAACACTGCACGAACATACTGAGAAGCCTCTATATATATATATATATATATATATATATATATATATATATATATATATACATACATATATATATATATATGTATATATGTATGTATATATATATATATATATATATATATATATATATATATATGTATGTATATATATAAGAAACAGTTTTAAGGTGTGTTATACGTATGGGATAAGGTGCTCAATATCAGATATAGAGCGTATGTAAATATAAATATAAAAGCGAACATTGAAATGAACACTCAGAGGGGACAGGCTGTTTCATGCTGGATGCAATCGCCAGGCCACACGATTGCGTAGACCATGAAACAGCCTGTCGCCTCTGAGAGTTGACTTCAATGTTCACTCTTTTATATATATATATATATATATATATATATATATATATATCGAACATTGAGTGCTGGTGTTAATAAAATACCGCTCAATGTCATATAACTGAGTTATAAATTATATATTAACAAATATACATTTTTCCTTACCAGGAGCACGACTCGGAGTTTCATTCACAACGCTATCTTCAGGGGCTAAATTGAGACTAACCTTTACATAACGGCCAGTATGTTACGTATTGGAAATATACACTTGAACAGATTGATAGACACGCGAGCGAACAGCACCATGCGCGCGTAAATTAACAGAGTCAAAAAACGCAAATATAATATTAAATAAACGGACATTCATATAAAATCTTTTATATAAAAATCCCTTGAAAAGCGGACATGAACTACGAAACTGCGTAGACGGAAGAAGAATTAAAAATAATTCAATTACGGATATTAATTAGCGCTAAGTAAATTTTTCAATTTAAAATAAATTACACACACATGCACACAAACACGCTCTCACACACACACACACATATATATATAGGTAAGATGAGAACGAATAGAGTACAATTCCAAAGTTTGTAACATTTAATTTAAAAAAGGGCTCAATACAAAGTAGAGCAATATTCTTTCTGTTAGGATATTACATCGAAAACATGTCAAAATTGCAACACAATTGCAGTCGTGTTTTGATGTGTATCAATGCATCTCATCAGGCGATTGTAAATTACTGGCGAGTAAACGATTTATTTAGATTTAGCAAAATACAACAAATTGTATAACCACCCCCATTTTTTCTTTTTCTTTTTTTGTAAAAGAGGTTGTATCTTGCTTTTAAATCTAAATAAATCGTTGATACGCATCGAAGCACGACTGCAATTGTGTAGAGATTTCGATTTTCAATGTGATATCCCAATATATATATATATATATATATATATATATATATATATATATATATATATATATATATATATTATAATGGACTCTCCCGTCTGTTTCGACGTTGCTGACAGCTTAATTGATTCAGTTATGAAATTCTGTGCGATAATCTTAAGCGGCATTTAAGACCCGCTAGTGATTTGCAAAGGCGGCCACATATGAAACAAGAGTGAGGATTGTGAGATGAGATCACTGTTAGATTGGCTGACCTTTTAGACTTTGCTTTCGCTTCTTGAAGATGATTCAGACATGCAGATATGAAGAAAGAAAGAGTGAGAGAGAGACGTCCGTACTAACAATATGCTTATTAATTCTCCACTTTAACTCTAGGAAAAGAAAAAAACATAAAAAAATCGTTTCTGTTTTTATCCCACGTATAGTTTCGGCTAGTATCGTTATCATTGTTGAAAGGAGTATTTTATTTCGAACATATGGAATGGAAAATAAGATTATGCAACTTTTATCGCTTAAAATTATCGACGATATGAAAATGTTTACTAAACTTACTTTTTCTGTCTGAATTCCTGGGTGGATACTCGGGTGATTTAAGTTCAAATTCCAGCCGAGTTTGTTATATTCATTGAAGCGGATCTATCTATTTTCTCCAGCTAGGGATTAAACAGTACGATTTGCGCCTGGAGAAATCCTTGTTATCTACCAAAACTGTTTTCTTGCAAAAAAAAAAAACGGAATTATTCTTAAATCCCAAATATATGATTAGGCTTTAGATAACCCATAATAGGTTGATAAGCTGTAAAAAAAAGATTCACTCAATCATAGCAAAAAGTCTGAATGTCTGGGATGAAGAGTTATCATCATTTATTTTCATTTATATTAAGCGAGCCGACTTCAAATTCTGAGCGAGTCTGTTACTTTCCCTTTCTCACTTGTAATCTTGAGAAAGGTACGAATTTGTTGTTCTCCAACCAGCTAGTGATTAAATAACAAGGTAGACTGGAATATCTAGCCTTGGGTGAAAGCCAATCTTAGAGAAGAAAATCTGTGAATTCCAACCCGTGGATAAGGTAACGATGAAACCATTCCACTATATTTCCAATTAATGTATGGTAACTTACAAATAATAAAGAAAGGCTATCTGTGAAGAATGATGATCGCCTATATCCTACAGGGATATAGCATTAAAAAAAAACAACAGGTGGACAAATGACATCTTCTTTGCTGTTATTATCTCAGCATCAGTCATTTTTCCAATGCCATAATGTAGCTTCCCTGTGCTTTTCTATAAATATTTTTATGGTAGTTGTTTTCAGATGAGGTTTTCTCTTTGGTAGCTAGACTTTATAAATTTAAGTTCAGTACTAGATTGGTGGTAAGGTCTCGTCATTTTACAGTTGAAATCGCTAGATGGAGCCGTAAGTTCTATGCTAACAGTTTCTTCTCTCGCACTTCTCACATTTGGAACTCTCTTATGGCCTCTTACTTTCTAGTCAAGTTTGATCTTCAAAAATTGAAAATGCAATGTTAATCGTTATTTTGTCTTCTTAATTCATATTCTTTTATTGTTCTCTCTCCTTAATAACGTTTTCTTTTACTCATATTCTCTCACACTTAGTAACCCCTTGTGTCTTAGAGTTTTAATTGCCTTGCTTAAGGGGAAACGATTTTTAAAAATCACAACGTGTGCTCTATCCTTCTTCATGCGTCTCTCGATCCTGGTAACCTTCAGGAAATTTCGAATTGAACCAGTTATTTAATATATTGTCCTCGTTCAGTAGCCCATGTCTAAGTTTATATTGTCGTGTTCAATTTAGTAATGCTTAGTAATTGCTGCTCCTGCTTTCACTAAGTGCGACACTGTGCTATTCGACCAAGGGAATTAACTCTCTTTTACTATGCCATCAAATTCACGAACTAAGGCTTTCATCTTCGAGGCTAATGTTTCGTGGGACGTTGTTACCATAACAACAATGACGAGGTCATTATTCCAACTGTAAATAAAATTGTCTTTTAGTATGGATTTTCCTTCTATGAGACAAGGGATTGCGAAAGGTTAGTAGTGCTCGCTTCGAAAATTCTTTACGATTTGATGAATAAAACAAAGATTGTTTTAAAATAAATGAACAATCACATCGATTAATATGTGAAAATGAAAGGAATATGTTTCCTGCCAAAACCAACAGAAGTAACAAGAATCCAGATAATTCGTACAATTATTTTAATAAATGGAAACCATTTCTGAAAAATATCTGCTTTTACGTAATTAGAATTATTATTTATTATTAGTATATTTTTATACTATTTTATTTAATATTTACAAAATAAATAGCTTACGATTGAGTGGGAGGTTTGACTACCATCACTTGAAAACTTTCAACAACATCTGAAATTGATAGAACATGTAACTAGAAAGGAAAATAATGATTAATTCAAGATATTGACTTTCCACACCACTTTAAACAAAAATTAGGAAAGAAAGTCCCATCAATACTAAAAAAAAAAAAAAAAAAAGAGCGAAAATATTTAATGAACTTCAGAAGCCTATTTTCCTGGAAATCTTTTGAAGAGAAATATTTTATAAATTTCTATCGACAGTAACACTAACTGTTCGACCAATGAATGTCAAGTTTTTCCTAAACAACTAATCTCATCATTATTTTACCATTCTCAGATATAATCTTTCCAAGATATCAGAAATCGGTTAGTTGTTCGATAGTTTTGAAGGACTAACGTCAAAGATTCATTGAAAACAAAACAATAAGTCCTTAAATGAACTGAAGGGAATTAAGAAAACGTTAGGTGCATAGAGTATGAATTGAAAAGAAGTAACAGGAACATTGATGTATTATTCCTAACATCAAATAATGAAAACGAATTAAAAGAGTTTAAGTCGCCATGAACGAAACTACGTAAAGGACAATGAAAAAGAACACTTTTAAAGCAGACAGAAAACATATCGATGGTTAATAATAATACAGTTACAAGTAGTAGTGAATATAACTTTTAAATAAAGAGAATAAAAAATAATAAAATTGAAAATATGAACAATCGAATAATAATTTATTTACAGTAATAAAAACAAAATGACAAAAAAAATGCAACGGAATTGCAACTCAGAGAGTCCAGATTCAATTCCAGTCGTGTTCGTTATATTCACTTAAGCACAAATGCACTTGGAAAAGTTGCAAATCCACCTCTACTCCCCCAAGATATGAGTTAATTAGTAGAACTTGTATCAGTAAAAATAATAATTATCTCCTAAAACTTCTTACAATTTTCTGGCATTAAACAACCTGTATAAGGTTGATAAGCCGTAAAAAACAAATCCATCAATATAGATATAGCAGTGCAAATAGATAAAAAAATATATGTTAAAGAATAGAACAAATAAATACAAGGGTCTTGAAATTGAAAGAAAAAATGCGACAGTTTTCATCATAATAACTGGAGGATAGGATAAAAAAAAGATAGAGACAAAAATATTAACAAAATCTCTAGTCGTTCCTGTTTACAAGAGATTAAAAACATTTTACCGTGTGCAACTGTGCGTTTATCCAGGAAAGTATTATCAATGTTGAGTTTTACATCAGAATGTGTACAGACATAATGCTTGATTGCCTTATTTCAAGTTTCGAGTAATTAACGGTAAGGGACTGTACTAAACAAAAAAAAAAAAAAAAAAAAACGACAACAACAATAATAATAATAATAATAATAATAAAAAAATTAAAAAAAAGAAGATCAAGAAACCATTCTAACTAAACCAATTTTTCTCCGACCAAAACAATTTCAAATCTTCCTCGAATTTCCAGACTCACCGATATAGCCTTCAGTTAATTCTGAACGGTTCCCTGGGGGGCCGTTCGCTATAGATCCGACTCTCATCAGCACTTTACATAGCTTCATAATTTTGCAGTGAAGTCCTTGGTATATTGTTTTTATATTATTTTTTTTTGTCTGTCTTTTTTTCCCTTCATTCTGTAATCTGTTACAATATGTAATTACTTTTACACAAGATCTTGATTGGATTGCTTAGTCTCGCTTATCGTACACTTTCAAAGCATTTTACTTTTTATATATTATCACAGACAGCTGCTTCATTTGCATTTTATTATTGTTAATCTACTTATTACGTTCATCCTGGTTGTCTACTGGTTTCCCCTAAAGATTTAATGACAATAATTCTCATCAAATATCCAACACCTATCCCAGTACTCTCACAGACACCGGCACTGCTGTTGCCTCAATTCTTCCTTGAATTCAATCCCGATTCTCGTATTAGGGCTCGGTTCCAAGTTTGCCAATAATAATAATAATAGATACGACTGTAATAATTAACGTTTGCTATTATTATTATTATTATTATTATTATTATTATTATTATTATTATTATTATTATTATTATTATTATTATTATTATTACCTATGTTTTTGTTCTGTACAATTTCCTATCGAGGTTTGAAGTAAGCCAAAGTTGTAAATATTTGCACAAATGTTGATGTTATATGGTATTTATTATGTACACGATTTATAATTTCTTCACCTTGATAATACTCTCCTAAGATGATAAGCAGTTCCACATAGACCAATTTTTTAATCTCTTGTAAATTGGGGCCACCAGTAATGTTGTTAATGTTTTTGTTGGTACAGATTTAATTATACCCAGGGCTCCAATTATTATAGGTATAACAGAAGTTTTAAGGTGCCACATTTTTTATCATTTCCATTTCAAGATCATTATATTTGTATATTTTGTCATATTCACATGTGCATATGCGAATTATATTTGTGTGTATATGTATATTATATTTTATAATATGTATAAGATGTTTATATATGTACAATGTTTAAAATAAACAAACAAACCCCGTAAATAATATGAACTGCACCACTATTACGTTAGTCCGGTATATATGCCAAAATTTAGATTATGCAACGGTCATTTTTTCAATTAGCCGAAGATTGCGTTGTACATGAAACACAGAGTTGTGCTACCGATGAGGAAAAATGTACAAGATATATATATATATATATATATATATATATATATATATATATATATATATATATTGATGCATGTTTCATTGAATAATTTACACAAGTTTTGGTTACATATTTTCAATTGGATCCTTTCATATTCACGGACAAGCTTTTTGGTGTCATTATTAAAGGAACAGAGAAAATTTCCGTGTTGATGCTTATTGTTTATTCCGAGTAATTTCGACGTTAACACCATGCCATCATCAGAGTGTTATTTTTTCAAAACAAATATTAAAGTATTCATCATTTTCAAAGACAAAATTACTGTGTTCATCTGAAAATTAATTTTTTTACTTGTGAAGTGAAGAACGCTGAATTTAGTGCGATTAGTTTGAGTAACCCTTCAGCGGAGGTAACTAAATTAAGACGTCCATAATTTAAAAAAAAATAAGTATTAAGAGCTATTAATACAAAACTAGATATTTTAAACTATCTACTATAAACATTTTAAAACATTTGTGCAGTATTCATAATTAATTTTATTAAGGGCTGGTTTCAATTTTTTAATATAGATAGCTTCAAAATTTTTTACTTTATGTTTATTATTTTCATGGAAGAATTATTCTGAATTGCGAATGTGGACAGGTATGCTGTAAATGTTTAGAAATATTGGTCGCATCATTCAACTGACAACTCAGCTGCCAAGAAAACGTAGTCGTAGTGTGGCCAACATAAATATTATTTTTTCCGTCTCAGATACAATTTCCCAGAGGACATTTAAATTTATATACAATTTTGGTTTTCTGCAACACGTTAGTAGGCGGGGAAAAGTCATGGCGAATAATTAAATTGGAAATGCTGGATTTAATGTAATATGTAATTAATTTCATTTTTCTATTTATTAAGACCTGTGGTGGATATGTTAGTATTTATTAATTTTTTTAGGATATTTTCGTCTTGTTTATAATTGGAATGTATTTGGTTACGATATAAAAGATGTTTGGGGTCAGTTGAAGAAGAATTTATCCTATTTGCATTGCATTAATATTCCTGATAGAACATCTTATTTGTTTATCGACAGTATAATTAGGGAAGTTATTATTATTAAGAATTTGTTTTATATTTTTTTTAGTCGCTGTAGAAAATCTGCTTTGTGGATGAATTAATTTTTGCACAGTTTATTATGTTTTTATAATTGCTATTTAATAGTAATTTGGACATTCATCCTTATAGTTAAAGGTGCAAGAATTTATACGGGTAGGTTCTTTATATGGGTAGATAGCAAATTTATTGTTATTAGTGTTTATCAATATATCTAGAAAAGGAATTTTATTGCTATTATTAAGTTCATGTGTAAATTTTAGGACAGAATTATTTTGGAATTATGTTTTGGATTTGATTGATTATTATTGTTGTTGTTGTTTTATTTCCTTTGATTTTTGGTGTGTACTCATTTCTTTCCGGGTCCCGCCCAGAGACCTAAGGTCAGAAATAGCATCATGCCATTTTCCACTGAGCAGTTTTGAAAAAAAAATCGCACATGTTTTACATAGATAAAGTCCTTCGTAAGATGTAGGCTGTACCCGTGAGTACAATTTTCTGTATTTCTTTAAGGTATGGGCTACCAGGGATGAGTCTATTGGCAACATTTCCAATCAATCCGAGGGCTCCAACTACAACTGGAATTGTTAATGTCCTCATGAGCCACATTTTTGAGATTTCGATTTCAAGGTCCTTGTATTTTGATAGTTTTTTGAAGATCTTCAAAGATATATTGCAGTCTGCAGGGACTGCCATATCAATAAGGAGGTACATTTTGTCTTTGCGGTGTCTAATCACGATGTCTAAGCGATTAGCTTTGCTTGTTCTGTCTGTATGTAATGTGAAGTCCAATAAAATTGTTACATCTTCTATCTCTGTAACTGTGTCTGGGTGGTGTCCATACCAATTTCTTGCAGTTTCCTTACCGTTAGCGTTGCAGATTTTATTATTATTATTATTATTATTATTATTATTATTATTATTATTATTATTATTATTAACGGCTTACACTTTTCATTACTACAGCACGTTTCTTCAAAATTGTAACTGTTTTCAACATTGTCGGCAATTTTTCATTTATTTTCCTACAGAAGAGGGCTTCTAACAAGCTGGGTAGCAGGAAGTAATGTGACAATTGTTATAGAGTTTGGAGAGGACTGGAGCCAGGTGGGGGGCACATTTCTTTATAATGCTGTCTGGGATACCGTCACATCCGCTTGCCTTATGCGAGTCTAATATAAAAGTGATATCTGAGACCAGTGACGTGGTTATGCATATATCACCCAGTAGGATCTCTGTCCTATTGGGGAAATCATGTGTGGGCACTCCAAAGAAAATTTCCGAGCAAATCATTCAACGTTGTCTGCTGTAGATGTCAGAACTTCGAATCGATTGAATAGAGGAAGGATTGATGATATCCTGTTGTTCAGCACACTCTTTCATAGCCGCCGATAATCTCTAGAACTGAACTTGCGAGCTTCTGGTCTATTACTTCCAGATTTGGTCTTCTGCACTGGAATTGGTGACTTGGGTGACCCTGATGATTTTAGACGTCTTATTCTCCAGGGCAGATAAAACGATCGATAACCCCCCCCCAGCTTCTTACACATTCTACAAACCCCTATCCAGAACTTTGACAATATCAACGAACAATGTCATACCCCAACCTACTACGTATAACACATACACATCTACATATGAACAAGAGAAAGGCGAACATTGTTTTGTCCAGTCACACATCTTTTGCACCTGGGCGCTATGATGAACTTGGTTCACTACAAATTGTCAGTTCAATTCGGGCATTGACCAAAACATCGCAACCTTTCATTATTGTTCTGTACAGGACATTTAGTACTAATTCCAAGTAAATATTTATGGTTGTTCCAATTATTTCTTATATAACTTTTATGAAACGTTGATATCACTTTGCAGGGGGAAAGGGTAACCATTTCTTTCTGTTCCCACACAAGGCCTTGTGATAGCAAAAACTGTCACACTCATAAAAGAAACCAAGTTTGTAGAAACACGTTAAACAGATTGCGACGCCTCCCCTTAAATGATTAGTATTAGAAAAGGTGTATTACAAAGTAGACATACACGTCTGCCTACTCTGTGTGGTCTTTTAGTTATAGTACTTTTTTTCTTTAAATCTGGCACTTTCAAAATTATTTCTGTTATATTCCGTGCTAATAAGAATATGGAATGGACAAACACGGTGGATAAATAGTAACAGATTTATTGTAGGAACCAGTACAACAAGCAAGGAAGTAATAGTTATGCGCACGGTCGTCGCAAGTCAGTTCAGTTTTGTGCATGCTGCTATCGGAAGGCCGCTAGTTCTCGCAGATCCCAGCTCGACTCTCCTGTCCACTGTCCTAACAGATACTTATAGGTGATCACCACCTATAGTGCCGCCATTCATGAACCCTTTATTTCGCTCACTGGGGTAGTCTGTTCTAGTTCCACGTGCCATGTTTAATGGATGTCAGTAATCAATTATCTCCTGTTAATTACCATCTCCAAGTTCTCCACTGCCTTAACCGGTGAGGAAAATAAAGGGTTCAGTTCGACATTCCAACCACCTGAAGAAGGCCGGAGCGTACAATGGCCGAAACGTTGTAATAAATTTGGCGACAAATATGAGGGCAATAGTCCGAATAATTTAACAGGAGGCTTTAAACGACTCGCCGATATTTTCTGCGCGGATTCAAATTTTTCTTGTGAAGGAAAATAATTTCTTATCTACACCCTAAACGAGAACACAGCAATCATCACGAAATTTTTGCTCGCTGTCTAAATGTAATTTTTTATTTATTTATTTTGCTTTCCTTATTTTTGCATTTATTTTTTTTGTATTTTTTTTGTTTTGTATTTTTTTGGTTTTTGTTTTAGTTTCTGTTTTTTTTTTGTTGTTTTTTACAGTTACATTTTTATTATTTTTACGTTGTATCAATCCAACTTCCGGGGTTTGAATATTTCTTATATGACTAAATTTATAACAGCAGTATGAATGATGATGGGGAAAAAATCTGCAAAATTTTTGTTTTCTTTATTCTCCTAGTTCTGAAAGGCAACCGTAACTTTCAACATATTTTATAGTGATTTTATAGTGATAAAAAAAGTATTACAAGCACGAAATAGCAGCCAATGCTATTACTTATTATAATACTACTGAAGCCACTAATACTATTACTAGTATTAAAAGAAATGCATCAGTTATAGTTGATGAATCCAACAACTAATTATAATGCACTATTTATCTATAGCTTTCACAATCACATCGGTATTCTGTCTATTTCCTAAGCGTAGTTTAGATGTGGCACAAGGCCGAAAGTATTGAGCACCTAGTGAGGATCGTACTCACTTTTCAGTCGTAACTGATCTAGCGAGACAAGCATTGTTTAGGAGCTTTAATAATTGATATACGGCAGTTGGAACATTAGGCACTCAGGCACATGACGATTCAGCAGCACCTGTTGTTTATATCCGGTCTATGCTGGACGGATCAGAGTTAAAATTTGGATCAGAGAACAAAGAATCTGGTGTAATATAACTTTTTAAAAAACGCCAGTAACTTCAGCCTGGATGACTATATATATATATATATATAAAAGTGAACATAGAAGTCAACACTTAGAGGCGACAGTCTGTTTCAAGCTAGATGCAACCTGACGATTGCATCTAGCATGAAACAGACTGTCGCCTCTAAGTGTTGACTTCTATGTTCACTTTTATATTTACACACGCTCTATCTCTGATATTGAGCACTTTATCCCATAAATATAGCATATCCTAAGACTATATTTCTTCATATATATAGCAAATATCGCCGCTGCATGTTTACCTCAATGTCCACTTTTATATTTACATACGCTCTTTCATTGATATATATATATATATATATATATATATATATATATATATATATATATATATATATATGTTTGGTTGGTTGAAAAACATTTTTTCCAGCACCGATCATTTTTTCTTTTTTCCGATGAGAATCTATCCAGTGTTTTCTGAGTCATATATATATATATATATATATATATATATATATATATATATATATATATAGATAGATAGATAGATAGATAGATAGCCTGAAAACAAACTGTTGTCAGTCGTTATTAACCTTAGTGTTCACTTTTATATATACACATGCTCTATATCTGATATCGAGCACTTTTATCCATAAATATAGCATACCTTAAAACTATCATCTCTTGCTGCTGGTCTAGCGTTTATATGCATTCCGTATATAATAGGTTAAAAGTTTCCCTTTCTCTGCCGCGCACCGATAGCTTAGGGGTAGAGTCTCTGAGATGATGCCAAATCGGTCGAGCGGACATGAGCCTGAGTAGGTGTCTGTAATAGAGAGTGTCTAGCCACCCGAGATGTGTATGACTATAAATAAGTCGATGGTCCTTACGCGCACACACGCATACACCCACACGCTCACTCACATATATATATATATATATATATATATATATATATATATATATATCGGTCGATCCCGATTTGAATCATTCGGATATCTAACCACACTGATGATATATATAATAGATTACAAATATAAAATTTATCACTTAGTTGATGGATGCTACCTTCAGCATTCCGACTGTAGAGTTTCGTAGACGGATATATATATATATATATATATATATATATATATATATATATGTGTGTGTGTGTGTGTGTGTGTGTGTGTGTGTGTGTGTGTGTATTTCATTGAATACGACAATGTGATTTTATGTAGGTTTTTATACAATTTCTCATGCGATCTAATATTTTTTTTTCTTTTCAGATGGTAAATTATATAAAAACTGTCCAAATGTTCTTTTTATCCTAGCGCTTTCGGCTATACATTTAGCCATTTTCAAGGATTAAATATTTTAACTGTTAAATAAGAAGAAACCGCTCGGATAAAAAGAACATTCAGACAGTTTCTATATAATTTATCATCTGAAAAGAAAAGAATTATTAGATCGCATGGGAAATTGTATAAAAAATTAAATAAAAGCAATCTTGTTTGTCGTATTTAATGAAATGTGCATGAAAGAAGGATTGCTGCCTAAATACACAAATATACATATATATTCGTCACTTACGGTGAAGTCCATAAACAGTTGCCGCTATTCAATTACGTGACATCTTAAAGTCCACAGCATCGAACAAACATTGCAAAATATATTTGAACTCGGGACATTACATCGGGAAACTGAGTTCGAATTGCCCTTAAGATAGATTTAGTAAGGCGTATTATCCAACGCGATTTGCACTCAGTTTCATTGTTCTTCATCTATGAGCGTGCCAGCAGAACACTGTGTTAATAAAAAGTCAAAAATAAGGTTGCCCAATAAGTACATATTCGGCCGACTAGTAATATTTTCTCCTAGACCCATCTTTCATCTCATTTACCAAAAGGAACTTTCCACTGCCAATATTTGTCACCAAAATACCACATTCCTCCTAATCAAACCATGTTCAACATAATAATCTGTATTCTATACATCATAATAATGTATATTCTATACAACATAATAATGTATATTCTATACAACATAATAATGTATATTCTATACATCATAATAATCTATATTCTATACAACATAATAATGTATATTCTATACAACATAATGTATATTCTATACATCATAATAATCTATATTCTATACAACATAATAATGTATATTCTATACAACATAATAATATATATTCTATACATCATAATAATGTATATTCTATACAATATAATGATGTATATTCTATACATCATAATAATGTATATTCTATACATCATAATAATCTGTATTGTATACATCATAATAATCTATATTCTATACAACATAATAATGTATATTCTATACATCATAATAATCTATATTCTATCCAACATAATAATATATATTCTATACATCATAATAATCTATATTCTATACAACAGTCGTTAGAACTGGGTTAAAATACTGCACTTCAATATTTTTTCAATTCTGCGTTGGAGTTTAAAATGAGGACCGAACGACAACAAATCATAGAATGATAGTTTCCCGAAAGAAATTGGTCACCTCACAAATCAACTGATCTCAAGTATCATTTTCAAAAAGGTAATTGTTTATTCTTCATCATCTAGCAGAAAAATAACCAATAAGTAAAATTACACACACATACAGATATATATATATATATATATATGTGTGTGTGTGTGTGTGTGTGTGTGTGTGTGTGTGTGTGTGCATTGTTCGAGTTCCTGGGAATGATATTTGAATCAAAGCCAAATATTCATGTTTATTATAATAAAGAATTATATGCTAGCAATATCATATGACAACGGTATATGTTACGAAAAACCAATCAGTACTTGCAAGTACGATAACTTCAGTTGCAGCTTAACAACATCAGTAAATAAAATTGAATATATTTATGTGAGACTGCTGAAAGTTTCTCAGTCTGACCAAAACGCTTCTCAAAAATTAAAAATATACTCATATTTGATCAGATTTTGGGAAGTGAGACCTACCGAGAACAGAGAACTTTCCACTAACCTCTTGGTTAGATAGATAGATAGATAGATAGATAGATAGATAGACAGATAGATAGATATGACGAAACTAAGATAGATAGATAGATAGATAGATAGATAGATAGATAGATAGATAGATAGATAGATGTCGTTGTACGTAGCTTAGTAGGAATTTGTTTTCTCGTCTGCATTTGGGAATGAGTTCTGACCTTAATTTTAGTTTATATTCTTCCGAAAATGTGATTACTACTATTTTTGCGGGTGTGTGATGAATATATGTGTATATATTTATGTGGGTGTGTATATGTGGGAGACCTCAACACATCTCCAAGCATATTTGTCTTCATTAGGGCGATTCCTTCTTCTTCAAATAAAGCCATAACCTTCCGAGCCTTGTGGCAAGGTGCATTGTCCTGCATGAAAATAGGAGATTCAAAAAGATTATGGTGTAATCTTGGTACCACTTGCTGCTGAAGAAACCTTTTGTAAATCTCAGCAGTGATATTGCCATGTACGCGGATGATAGGGCCAACTCCTGCAGTTGAAATCATTCATCACACCATCACACTGCCGCCACCAAACTTTACGGTTTTCTTGACACATTGAGAAGACAGTCTTTCACCTGTTCTACGGCGTACGTAAGTTTTGCCCTCAGAACCAAATATAGTAAACTTGGACTCGTCACTGAAATGAACTGTATCCCATTGTGTGTCAATTCAAACAACATGTTCTCTCGCATACTCCAGGCGTGCACTTAGGTTTCGCTTTGAAATGAGAGGCTTCGAAGTTGGAATACGGGCATGCAATCCTGCATTTTTTAACCTGCGAGCAACCGTTTTCCTTGAGATCTTATTATCTGTCTCTTCATTAAATTTACGGGAAATTGATGTAGCAGTTTCAAAACGTTTTTTGTAGATATTCTAACAATTCTTCTATCTTCTCTTTGCGATGTTTTTGGAGGTCTGCCGGTTTTTGGTTTTGCATCTGACGCTTTATCGGTTTTATACCTGCTAATTACACGATGAACGACACTTTTAGACCTATGAACAATATCAGAAATTGACTTTTTGTTGATAGTTAGAAAAAATGATTTTTTTTTCTTCAAAAGAGAGCGTTTTGTGTGTAGAATTTGCCATATTGCTTAAAAATAAATTCCTAATGATAAATGAACTTTTACTTATTGTCGAAAAGCTCCATCGAGTTTTTTAACAATGTAAATTAAATGTTTATGCAAATTATTAACATCGTTCCTTAACTTTTGTCGAGTAGCTTATTTCCTTTGTTCCATTTATTCTTTATTTAAAAAAAAACTATTATGTAAATTTGTGTAACTTTGTATAATATTTATGCATTACACCCTAATCTTTATTCGGTAAAAATTTCATTTCTCATCATGCATTACTTTTTAAGTAATACACATATTTATGTCTTTGTTGTTTCCGTTCCTTATATTATGGCCGCTACTGTATATATATATATATAACAAACAAACGTGATGGAAACATTCACAAAAAGAAACTAAATTAAACCGGCTAAACTATATAGCCAAAATATTTTTTTAAATAAATTTAAATTTAATATTCTCAGCATCCCCTCTCCTTCAGGCTCATGTGTTATGACGTCAATGTACATATCTCTTTGGTCCGATCAAATCCTAAAGGAGAAAATGCGACACACGAAAATTTACCACTTTGTCTTAGTTTTTCTCAGATGTATATTTATAAATATATACGAGGTCTGATCAAAAAGTATTTAGATTGTTGCCAGAAGTCAATGTCGGTCATATAAATACCTGTGAGCATGCGTGGTGTGTACTGGCTGCGTAACTGTTATCGGCGCAGAAAATGTATTCATTGGCCCGAAATCAATTCCCTGCAGAGGAAGTTCCTTTCTAATCACACAGTTGTCTGGGAAACATCCCAGCGTGCGGCGCCTTTGGTAAGTGTCTGAAAACTAAACCCAAGCCTTGAAACTAAAGAAAAGCAGTGAGGCCGCTCCGCGCAGATTGACATTGAACTCTGTAGCGCATACACATTAAGTTATTATCTACTTGTTCACCTCCGTTGTTTGTAGCAATGCTTTGAAGGAAAGGTGTATAGAGTGTGTTCGTCTCGCCACACCTCGAGGTTCCAATGACCATAACTTGGGCAGCTGTTTTTGGCCAAGTTCAAAATTCCCTAAGTCCGACAACCACAATATACCTTGCGACATCTTCCTCTTCAAAAACAAAAGACATTTCAAGACGTTAAGAACATCCAAGAGAATGCGACTAGGTAATTGCTCGCAAATTCCAAAAGGGGAATTCTAGAAATACTGGCTTCATATGCAAACGATGCTGGATAAAGTGTTTCGCTTCAAAGGGGGACTACTTCGAACGAGATTAAATGCTGAATTAATGTGTTGTAGTTTTCATTTTATAGCATATATATATATATATATATATATATATATATATATATATATATATATATATATATATATATATCCTTCTTTCATGCACATTTCATTAAAAACGACTGACAAGGTGCTTTTATTTTATAAAACATATATATAACAAACTATTTCTAATTCTAACAGTTAAAATATAATCCTTGAAAATGGCTAAATGTATAGCCGAAAGCGCTCGGATAAAAATAACATTCGGACAGTTTTTATATAATTTATCATCCGAAAAGAAAAACATTATTAGATCGCAAGAGAAATTGTATAAAAAACTAAATAAAAGCACCTTGTCAGTCATTTTTAATGAAATGTGCATATATATATATATATATATATATATATATATATATATATAGGCACAAATTGTAATCCTATATAGATTAAATCCGGCACAATGATTAAGGAACAGATAAGAAATGTTTTCGGTTTCTTCAGAATTTTGGGGAAAAGCGAAATATGTCAAATTTATAAAAGTTTTCGATGTTTCTTCTTATATCATTAATACACACACACACACACACATATATATATATATATATATATATATATATATATATATAGAGAGAGAGAGAGAGAGAGAGAGAGAGAGAGAGAGAGAGAGAGAGAGATAGATAGATAGATATACTGACAGAAAAATTTAAGTCAAGTAGATGCCGATTTCGATTTGGCTAGAGTATGCTCATGCTAAATATCACTAGATATTTCCGATAAAATTTTCATAGTTTTTCCTCATCTGGTGATGTAGTACCTCCTGCATGTCTGAGTTTTACAGTGTAAGGTATGCTATAAATTATTTAAATATGTTATCAATGAGGGGTTGTGAAATTTCTCAGCCCAACTAAGAAGTCCTTTGAAAAATTCAGCACCACGTGTATATTAAATACACCGATCTGTATTTATCTCAGACAGATTCCCATCTCGAAATTAGTTTGACCCACGCAAAAATTAGTAGATATTTTCGCAGTTTTTAAACCGTTTTTATATCATCGATTTTTTTTAGCCAATTGCAGGAATCCAGCCTTCCTCAATTCTGTTAGACATGTGGAGTTGCGAGCATTACCATACTATGTTAACCCAATAACATATTAAAATAAAAGTTACCTAACTGAGGACAAAAACCGTGGTTGACCCTTCGATTTAGCTAAGAGTTTGTTGGGAGAAAAGCTGGATTTTTCCCAGACAACTGTGTGATTAGAAAGGAACTTCCTCTGCAGGGAATTGATTTCGGCCCAATGATTACATTTTCCGCGCCGATAACAGTTACGCAGCCAGTATATACCACGCATGCTCACAAGTATTTATTGTAATAGGAGATGGTTAATTTAAAGAAGATCAGATGGTAATTTGCATTTTACACATGAATATTTTCCTTTTCTTAATTTAATTAATCTCTTTGAAGTAATGCAGTAGAAGCAAAATTCTCAACACTACATTTAATTTCAAATGAAAATAGCGCTTGTGAAATACGCCTGGATAGATCATAGAAAAAGCTGATTCATCTAAATCTACTTAAGTGCTTATCGAGTGATAAAATGTAGAATGAGAAAGAGAGAGATGATATAGAGAATAATTTACTAACTGCAGCGAATGCACCACATATATTAATACTATCCTATTTTTTTTAACCATTTCACCCCAAGCAAGGCAATAAAGCCAGTAAGATGTAAGGGATTATTGAGTACGGAAGAATACAGAGAAAAGAAAAAATATTAAAGGGAGAAACTAATAAAAGAACATGTATTAAGAAAATAACGATTGACATTGCATTTAAATAATTCAAGGTCAAAATTGTCTGAAAAGCAAAAAGCCGGAAGATAATTTCACAAGTGAGAAGTACGAGGAGATAGACTGATTTAGTTTTAATCATTACACACCAAGCAAGGCGATAATGCCACTAAGACGCATAGAGTTACTGGGAGTGAAAGAATGAGAAGACTTTAGTATGGAGAATTGAGTAGAAATCACTATAAATGTACAGGATCCATGAAGACAGAATGCCTGTAAATATTAGCATAGAACTTACATCTAGCCAAGTTCATAGAGCCTAGGTACCAAAGAGGAAAGCTCATCAGAACAATTACCATGAAAATGTTTATAGAATATATATGTATAGGGAAGCTACGTTAATAGATAGATAGATAGATAGATAGATAGATAGATAGATAGATAGATAGATAGATAATTCATTTTGTTTCACTGAGGTTCATGTAAGTACCATACGTGATACACGATTGGTACAATCATGTTTATGGTTATATCTAGCGATTTCAACTGTAAAATGATGAGACCTAGCTGCCAATCTAGTACTACGCTTAAATTCGTAATGTCGAGGTACCAAAGAGGAAAGCTCATCAGAACTATTTCCATGAAAATACTTACAGAAAAAGCACAGGCAAGTTACGTTACTGCGGTGGAAAGTGAGTGAAACTAAGTGGCCAGGTCAGGACCGATAATGTTACAGATTTTTCTTTGTAGTTTATCAAGAATCTCTAAATACATAGCAGAAGCATCAGATGTGACAGTAACATTTAATTTATGGGCGAATGGTAAATTTATAAATGTTTAATACAGATTCCATCTTTCTTCTGTCCTAATAAACAGTTGCACTCTCAATAAGGCTCTATGCTTTCCAGACCTCATGTGAAACCCATATATACGATTCATCGTTAAAAATACTGTGAAAATTGCTGGCTTCTTGTACCGCTCCAAAAAGTACCTTCTACCAAGCTTTATTGTTACAAGAATCAGATTAAACAAAAATTCGTCCTGGGTATGACGATAAAGTATATCTGGCAGCAAGGCCTCTGATAGGGAGATTGAATGTTTTGAGAAGCGTGGGACCACCTCTTAATTGCTGTTATTCACAGCCCTACCCTGGCCTGGGGGTGACAGCATCTTTTGGATCCAAGCTATGGGTAAATAGTAAACCCCCAAAATAAAAATCAACAATAGTAAAAAGAGCAACAATACATTTTTTTTAAAAAAGACAATCTCTGTCTATATTTCTGAGATGAGGTATTATGTACATTATTTACATTATTCGGACTATAGAAAGCTGTAACACGAGGGGAAGTGGCAAAATTAGGCGTGGCTGACCACACACGAAGAGAGAAGGGAGATCACCACCCTCTGTGGGATCAGGTTGAAATCATAGACAAACAACATCATTGGAAAATTCGTAAACTTAAGGAATCAGCACATATGCTAGGCCACAAAAATCTCCTGAGCCGACAAAGCATAGAAATGAATACAATATGGGAACCAGTAATAAGGAGTGCCAGAGAAAAGCGATAACAACAAAGTTGCAATATGAGCTCTGGTAAAAATATCAATTGATAACAGCAAAAAATTGCTGAAGACATTAGGTTTATAATACGCAGAAATTCATACACAGATGTCCTCAAGGACAGTGGATAAAGGCATTGGTTAGATCCAGTGACATGACCCAAAGAGTGTGAGTTCAATACCCAGTTAAGGCAGTGGAGAACTTTTAGAGGGAAATTAACAGGAGATAACTGATAACTGACATCCATTAAACATGGAACTAGAACAGTGAGCGAAATAAAGGGTTCATTTCGACATTCCAACCACCTGAAGAAGGCCGGGACGTTGTGATAAACATGGCGACAAAGATGAGGACAATAGTCCGAATAATGTAAATAAAATGACAATCAATGCATCACTAAAAAAATATAAAAAATACATTTTATATTAAAATTACCAATAATACATTTTATGATCTACAAAATATATATCTAAAAAATATACTTTTACTTTGAAAATATAAAATTATGTACAAAATAGCTGTAGTTGAAAGCATAAAATTACGTAAAGAAATATTTAGATTTCGGCATTTACCCATGGAGGTTGATATGGCGCCAAACAAAATCAAACATGCACATGACAGAACTCTTTCCTGACATTAGTCCATATAATATCCTAGAATTTCTTAAAGAAATCAAGCTGCATTCCAAATTATAGCTTCAACAAAACTACAGCATAAAACACACATATGTGTCATCATGTCCACATAAGCATGAACAGTGCTGTTCAATAAAAGTGACTCACCTGATTTTTTACTTAAAAATTTTTTTTCGCCTATTGTTTTTGGGGTCAAACTAATTTTTAATCTTACTTATATAAAGACCCCTTCCCGACCACCAAGTAAAAATGAGATTTAGGGAAAAAAAAAACTCTGTGCAAAAAAAGTGACTCACTTATTTCCTGCAACTGGTAATCAATAGAAACATAACCGAACAGCTTTAAATAAAGAATAATAGAGCTATAATTTATTTATAATAACTAATATAGTTCGAAATATTTAATAATCTATGGGTCCTCCTTTATTTTGAATAACCTTTTCAACCCTCTTTGGCATTGACTTGATTAGGTTCTGGCAAATCTCATCTCCAAGCATTGAATTCCATTCGGATATGAAATTCACAATCAAATCTTCTTTGTTGCTCAACTGCTTTCTCGAGAGCCTGTACTTTATAATGCTCCATAAGTTTTCTATGGGGTTGAGATCAGGAGATTGGGGCGGCCATGTCATAACACTCACCTGCTTCTCATGAAAGTATTCCTTCATCAATTTTCATTTGTGACAGGAAGCATTATCCTGCATAAAAATGAGCTTGGTGGGGTCGATTTGCACCCTTTCAGCAGAAGGGAGAAGACAAGACTCTAAAATTCTCTTGTACTGCTCGCTCCTGAGGGTCTTTTCAATAGGTTTTAAGAATCCAGTTCCATGAAAAGAAAAGCATCCCCAGAACATTATACTGAACGGGTGCTTGACAGTACTTACTGCTAAATTCAAAGAGCTTTCAAAGCTTCTTCTTCGGATTTTAGATCGCTTGTCCTTTGAATTTAGCTCAACTTTCGTTTCATCGGAGAAGAGAACATTTGGAGAAAAAAAATCAGGTGAGTCACTTTTATTGAACAGCAATGTATATGCAAAAAAGTTGAGTATTATCTACCATGTGTTCAGTCGTGAAAGCAGAATAACGTATATCATATTTTTATTATTTAAAAGCTACCAAAAAAATTAAATTTAGACATTGAATGATACACAAGGAGTTGATATGCCGTTAAAAAAACAAACTAATCAATTAATAGACAAAAATGGCGTATTGTTGCCAAATCTATGTTGAAGCTACCAAATCTCATTTACCAACCTTGATAAAGTTCAATATTGTTTCCGCAGTCTTGTCGCGGATGACTTATTTTACACTCGAAAGCCTCTTACCCGACCACCAAATAGTCCATATAATATCCTACAATTTCTATGGGGTTGAGGTCAGGAGATTGGGGCGGCCACGTCATAACATGGATATAAATGAGATTTAGGGAAAAACTCTGTGCAAAAAAAGTGACTCACTTATTTCCTGCAACTGGTAATCAATAGAAACATAACCGAACAGCTTTAAATAAAGAATAATAGAGGTATAATTTATTTATAATAGGTAATATAGTATATATATATATATAATAAAACCCGACAGATGCAGCGTTGTAAGACTCTCGCCCCTCTATCTCTGTTGCCATAGTAAATGTTCTTATGAGCTTCACTCTCTAGTTACACTAGGTCAGACCTTTACAGCTAAGACTCATCATTCTACGACTACAGCGTCTAATCGCACATTTTCCTTTCGTATTCTATTCGTAGTAAGGATATACAGATATACATTTTTCCCGAGAAATGTTACTCTGTGGAACAAACGACCGCGTGGATGCTTTCCTGGACACAAATATCTTAACCTCTTAACGTTCAAGGGTAGTCTCTGTCTATCCTCCTTATCATAATAATCTTTACTTGATTCTACCTCTTCTTTCATTCAGTAACCCCCTACCGCGAGTAGCTCTTGAGCTTTATTTTGCCCAACACCGCAAAACATGAATCTGAAAACACGAGTCGGGTTCTTAAATAGCCTCGTCAGATCGAGAATTTCATATTTCATAAATGGCACTAAACCCGTTCAGAAGTATCTAAACTGTCAACTGTATACAGCCGCTTTCTTAGATCTATGGCTAAAATGGTTTTGAGCGAGTGAAGCCTGATGGTCTTGGCACAGACTATGCTTCTTTGAAAATTGTGGGCCGGCGCTACAGAATTAAAAACGAAGAAATGTACCAAATAACAGAAACCACATCACTTGAAGACTACCACCAGCAGAAATAACTAAAATGGATATCACGTGTAACTCGAATAGAAAGTAATGACATAATGAAGATGTTTGACATTCCACACTACTTAAAATAAAAGGTTTGGAAGGAAACCCACATAAATCTTGGAAAGAGTGCTATAAGAGATACTGGACTTGAGAAACCTATTTTTCTGAAGAATTGTTTTAAGAGAAATATTTTATAAATTTCAACCGAAAGCAGTACTGGCTGCTCGGTCAATGAATGCCAAATGTTTCCATATAGGGAAACAGCTAATATTACCATTATCATTACCATTAGTAAAGAAAAAATGAATTTCCAAGGGAAAATTATGGCCACGCTTTTCGGGGATAAGGAAGTTATTTTGATAGCTATCTTCAGAAAGGTCAAAAACTTAACGCAGAACACTATCCATAGTTTATACGCCGATTAAAGTAGGTGTTGAAAGAAAAATGGCAGTCGAAAGTTGTCGTTTTTTTCTTTCGTTTTGCTGAATAACGCACATGCAAGCGGACTTAACAAAACAATCGATATTTTGAAGAAAATATCAGCTGAGTTTACGGACCACTCACTCTTGTTCCAACCGTTTATTTCTTGATCGCAAATCTTAAAATGAATTTGACAATGAAGTAAAATTTCGAGTGGTTTGAATGTGCAAAAAGCAGCAGAGCGGTATTTCAGCGAATTTTTTTTTTATAAACCTTTCACCCTCACCCTCCTCAAGCAAGGCGATAATGCCACAGAGATGCAAAGGGTTTATTGGGAGTGAAAGCGTGAAGAGAAAGGACAATAAAAGAACAGTGTTCAGGGAGATAAATTATGTCGATTGACGTTGTATTTATACTATTGAAGAACGTCGGTGGCACGGAATCAAGAAAGCGGAAGAGAGTTACACAGGCAGGAAGTGCGAAAAATGAAGCTGTTAAAATAGAATTTACAGTTACATCTCGTTGTTTCAACAGCAAAACGATTAGACTTATTTGCCAACCTAGTAGTACGCTTAAATCCATGTCGATGTACCAAGGAAGAGAGCTCATCAGA
>OZ038484.1:126726022-126781022 GCA_964036315.1 Acanthosepion esculentum | reverse complement strand
TTGCTGCCGAAGATAGCTAATCATGTACGTATCGTCTGAGGATGTTTTGTTTTTTTCTGCCAACAGAAATCTATATGCCTGCTTCAGTTGCTGATACTGTCGCAAGACTATCAATAATTCCACCCGTTCATTATGTTTGTAGAAGCGCGTATTAGGCAAATGAATGACAGATGGGAAAGAATCTCTGACGCTTTTCGTCCTCTAGAACAGGAGTTGGCAACCTACGGCACGCGTGCCACACGTAGCACGCCAAGCAATTTCCAGTGGCACGAAGCCGCAAATGACATCACGAAGTCCGAACCAATAACTACTACAAAGAAGATATTTAGCTCAAAACCTCTCGCTCGTTGTCCTACCAATAATAATAAAAACTTTTTAAAAAACTTTTAAAAACAGTTTATTTCTGTTAATGTGGTTTACATATTATTGTATATATTGCTATATAAAATATATTGTAGAACAGGTATATTGATCATGACGTGTATAAAAATACGTATGATGTTGGCACATTGAAAGATTTTAAAACCTTCAGACTTAGTCAACAAAAGATTGCCGACCCCTGCTCTAGACTGACTTCATTAGACTAAAGTAATGTTTTAACTGATGGAATTATATATGTGCAGGTAGCGGAGTGGGGATATAAAAAACGCAAGCGATGTACCGATAGGAAACGCTGAAGATTTTGGAACACTGAAAATTTAAAATTTTAAATGTTTGATCATGCAGTTTAACCGATTCCATTGAATTTCATTATGTTTTTTTAATTTCTTTTATTATTTACCATCCCACGTTGCGATGATATAGGATCTACCAAGAAAGGTGAAATGTTATAAGAACCTGGATGCAAATTTACCGTGGATTATCTCGCAATCAAAGCACTTTGTATACACTTTTGCTTTAGTAAATCGCTTTCACTTTTTGATTTCTTACTATCAAACTCATTACGGTGAGTGACTAATGAATCGAATGTGTTGTTTTGTAAGCTTTTATTACATGGAACGACGTTCATGAAATCCCTTAAAAGAAGACTTTAGAGTTGATATAGCGTTGAAAAACTATAGAAGCAATGAAAACCTTTCTACACGTCAATACAAAATGTTAACAGTTTAGAATTTTTATTATTCTCCTCCAAGGTTGTTATATTTCTTCACAACTCAGACGACCACGGCCCTCCACATCTTTCTTCTCTTTTAATATCTACTGCAAATTACCTAGATTGTTTTTTGTTTTTTTTTAATATAAGATAGTGGTTTCCAGTTACCTTCTCTACGGTTTTAAATTCAAAGTTTTACACTCGAAAGCCTCTAGAAACCCGACCACCAAATAGTCTATATAATATCCTACAATTTCTATGGGGTTGAGGTCAGGAGATTGGGGTGGCCACGTCATAACATGGATATGAATTAGATTTAGGGAAAAACTCTGTGCAAAAAAAGTGACTCACTTATTTCCTGCAACTGGTAATCAATAGAAACATAACCCTACCTAGATTGTTTTTTTGGAAATATAAGAGAGTGTTTTCCAGTTACATTCTCCACGGTTTTAAATTCAAAGTTGTCTTTCTCCTAAACTGGTTGCCGCACACGGTGTTTACTCATTCCCCCACGAGAATGAGATGTGACACAAGGTCTTTTTAAAGTGGCGCCCCGAGCGCGTGCACCCGGGCGGGGACAAAAATTGCCCACAGCCCCCGCAACATAGTGATTTTCCAAGCATAGCTTAGATGTGGCACAAGGCCGAAATTAGGGGAGGGGAGCACCCAGTGAGAATCGAACTCACTACTCAGTCGTAATTGTTCTAGCGA
This sequence comes from Acanthosepion esculentum, assembly GCA_964036315.1. Classification (NCBI taxonomy): domain Eukaryota; kingdom Metazoa; phylum Mollusca; class Cephalopoda; order Sepiida; family Sepiidae; genus Acanthosepion; species Acanthosepion esculentum. The sequence continues at coordinate 126,779,218 of OZ038484.1, read as the reverse complement.
GACAAGCTTGTTAACCATTACACCACCTCGAGGTGCCCAACTGGTTGCCCTACAAAAGTTAAAGAGCCCTGTTTGCCCTATTAATTTACTTATAGCCTGTGGAGAAGACGGATTCATAACTTGCCAAGGACACTTATTCGTCCTGAAACAATAATAAACAATATGGATCCAAGTATTAATCATTTTTTATATCCTCACAATATTGGTATCTTCTGGTTATCAGTGGTGCCAGAAAATTATCTTCCCACTCTAGCACTCTCTGCATACATCATCAGTATCACCAATTCCATCACACAATGATGAACTATTTCCAGTGTTCGTGTGATTATTGACACCACCTTAATCCCCCCATTTCTGCAATTTCTTTGAAGAAGTATATCACTCCTATTTTTAAGGAAGGTTTTGTTTCTCTTTCCGTTTATATTTTATTTTTCTGTTTGTCACTTACATTATTATTTTTGGTATTATTATTATTCATACCACTATTTACAAAACAATTTAATAGCACACAATATATATATATATATATATATATATATATATATATATATATATATATATATATATATATATATATATATATAGGAATACGGTTTCACAATATCACCTACGTGACGCCCACGTGATCGCATTTCAAAACGGAACGCTGATCTTAAAATTCAGTCATTTTGTTTATTCTTATGTCTATCGTCTTTTCATTTTGACTTGAATATCGTCTAATTTTAATTATGTTTTAATAACTATGTCCTGAAGAAGGTCTACTAGACCGAAACGTCTGACGCCCACATTGAAACAACATTAAAAACAGTAAACTTGCATATTCGGATTTTTTTGTTTTTTTTTCTCATATATTTCTTTTCTCTTTTATATATATATATATATATATATATATATATATATATATATATACATATATACATATATACATATATATATATATATATATATATATATATACATATATACATATATATATATATATATATATATATATATATATATATATATATACTTACTTACTTACTTACTTACTTACTAAGTTAATGGGGAAGCACGGTGAAGTAATGGACAGCGGCTCGAATTGAGTAATCGAAGAAACGAGTTCGAATTCACTTACGTGCTAATACCCTCTTCTTCTCCACCCCCAGCTATTAACAGGACAGATCGGGTTCTATTGGCAATTTACCCATGGCTTAAGAACAGTACATTAGCGCGTAAGTGAATTCGACTCCGATTCCTCAATTCGAGCCGCTATCCATTACTCCGCCATGTCCCGTCATTAACTTAGTATAAATTATGAAATTACTAAAAACTCAGAACTTGTTATTGAAAGTAAACGTTCACTATAGACCGAACGTTTGGAGCCACCCTCTGGATTTAAATAAGTTCCATACGTTCTTCAGTTTGATTTTAAGCTAGGTGCTGAAACTATTTAATCCATTAGTTCATGCCATCCAATCTTTAGAGAAATTTAAATTCTACCAATCCTAAGATTACAATTGGCCAGAAATCTAGATTAGGCAAAAAGTGCTAAAATTTTAAGGAAACTTTATGCAGCAATGAACTAATTTCGTTGTTATTATTATAATTATTGAATACATAATAAACCCCCTCCCGTCCTAGGAAGAGAAAGCCCCTCTGACCCGAAGTGACCTAATAAATTAGTTTTGAAAAAGGCACGCCACGTTTAATTTTTAGGCGATTCTTTGAAATCCAAAGATTCACCTCACAGTTTTGGTCTATAGTGTGGGTGTATTTTGTTTCCTTCGGGATCAGTATAGATATTTACTTGACTCCCTCCGCCACTGAGTCAAGTTGTGACACAAGGTCAGTTTTTAACGTGGGGACCCGAGTGTTTTCACTCAGGCCGCTGGTCTTAGCTGGACTTGGCTTGTCATAGCTGGCCCAAGCTGGTCAGAGCCGGTCCAAGCTAGTCGTAGCCGTGATACCACCAGCACAGGGATGGATCCCTACACCAGGTAAGTATCAATGTTTGCTTAGGGATCAGTATATGAAGCCATTGAAATTAATTCGTGAAAATAATATCGTAAATGACGGAAACATATATAAACACCCACATACATATTAAAATATACTTATAAAACTCAGCTCAATTCAAATGAACATTTTTTTTCCATTTACAACGACAGAAAACGATAATATCAATAAAAATAAAAGCATGATTTTTATTTAAAATAGGAAGAAAGAAAATAGTTGTGTATTGACCACAAAGACTATTGTTGAATAAACACAAGAAAGCAATGATAAAATAAAATGAATTTCAATATATACATATAAAAAATGTAATGTGTATCCATGTGTATATTTATGTGCGTGTCATACGTCACCAAAGGAGTCTACTACATGAGCGAAATGTAGTGGACTCTTTTGGTGATGTAGTAAAAAAAAAATAGACCATTACGTTATATGTACCTTGATAAATAAAACTCAATCATTTAATAGATTATTAGTTGTTTGTTTAATATTACGGAAGTACTGAACATGAAAAAGTGCCAGAAAAGTTTTTGATGTTTTCTAAGCACAATACAATCGCCAAAATTAACGAAATGTCACCGTCTGTTTTATAAGATGAAACAATTGCATCATTAAAAACGGTAATAGCAAAAAAAAGTTGGAAACAAATACAAAATATAAAAAGCAGCTTACCTTGTGGTTTTTCAGATATTAAACGGAATAGCAAAAAAAAAGACAAATAACACAAGGCGGCAACTCTCGAATGAGTTCTCGACTTTTATCGAGAAAAATCACGTGTAATATTTTTATATGTAATGCATATATCAGAGCTTAAATCCATGTATCTGTGTATACTTAGATAATATATAACTATAGCTTCAGGCGCACTCGGGCCCTATGTCTTATTCAAATCGATGTTAGTATTTGTAAGCAAATAAGTATCTGTGCGTGTATCTAGACACGCAACTTAGCGCGTGTCGAGTAACATAGATTGATAGAGAGATATAGAGAGAAATATGTAAGTGTCTGTGTGTGTGACTGAGTTGAATGAGTGCGAGTTTTTCGTGCGTGCGTTTGTGTTAAGTACAGGTATTTGTATGTAAACTTTAGAATTTGTTTATAGAATTACCAGTTCTGGACGGACAGGTGTCAGCAGTTACCGTAATAAAAATTAATTACAAAATGATGATATCAGTGTCGTGGTGGCATTAGAGGGGCTAGAGGCATCGATGAACTTATAATTTAGTAGCAGCAGCAGCTCTAGCAACGACGAAACCTGTTGCTGCAAGGCGAAAGTCCGGCACGGAGAGAAAGAATAAGAAAAAGCGTAGAGAAAGAAAGAAAAGAGAGAAAGAGAGAGAGAGACAGAAAGAAAGAAAGAAAGAAAGAAAGAAAGAAAGAAAGAAAGAAAGAAAGAAAGAGTTATTCTTTTTTATTGCTCGTTTATCTTTATGTGTTTGTTTGTTTGTTTGTCTGTTTGTTGTGTCAGCTGTATTTCCAAAGATTTATTCTACTTTGGGATTATTCTTGCTTTGTCGTTCCTTTTCAAAACGTAAGTTGAGGGGACGGTAATAAAAAATAATAATGAATCTTCGTTTTTATCCTCCGCAATATATCTATATATACATATATATATATATATCTATATATATATATCTATATATTTATGTTCAGTACGTATTCTCATATCAACAGATGAGTAAGCATATTTTTTATTATTAATTTTAAAACTGAAAAATAGCAGCAAAATGCAGTAAGTGCACAAGAATGTATCAGTCGATCGTTGTATATGTAGAGTAAGTTTTAAGTTTTTGTTTGTAAACTCATTACAGAATTCATCGCGATATATACATATATATATTGAGTATATTTGAGTTTTACCAACTAAATCCAATCCGAAAATCGTTATTATTCAAGGCTTGTATATATCGGCTATATTTCTCGTAACACTGACAAACATTTAAAGAATCCGCACTTTATAAGTGTGTTCATAAGTTATAAGAACGTGGGTCTGGCGAATGTATACCCCTGCAGATCAGCGTGTGTGTGTGTGTGTGTGTGTGTGTGTGTTCGCGTGCGTTCGTACCAGTGAGCGTGTGTTGTCGCGTTAGGCACCCACGTAAGTTTAGTTTTGGCCAAGAAAGCAGAGGGTGGTCAGAAAGGACCGATGTTTTATTGTTTCAGAAACGCGAACTACTGATTGGCTTGTTATTTCAAACGTCGCCACTCTATTGGCTCACCGGATTCTCTCTGCAAAAGGAAAGGCAAACATAACTTTTTCATTGCACCTTTTATATGCGCCATTCTTATGACAGTTGTTTGATTTTTTTTTCCTTTATCGCTATTCCCGAAATTGATAATTTTCTCTTAAAAACCTGCTCAGCGATATTCTTTCTACTTCATTTCAACACTATTAAAAACAGCGAATAATCTGAATTTTTCATATATATATATATATATATATATATATATATATATATATATATATATGTATATATATACGTATGTATATATATATATATATATGTATATATATATATATGTGTACGTATGTATATATGTATGTATATCTATCTATCTATATATATATATATATATATATATATATATATATTACGAAATGGACAAAGTGCGACAATTATTTTAAGACGTTTTTTTATGTTTATACATTCTTTTTATAGATACCAATATTCAAGTAAATGCTCTGTTTATAATAAACAGTATTAACAACATTTACCGGTCTGAATGTCCGTGAAATTTTCATAGAAAGTTCTCTATCCGACCCACTTCCCAAAATATGATCAGATAAAAAAGTCAGAATTGCTTTTTTTTTATATTTTTATATATATTCGTTTTATATATATATATGTTTTTTTCCCTTACTGGTCGATTCCAGAACCTTTTAAACACGCCTTCATATTAGGTGTGTGCAAAAATTTCAGCGGCCTCTTAAAAAAATGAAGCAATGTAAAAAAATGTTTTCTTTCGTGTTTCTCTTTGTCTTTTAAATGAAAAAAATAAATGACAAAAATATATGTATACATATAATTAATTATTTAATTTTAGACCTGAGGATTTTTTATGTTTAGCCATTAAGATCATATTTTCCAAATATTTTACTACGAATGAATCAGAATGATTTCAGCTTTTTATGACTTGATTTTTAAAAAAATTCAAATGACTTTGATGGATCTTGATGTTATTTCATTAAGCAATCTTAGTGTGAATATGTGGGAGAAAAGTCTCGATATTTCAGGCACACACACACACATACGCATATGTTTACTTACACTATTTACATTCGTACTATTGCCCGCATTTTTGTTGTTGTTATGACACCGTGTTCGCCGTTGTGCCCTCCTGCCTCCATCAGGTGTATATCGATCCGGGTGAACTACAGGGAATTCGGAACTGAACCCTTTATTCAATCAACAGGGGTAAATTATTCTCGTTTCACGGCCTATGTCTAGGGATATCTCGTCTAGTTCTTATTTTAGAACTGTGCGCGGCGCGTGCGCAGACACACACACATATATATATATAGAGAGAGAGAGAGAGAGAGTCGTGGACATACGAGTACCATATACGCCAGCTAGATGTTTTCCATAAAGGCTGTCTGCGTGCAATCTGTGGAGTTAACCTTCAAAACAGGACATCTAACGTAGACCTTTTTAACAGGTGTAATATTGGAGGAATCGAGACTTTTCTCATACAGTCCCAATTACGGAGGACTGGTCATGTCTTGAGAATGTCTGATGACAGGATACTCAAGATCCTAATGTACAGCCAGTTAGATCAGGCCTACAGGAATGTAGGACGCCCATGGCTAAGATACAAAGACAAGCTGAAAAGAAACTTGTCAGCAGTCAATATACTACATAACACCCTTGAGCGCTTAGCCTTGGCGCGGATAGAATGGAGATCAACGTGTTTTAGTGGACTCAGCAATTTTCAATCTGCTTGTCTGAATCATCTTCAAGAAGCGAGAGCAAGATCTAAAAGGTCAGCCAATCTAACAGTGATCTCATCTCACAATCGTCACACTTGCTCCATATGTGGCCTCCTTTGTAAATCACTAGTGGGCCTTAAATGCCACTTAAGATTATCGCACAGAATTTCATAACTGAATCAACTAAGCTGTCAGATCCGAGAGAGTCCATTATATATATATATATATATATATATATATATATATATATATATATATATATATATAAGAAGTGAGAATTCATTTAAGCAAATTTTATTAAATTCGACCGATATGATCCCTCTGTTTATGCTCAAATTTCGTTTTGATGTGTAACAACTTATTTGAATACAAAAATACAATAAATATTTAAACAGAGAGATCTCGTTGGTCGAATTGAAATAACACACACACACACACACACACACACACACACACATATATATATATATATATAGCGTGTGTGTGTGTGTGTATTTAGGCAGCAAATATTCTTTCAGGCAAATATTATTAAAGACAAAAGACATTTTGCGTCGATTAATTTTACTGATTGACTTTTCAAAATTGCGAATAATCCTTCTCAGACAAGGATGGTTACAGAGAATTTCAGTTGATTTCCACCACGGAATTTGTGAGCGAGCGGCGCTATATTGAGTGTGATTTGCTATCTCATCATCACCGAGGCCCGTTGGAACAGTTGGTAGGATGTTTGCTTGACAACCTAACTGTCAGGATTTCAGTTCTCGGTAGCGGGTGCGCACTGCTGATGAGTCCCGAATATAGGACGAAACGGCCGTCCAGTGCTTTCTGTTGGTGTTTCTTTCAGACTCAATGAATTCCTTAATTATTTATATATATACTAGGGTCATCCCAAAATAAGTTGAACTTTTCGGTATAAGGACTTCTAATACAGATAGAATCTTACTTTTTTTTCAAAGTAGTCTCCCAGCACTGTCACACACTTTTCCCATCTGTGCACAAGCTTCCGTATTCCCTCAGCGTAAAAATCTTTGGACTGATGTCTCAGCCAGTCGCTCACAACACTTTTGACTTCATCGTCACTTTTAAACTTCGTGCCTCTCGTGAACGCTTTCAAGGGACCAAACAGGTGAAAGTCTGAATAGGCAAGGTCTGCGCTGTAAGGGGGATGAGGGAGCAGTTACCAGCCCCGCTCGTTGATGGTCTGCACCGTTTGGGCTGCTGTGTGAGGCCTTGCGTTGTCATGATGCAAGATGACTCCTTCTGACTGATGACCCCTGCGTTTGTTCTTTATGTCTTTCAAAGTCCTTGCAATGTCATCCACTGTCACCTTTCTGTCAGACTGAATGAGGTCATTGACTGATTCCATCTCCTCAGAAGACCTCACTTCTGTAGTCCTCCCAGGCCTGTATTCATCCTCAACACTGCTCCGTCCTTTTTTAAACAATTTAGCCCACTTGTAGTCATTTTTTGGCTGAAACATGTGGCACCATACACAGTTGACATTCTCCTATGAATTTCAACTGGTTTGCACCCTTCAGCAACCAAAAACTTGATAACTGACCGCTGTTCAATCCTGGAGCATGCTTCTTGGTCGGCCATCTTTGTTAATCGCCAAAACTCTCAAAGTTTTTTTTTAATTTGCAAAAGAAATTAAATCCATGTGAAAAAGAAGTAAAACAAAAAAAAAATAAAAAAGAGTAAGCTTCTATCTGTATTAGAAGTCCTTATACCGAAAAATTCACCTTATTTATTGAATCACCCTCGTACATATATATATATATATATATATATATATATATATATATATATATAGTGGGGTTGAATAAGTGATTGTACAGCAAACAAATGCTTGTTATTCTCACTTATAGCGAATGAAAACCTCGAATAACAATGTTATATATGCATTTTGGGGCATAGAATCAGAATCTGCAATTTAAAATTAGAAATTCAACGATAAGTGATACTTATGCAAATTTTTATATTTCGAATAGTGGAAAAAGTCTTCGTACAGTATTAATTTTTGCATTATAATTCTGTAGATTTTGGTTGTACTTCAAAGTAGAAGATTCTAAACTGTTCTAGAATATTCTCAGTAACTATACTGCAATATTCAGTTCAAAATTGGATCATTCGACAATCACTAATGGCTAGACGTAAGGAATTGCTCTCAGAAAGATTTTTTCCAGATTACGAAGAAAGTTGATGCAATAGGTCCAAAATAACACAATGGCCACCAGACAAGACCTTCAGAATGATCTGAGTTTGTCAGGAGTTAACGTAACTAAGCAAACAATTAGTAATGAACTACGCAAAGACGGTATGAAGTCGCGCTCCCCAAGAAAGACACCACTCCTTCTGAAACGGCATACAGATGTCAGGTTGAAATTTGTGAGAGGGCATAACGATGAGGAAAATTCTTAATGGGAAAGAGTTCTTTGGACAGATTAGAGTAAAACTAAGTTGTTCGGTCGCAATTCCCTGAATCATGTATAGAGGAAAGACGGCGAAGCATACACACCCAAGAACACCATACCAACTGTCAAATTTGGTGGGGGTAGTTTTGGGCTGCTTTTCGATCGAGGTGTTGGCAAACTAGCAATTATAGATGGTAGAATGAACGCAGAAAAATATCAACATGCATTTAAATTCTTGCGTTGCTTTTGATTGATTCGCTGAGCAAAAAAACCTGACGAGACTTTGGCGGTTGAAATCACGGTAGTGTTCCGGTCAGCGTTCTTATCTTTATATATATATATATATAATAGCAGGCTCTACATTTCTGATCACACGCAACACTAGGGCAGCCAGCCAACCTCCGTGACAGACGCCTCTACAGCCACATTTGTGTTTATTAAACACCCACAGAGCCCACCTATGGTTTATACTGCAACTATACTGAAAAAATCTTAGTTACAGTTTCTGGAAAACCGTGTAAATTCTGGTATAGTCAAGAGTTTGAGCAAGTGCGCTCAAGCCCTCGGTCACGATGACTTGTGGCTCCACAGTAATCGACAGTCTCTGAATAGTTCTGTTTACTCAATTTCCCTCACAATGTTTTAGCCAATCAAGCCATGGTATACTTTCCAAGCACTTTTCAAGCATATGTTGAGATCACCTACCCAAGTTGATAACATCAAGGTCAACTTCCTAATAAATCGACCATGGTGAGATTCGAACACGTGTCTCAAAGTCGAAAAGCGAAGGTTATAACAACTACTGTAACGGTTTCGATTCTTACTAGATGCCATACAGCTGCGTCTGCGTGGCGTATGAAGTTCAATTGACTAAACTCAATAAGTTATATATGTCCTACCTCCAGGCTGAAGCTGCTGTGTACTTTTCACTAACGACATTTACAAGCCCTCTTCAGTGGCAGGATTGGCGCAATACAATATCCTATGCCCCTAGCTATTTAAATGTTTGGTCGATTTTATTTAATCGCACATTGAGATGAACAAAGAGTTACGAGTAAATTAAATGATAACCGAAATGAAAATGGAATGAGCGGACCGAGTTCAAATTCGAGCTAAAACGGTTTATGTTTAATAATATATATATATATATATATATATATATATATATATATATATATATATATATATATTACGGAGGTGTTGAGGCCTCACACTTATACACACACCCACACGAATATACACATTTACACACATCATACTCACTCACTCCCTAATGAACCAAATGATAACACACACTCACAGCAATGTACACGCTTACACATCCTCTCTCCAGGAACCAATAAAACTGTCAGACTGACCAAGGGAATTCAGAGCAGCATGGATCCATCCAGCTCTTATCTCAAATAACAACTTAAAAGAGACTGTTTGACCAACACAAGGAATGTTGAAAAATTCATGCTAAAAAGATAAAAGAACAAATGAAAACTACAGACAAAAGTTCATTTTCTCCATCAAGACATTCGTTTCTGTAGTTCACTGCTACCAGCAAGCAGTAATATTTTTTTCTCCTGATGATGGCCATGTTGGCCAAAACTAGTCGAGGAATCTAAATGAAATAATAATAATAAAAACGAAAGAATATTAATCTACAACCCAATGTGTCTGAAGATTTTAATTTTTTTAATAATTTTTTTAATAAATTTTTTTAATTAATTTATGTAATAATTTTAAAAATAATTTTTTAAATAATTTTTATTGTTCATAAAAGAAATATTTATATATATATATATATATATATATATATATAGGTTAATATGTATGGTGGTGGGATAGATTATAGCATCACGTGATTAAAATGACAAATTCATTTTAACAGGCGCACACAAAGATTAAAACGAATTTCTGTCTATATTTCTGAGATGAGGAATTATGTACATTATTTACATTATTCGGAGTATTGCCTTCATCTTTGTCACCATATTTATTACAACGTTTCGGTCGTTGTACGCTCCGGCATTCTTCAGGTTCTTATGTGAAGGGGTTATCAGAGAAAATACAAAGGATCTGCAGTCCATATAACATCAGGACAACCTTCAAAAGATTGACGACACTTCACAGATATCTCTCCCAAGTAAGACCCTCCATAGAGGAGAACATGACTAAAGACTGTGTGTACGCTATCCCGTGCAGCTGCGGAAAGAAATATAAAGAAGAGACAGGCCGCCCCCTCAAGGTAAGGCTTCAAGAACACCAGAAAGCTGTAACACGATGGGAAGTGGAAAAATCAGGCGTGGCTGACCACATATGGAGAGAGAAGGGAGATCACCGCCTTCTGTTGGATCAGGTTGAGATCATAGACAAGGAACACCATTGGAAAATTCGTAAACTTAAGCAATCAGCACATATGCTAGGCCACAAAAATCTCCTGGGCCGAACAAGCATAGAAATGAATACAATATAGGAACCAGTAATAAGGAGTGCCAGAGAAAAGCGATAATAACAACAAAGTTGCAATGTGAGCTCTGGTAAAAACATGAATTGATAACAGCAAAAATTACAATATGAGCACTGGTAAAAATGGTTGCTGAAGACATTAGGTTTATAATACCCAGAAATTCATACACAGATGTCCTCAAGGACATCTGTGTATGGCACACTGAATAAAGGTGTTGATTAGATCCAGTGACAGGACCCAAAGAGTGTGAGTTCAATACCCGGTTAAGGCAGTGGAAAACTTTTAGAGGGAGAATTAACAGGAGATAACTGACATCCATTAAAAATGGCACATGGAACTAGAACAGTCTACCCTAGTGAGCGAAATAAAGGGTTCATTTCGACATTCCAACCACCTGAAGAAGGCCGGAGCGTACAACGGCCGAAACGTTGTAATAAATATGGCGACAAAGATGAAAGGATAAACGCGTTAGTTAGATCCAGTGACAGGAGCCAAAGAGTGTGAGTTCAATACCCGGTTAAGGCAGTGGAGAACTTCCAGAGGGGAATTAACAGGCGATAACTGATAACTGAAATCCATGAAACATGGCACGTGGAACTAGAACAGTCTACCCCAGTGAGCGAAATAAAGGATTCAGTTCGACATTCCAACCACCTGAAAAAGGCCGGAGCGTACAACGGCCGAAACGTTGTAATAAATATGGCGACAAAGATGAGGACAATAGTCCGAATAATGTAAAACGAATTTATTTTATGGTCGATTGGCGCCTTTGAATTGAAGGGCTTCTAAAATTTTTAATCTCTTATATTTTTTATTTTATTTTTTTTTTTTTTTGGCAATTGGAATAGCAGAGTATTGTTGTATTTTCCGTCATAACCTGACGGTAATTAAAAGGGGTGAGTGAGATTTGTGTTAAATATTTTCCCAGTGAACTAAATTCAAAAGTAATGATTATCAGACTATAATTAAATTGTGATTATAAATAAAAGCATTTAAATTGAAATGAAGTCAGTAGAATGAAGAAAAATGAAACAAATAATTTACTAGAGAAGAAAAAGAAACGTTTTCAATGTTTCATTTCTTAAGCTATTTTTCTTGATTTTTTCGTTCCTTCGAAATCGGCCAATACACACTTTTCCTATTTACAATCACTGCCAAAACAAAAAATTAAAATTCAAAAGATGTGCTAAGGAGTCCATTCTTCAAAGAGTGAATAAATCTTTGTTATTCTTTTTCTTTTCTTATTGAAATCTAAATCGATGCGGTACAATAGGCTAAAAATAAAAGTATAATTTTGTTTTCGCTAAATGTCTACATGCAATTCTTCTATACAGAAGGAATGGCAGATTAAGACAAAAATGGCAAAGCATATTTAACCACGCCTTATGGATAAGATATCCAATCAGCTGGTAAGAAAGCAAACATACGTCAAACTTTTGAATACGTCACCAAGCTTACCGTAAAACACACGTAATCTTTTCATCAATCGTATTTGCACTTTATGTTTCTCTTTTATTTCTTATTTTCACATTTACACCGTTACTTATTGATTTCTTTATTCATTCTTTCATTGTCTATTACGGTTAAATTGTTTTCTTCATCTTTCGACTTTCACATTTATTCCCACATATTGGGTCTCTTCCTATCTATCTATCTATCTATCTCTTTCTCTCTTTATATATATATATATATATATATATATATATATATATATATACATATATATATATATTACAATGAATCATTCATACAAAAAGTAAATTAATAACGTTAATGAGATAAAATGGCGAATTCACTTCGCTAACTAAATTTTAAAATTGCATTAACCCACTAACCACGCGGTGATGAATGTTATGATCCTTCTTTTTTTTTAAATTATAAACTGTATTAGGTCTTACTTAAATATACAAGAACTTTCGATAGGTTCTCCGGTCATCATCAGGCATGGAAACTATTTTCTTTTTGGTAAAATTCAAATAGCATCCGAGATGAAAAATATAATGCAAATCGAAATATGTTTTTTCAGGTGTGTTATTGATAAAAAGATACAAACTTATCCAAATATATATTAGGTTTGTTTATTTAGATGAATAGCTGGATAAATAGACAGATTGTGGACATAGGAATCAACACTGCATAGTAACTGTCAATTTTACAGCCCAATGAATTATTCAGACCAAGTTTACTTATAATTCTTCAATATCAATTCCCAATATTGCATTATTCCCCTATAAATATAGCAAATTTTAAACAATATATACCAATATATATATATATATATATATATATATATATGTGTGTGTGTGTGTGTGTGTGTGTGTGTGTGTGTGTGTGTGTGTGTGCCTGTGTGTGGCGTGGTCCACAGCGCAAAGATGCAAAAAAGAAAACCATTTATCTTAGAAATCAAATATTAATCTTAAACAATATGTTTTTCTTGTTAATGCACTTAATTCGATGATGAAAATTAATCACATTGTTCAAGGATTATAGATAGAAACGATGATTCAAAAAGTGAAGTAATATAGTTTTGAGAAGGAAAAGAACAGAAGCCAAGACAAAACAAAAAAAATAGATTCATTTGCTATAATATGTTTTACAGACATAATAATGAAGAATACAACAGTCGCAATACAATGGAAGACCTAAGTCGATCCATTTTCATAGCACTGCCTAAGAAGCCAGTTGAAAAAGAACGTCAACTCCATCGGAGAATCAGTCTAATGACACATATAACAGCTTCTATTGAACAGACCACACAGCAGGATCAGGCATGCAATAGGACAAGAACAGTACGGGTTCATTAAAGACACTCGAACAAGGGATGCGATGTTTAGGTTCAGAATAATATCAGAAAGAGCAATACAAATCCACAAGGCTGAGTAACTGTGTTTTATAGATTAGGCAAAAGCTTTTGGTAAATTACGTTGAAAAGAACTGTTGGAAGGGCCAGATAAACTTGACACATTTTGAAAGGATATAAGAATAATCCAAACCATGTTACTGGAAACAGACCGCTTACATACGAATAGAAAATGAAATCAGTCAACATACAAAAATAGAGAGGAGTGTAAGATAAAGATTTGTCTTCTCAAAAGACTTACTGAACCTATACAATGAAGTGATTCTGAGAGAATCGGAAGTCCTACTAGGATTCATTATTGACAGCCACAATCTTAACATATGATATGCAGATGAGACATTGTTGACAGCAGACACGGAAAGGAAACAACAAGAACTCCTACAGAAGCTAGTGAAGGAAAGCAAGAAGAAAGGACTAAAGATCCAGTGCAAGGTGACCGAATGTGTATTTGTTACGAAAAGGAACAGCGCAACATGCACAACAATTTACATATCTGTGTTTTAATATGAAAACGCATTGGAATAGCGAAAAATGATTTCCAAAAACTAAGTAAAGTATGAAGAAACAGAAAACTTTCGTAAGAAACAAACAATACTGAACTGTTATGTAATATCAGTTTCCCTATGTGAATGCTGGACAATCTCCTCCCAGATGAAGAAGTGACCTGAATCAACAGAAACAAAGAAAAGAATACTGAACTGTTATGTAATATCAGTTTCCCTATGTGAATGCTGGACAATCTCCTCCCAGATGAAGAAGTGACCTGAATCAACAGAAACAAAGAAAAGAATACTAAACTGTTATGTAATATCAGTTTCCCTATGTGAATGCTGGACAATCTCCTCCCAGATGAAGAAGAGACTTCGAGCAACAGTAACAAAGTAAAGAATACTAAACTGTTATGTAATATCAGTTTCCCTATGTGAATGCTAGACAATCTCCTCCCAGATGAAGAAGAGACTTGAAGCAACAGAAATGTGATTCTTTATAAGGATGCTGAGAATACAATGGACTGAACATGTGAAAAACCAAATTTTAGAAAAAAAATGAAAGCATTAAGGACACTTATACTTAACATCAGGAAACGATAGTTGAAATTTCTAAGGCACACGATGTGCAAAAAGGGCTTAGAAAATATGTTACACACAGGACAGACTGGTAGCAGGAGGGACAGTTGAAAACAACACATAACCCACAGAGCGAGCTTGAGCAAATAGATAACGGAACAAGATTTGCGAGAAATAGCAAAAAGAGACAATTTATTAAGAGCTACGAAGAATATGAAATCGTGAAGAGTCATGATCGCCAATGTCCTGACGAGACACAGGAGAGAAGAAGAAGCAGCAGTGGGAAAAAGGCCGAGTATGAAACTAAGTCTTTCTTTATCTGTTTGAAAAATCTTGAATTCTGAACGATCAGAATTCTAATAATGCTGAATTGATTTTTTCGTTCCTTTTTACGGTTGCTAAGGAACTCATCTCGTAACGTTGTTGAGTTAGATTTTCTCAACCTAAATATTTCATCCACTCCTGATTTAATTTTATTGTGTGTAGACTTACATTGTCATTCTGAGGAATACAACAGCGTTAACCAAATCAGAGACATTCTTGTTTAAATCATCCCTTTTCACTTGTTCTTAGCAACAACAAAAAATGTTATAGTTTTCTTAAATTCTTTAAAGAGATCATAAGAGTTGAAACTTGTCATATAATAGGAACGTTTTCACAAGATCGTACGTGCGTGGATCTTTGAATTAGACATTGGCATAAAGTTTTCATATTTTTCAACAAGGTGTCAAATAATTATAACCCCACAATCCTTAATTTTTAGAATGCCTAAAAATGTTGTTTACGCTATTTCCACTCAATACAAGGCCCAACAGCCACTCAAGGCAGAGGCTTACTGAATGGGGTTGTTGTACCGACGTAATAATTGTAGATTATGAGAATATGTAAAATAAATAACGGCTGACCAAAGACATGAAGAGGTTAAAATTGTAATGGTACGGGTAAACATCTGCTCGGGAGTCAGTTCCACAAAGCAGCTTCTTTTGTGGAGAAGCTGTGAGAATGGAACTTCCTTCCTGCCAATGGAATTGAAATTCAGAAATGTGTTTTCAAAATCTGTGTGGCTGTTAATTAGATCTGTTTTTTTTTTCTTTCCCTAATCCTTAAACTTAATATATTCTCACCTATTTCTCTAATGTTTGGTCATATTTTCGGAAGCGTGTCAACCCGAGAACTTTTCAGCAGTCGATTTTATATGCATACATTATTTTGTAGCTGTTTTCGGGTGGAAAGTACACGGATTTTTTTTTAACTGTCCAAGGAATAACATACGATCTTTTAGCAAACATAAGTGTACGTTTTTATTCTAGTAGGACGAAACAATATTCCTTTTTCCCGTTTACTATCCTCAGACAAGGATTAGTATCAAGAGTTATTCTCCTTGGTTCACACCAGCCTCTTCAGTCGCTATATGACACAGGAATTACTTCGTCCGGCTGTACCAGTGTGATACTTCTGCACATTCGAAACTTAACCGCAATTTTCTACTGTACGTTCCGCATCACAATTCCAATCAGTCTTAACAAATCGACCATCGACGTCACTCATCGGCCTTTCTTTTTTGTTTTTACAGTAAATGAACCTTACTGTAAAAAAAGCCTGAGGGACACTCGTGGTAAAGGGTTGCGTTAAGAAGCAGTTTATACGGATAGGAGGGAGAGATAACGGTTAAGCATAGACTTAAACAGATTAAGATTGTGGGGATAAGGGAAACATCCTCTTGGGAGCAGTGGTTCGCAGAAACAAGCTGTTCGAATGAAACTGACTTCTCACTGTTGGAATATAGAGGGAATGTGGGTGGTTTTCTACGATATGTGCCATGACGGGTCGTAACCATAGGCTTTCTTCACTCGGCAATAAGAAGAGAGGTGACCAGTCTCTCCACAGCTCCAACAGGTTGGTTTACGGGCAGTCACAATAACCGGCATTTTCTGGCCCTCTACATCCAGGCAGTTAAGGACGGAAATGAAGGCTTTACGATCCAACATTATCTCAAAACTCCATCGCCTGTTCAGGTCGTCAGAAGTAACACTTATTATCTGATCGTACTCTACCAGATAGGCGGCCATGTGCTCTCCTAAGACTGCAGTACACTGATACTTTGGTCCTTCGCTTGCCCTCATATTCCATGCGGATTATAAGGTTTTGGTATGAGATTCGAACTGAAGGCGTTCTCACAGTCGGCAGGCGTAGGTAATAGTACACCTCACATGAACTAACCTCTACCCTTGCTTAATCTTTGGGGTTCAACCCCCATGGACGTCAAAGATTTTATCGCACTGTCTTTAGTGGAGCGACAAATTTTGCGCGAACGCCTGTCGACCAAAAAGAGAGACTTCTCAAACTTCTGTAATTCTTGGGGGTCTACCAAGAGACCATCTTCTTTGATAAGATGTTCGTAACTAATGGCTCTCTCCAAGAACTGCGTAATACGGATTATAAACTTCGGGTGTGTGGGGGCAAGTGGGCGAATCCCCGGCCGCTACATTACCTTTGTTGCTGTTGTTGACGTCGTTGTTATTGTCCTTTTCATTCTGTGTTGTCTTATTTTTGGTTGGTTTACCATTTCCTGTTTCGATTCGGAATTTTGGCCATTTGGGACCATCATACTGTGTCCATTTTTTTTTTCGAACCAAACAGGTTCTTTTTGACGAGCCAACTTTTGTCGTCTATTTTTAAAAAAATGATTGTACCTTTTTTGTTTTGTGTTTTTTTTTTCTATAGGCAAAACAAGGAAACTAAAAAAATAAACAATTGGCCAAACAAAAAAGAAGAAACAAAAAAGGTAAAGAACAAATTAAGACAAAGGCACAAACAGTAACAAAAAGTTAAAACGGAAGACGAAAAACTCGGTTTACCAGAAGACGATGGAAATTACAAAAAAGATTTAACGAGAAAAAATTAGAAAGAAATTTACTTAAAAAAAAAAAAACTATATAACAACGCAAAAGGGGCAATCTTTTAAGTTTCGAATAAAAAATAACAAAATCGATACAAAATATTTAAAAGACAAGGAAGACTAAACGCATTTGTAGCAAAAAAAGGTTCGCCCATCAAGAAAACAAAATGGCCGAAATAAATTGAAAAATAAAAATAAATTTGACAGAAAGTCTAGCGTAAAACAAAAATTAAAACTGAGAAATAAAATTTTAAAAATGGGCTTTAAAGATGAGGGTTTTAAGAATAAAGAAAGAAAAAAACTTAAACACTTACAACAGAATTAAAAGCAAGAAAATAAAAATAAAACACTAATGCAACAAATAAAAAAAGGACGTTACCCCAGAAAAATAAAAAAAATAAAATTATTTTATCGTCGGTGGAGTGTGAAAGAAAACTGAAAATGAAAAATAAAATACAAAAATCACAATAGATATAGTTAATGTAAAATAAATGTACCAAAATAACTTATAACTTGTTTTAGCAGTCTTTAAAAAAATAAATAAATAAAATGAACGTGAAATCAGTGGCGCAGTCTATGCAAGATTTAATTGGTCAGGCAGAAAGTTAAAAGTCAGGCCGCAGGCCATGTGCGTTGTGTTTTGGCTCGACTGTTTATATACAGAGGTCAGTGATGCATTACAACAGGGTGCGATGGGTAAATTGTCACTATCTTATATTTTTAATTTCGTGTATTTGTGTTATTTATTTATTTTTATTCTGTCGACTGCACAGTATAATAAGATCAGTTGGGAGCCGTCTGATAGAAAAAGAGCACCATGACGCAATTCACTTCGCCAGAAATTTGGAAACGGCATGCTGTACTGCTTGGCATTCGCACCGGAAGCTCCAATACGAACATTTCAGAGTTTTGGGGTTTCAATCCGAGAACAGTGCAGAGGATTCGAAAAGAGTTGGATGATTCTATTGGTGATTACGAAGATGTTTGGATGATCACTAGTGATGGCGACGTTATGCCTCCAATCATTTTCCCACAGAGCCTCAGACTCATCACAGAGGCCTACATCAAGTGCCTTGAGGAGGTAATGTTGCCCTAGGTCAAGAGGGTGGCTGCTGAAAGATCCTATATCTGGCAACAGGACTCCGCACCATGCCACAAAAGCAGGAGAACCCATTTATGTTTGTCAGACAATTTCTGTGACCAATTACATCTGCCCACCTAACTCCCCAGAATGCAACTCCCTTGATTATTATGTGTGAAGCGCAGCTAGAGACTACCAAAACTCCTTGTAACACCAAAGATGAACTGAAGGCAAGGATTATGAAAACACTCACCAACTTATACAAGGAGACCGCCCAGAAGAGTTGCAGAAGAGCCTGAAGTCGTCTGGAGACCGTGACTGAAGACAATGACGATTTTTTTAATCAATTTAATCTTTAGTATTTCAAGATATTTTTGTGTAATTTTGGTAAATATATCTGTCAAAATGAGGTGTTATTTTCATTTTCGCGTCATTTAGATGACAATTTATCCATCGTACCCTTTATATAATGTACGGTTCCGCTTGTGATATAATAGAACACATAATTGTTATATAATTACAGAATTGAATTTCCAGTCCTTTTCAACGGCCTGACGATAAATAAACAGCGCGTGCGCATAAAACTTTACGTCGCGGAAAAACAATAAAATTTAAGTATTGCTTTTTATGTATTATATATATATATATATATATATATATATATATATATATATATATATATATGTGTGTGTGTGTGTGTGTGTGTGCGTGTGTGTGCGTGCGGTAGACCAGTTGCCATCCAAGGCTATAAGAACCCGGTCTGTCCTGCTATTTACCCTTAGCTGGGAGGGGAGAAGAAGACGATTCATACCTTTCCCAAGAGTATTAACATGTAACTGAATGTAATGGATCTGACTGGTATTCGAACTCGGCTCTCCGATTTCTCAATCCGAGCCGCTAATAGACCTATTTAGGTCAGATATCAAATTCATCATGTTCCTTCGGTACTAAGACATCTTGGAGTGCAACCTGAAACGATTGGGTAGAGTTGACTAACTCCAGAGCTAAATGGAGGTCATTGTGCCTTCCGCCGCTTAAAGTTCTTGAGAATTATAGTCTGAAGCGTCATAATATTTGAAGACAAAGCTGAAAGAAAAATCAAAATACGATTTGATAGACATTTCTCATTGTGGCTTCCGAGCAGTGAGTCAAGCAGGACCCCTACAGTATTACAAACTTCATGATATAATAGCAAACAGCGGTATATACACTTGATTTTATTGTGGGAAAATATGTAAGACAACAAGGATATATTTGCTGTGTCACAGAATGGGGAATAAATAGAGTTTTAATATCTCAGAAGTGTAACAGAGGACGGAAAGTGCAACAACGAAATCCAAAGGCGCATTGATATAGCCAAAGATGCCTTCCAAAAGCTAAGCAGAGTAATGAAAAACAGAAAAAAGAAGCAAAGAAAAGAGTAGTGAACTGTTACTTGATATATGTCCTCTTGTATGGCAGTGAATGCTGAACAGACTTGAAGCAATACAAATATGGAACTACAAAAGGATGCTGAGCATACAATGGACCGAACATGTGAGCAAAGACGACGTCTTAGTGAAAATGAAAATAAAGAGAATTATACTTAACATCAGGAAGAGACAGTTGAAATTTCTAGAGCACATAATGAGGAAAGAGGGCTTGGAAAATTTGATACTCACATGACAGATTGAAGGCAAGAGAGACAGACGCAAACAACGCATAACATATTTAGTGAGTGTGAGTAAATCGATGGTGGAACAGAGTTTAGGAGAAGTAACAAAAAGACAAAATTATTTAAGAGCTACAAAGGATTTTGTGGAGAGCCATGATCGCCAACGTCATGAGGTACACGGAGAACTGGAATTTTGCTCGAGCTTCCTCTGCTTTCTAGAATTTGAGAATGCACCCTATATGCAAATATTTCTGCATATATGTCTTTGTCTTTAAAGTTGAAACATCATCATCCGCGTCCTGAGTAAGACGATAAACTACATCCAGCAGCAAGGCCTCTGGTCAGGACGTTTTGAGGAGTGTGGAACCACCCATTAATTGTTGGTGTTCCCAGTGATAACACCTGTTAGGGTACCAGCTATGGGCAAATAGTTAACCCCCAAATTGGTGTTAAACACTATAAAAGTGTAAAAAAAAAAAGATTATAATATCAGAAATACTTTGTAAAAAAATTATTACCAGCAATACATTTTGGAAAAAACAAAGATATTACCAACAATACATTTTTGAAAAAAAAGATATTACCAACAATAAATTTTTGAAAAAAAATGATATTACCAACAATACATTTTTGAAAAATAAAAGATATTACGAGCAATACATTTTTGAAAAAAAAAGATATTACCAGCTATACAATTTTGAAGAAAAAAAGATGTTAACAGCAGTAGGAATTTTATCGGCATTAATTAACTCATTGAGGTTGATATGCCGTAAAATAAACCAAACCAAACCAATAAAAAATCATCCTCGGAATGTTTGAAAAAGGGGTTGGCAGATAATCTTATCAGTCTTACAGCCTTTTTAATGCTTACGGCCACATAACGTTGAAACACCGGTTCTAGTAGATTACCGAAGTTAAGCAAGTCGGTGCTTGGTCAAAAGTTAAGCAAGTCGGTGCTTGGTCAATACATTGATGGGTGGCAGCTTAGGGTTACCAGATGCTGTAAGCTTGGGTGTGCGAGTGGTATAGTCGATAACTGCTCCGAACTTTGAATCGAGTTTCAATTCTAATCGGGTTCAATATATTCACTTATATCCATTGAGAAACGTATGAATCCACTTCTTCCCCCCCAGTTTTGAATTAATTATTAAGCCTTGTATCAGTAAATTCTTATTATTTCCCCAAAATTCTTACACTCTCAAAATATTTTCTAACTTTAAATAATCTGGAAAAGGTTGATAAACCATAAAAAGCAAATCAATCTTACGAACGATCTAATAAAATTATATATGCGAATAAGAAAAATATTTAGCATCCTTAGTCTAATCATGTTAATTTTGCATAATCACGTTAATCAGCTTCACGGCCATGATAATGAGGCTTCCAGTGATGACCAAATATAGTGGCAATCGCTTGGTGTAAGAGTTGGCCCGTGATGTGCTGAAACTTTATGAGTAAAAATATAGAGAAATCTATAAACCTCTAATATATATATATATATATATATATATATATATATATATATATATATATACATATATATATAATTGGTAATAGAAGCCATTGGTTTATACCAACGGCTTCCCATACTTAATACTTCTCGTTTTCACTCTCGCGTTGTCATATGTGACGTCATGAGCTGCGGTGCTATTTTCGCTTCCAGCGTCTTATATGCACGAGTTTATCGTTGCTTGGAAATCTTACATGTAAACAAAAACAGACTATCATTATTGTTTTGTCCGTGTATTGTTTAATATATTGTAATGTAATTGTCATCTTTGATAATGGCTTATGTAAGCCGAAAGCTTCGATAGGATTAAAAAATATGTATCAATATTGTGATTTTCTTTCTTCGTTTAATGATAATGTTATTAAGCTTATCAGACGATATTAAAAGAATTTACATAAAATAAATAGACAACACTTGTCTATATTATTTAATGAAACATGCATCAATGAAAAAATGCTGCCGAAATACACACAATATATATATATATATATATATATATATATATAATTTTTTTTTTTTTTTTGCATAAAGATTTATGTAGCAACTACTGCAAATGACGACTAACGTTGCCACATCTGCGCAAGAGAATGTAAGACCACAGCAGAACTAAAAAACCACATACCCGCTATCCGTATTTCAGGATGTATCAAGTGACGACATTGCTAGAAATCGAGTCACAGCCATCATTATCAGTACTATTCAGCTGCATACTTTTTTTCAGATGATATAATGACAGATAAATGCATTGAGACTTTAGCAATTTCGAAGCCTTATTTTAATCCGAACTTCAAAGCTTGCAGAAGTTAGTAAGTGGAAGGAAAGGAAACAGTTTCTTACCGCTCTGCTCAAAACTGGTGTTAGAGTTTAAAAAGCTAGTAAATGTCACTTGAAATAAAGCCTTAAAGTGGACGACAATCAGTTGTCAGTTATGGTATTTTAAAGCACAATAAACATAGAAAACAAGTGTTGAACGTCTAATCCCCTATATTGTATTGAATGACTTGAACTAAAGTAGCCGAAATATTGTCTTGAGACTAACGTGGGCAGAGCATGTGAGAAATGGGGAAGATTTAAAGAGAATGGAAACTAAATAGAAAAACAACTCTTGCTAACAGTCCGAAAGATACAACTGAAGTTGTTATTGACCATAAGGAGGAAGGTAAATTTAGGAAATTTAACGATCACAGTGTACATCGAACACAAGGGAAGTAGTGAGAAATACAGGTAACCTACTTTAAAGTTTTAAGAGAATGTATGGTAGAAGTATCACAAATCAAATCATCAAAGAAGGAGGTATTGCTGAAAGCAAAAAAGGAAAGGAAACTGTGGAGACACATGCCCTGAAGGGGCATAGCAAATAAAGAGGAAGAAGTTGAAGAACCTTAACAAAACTTGAAAACATTAAAAAAAAAGCGTGTGTCGTTAAAAGATATCATAAGCTTTAGAAAATACAGAAATGGATACAAAACTAAAATAGTTTTGATACACTGTAATGGGATAGAGTTAGTTTTTAGAACAATATATATTTTCGATTCATTGGCTTTGTCAGGAGGATCCGTTTTTCTATTTTGGAAGCCTTTTGTTTCGCATTAAGATAATTAGGGTACTAAAGAAGCTTGAATATGTTTCCAATATATTTCTCCTCTTCATGTAAATAATGAGGGCTGCATATTCTAAGTGCTCTTAAGTAGAATCCGATTATTATACCGGATTTTATTTTGTTGTTATGATGAGAATAGAAATGTATTAAATCGTTTTTGTTGGTTGATTTCCAGTGGATACCAAGTTTTAAACTGTTGTTAACGCGGTGTAGCTTGATATCTAGGAAAGGTGACAAATTGTATTCCTCCATTTCGTACATCGTAATGTAATCGAATGAACATGATAACTCATTCAATTGATATAACGGAGTAATTTTTTTGAAAACAAGAGATGAACAAACTCTTTTGCCTTGACAATCCATTTTTTCCTTTTTGCCTCAAACAATTCAATATTGTTGACATTTGAAATTCAAAAGCCTCAAATGCGACATTACATTATCCTTTTACCCGAGAGTGAAATGTCGTTTAGAGGTATGGGGCCCTGGATGTTAATTTTCAACCTTCTGTCGAACAAAAGTCCATATAAATGGTGATTATATAACGAAAAGGGCTTAGATTGATTTTTATTTATTCATATAATATATGACAAGCATTATAATAACCCAAAGGTCAATTTTTCACTGTACCTAAGGGCAAAATGCAATATGAGGGGCTACTGAACAGTTCTCAGCCCAACCAAAGTATTAAAAGTAATTTAAATGTTCAGTCATTTGGTCAAATTTTGGTAAGTGTCTCCGCCCGAGAACTTTCAATTTTGTATATACTAAAGAATATCTAAGGCAAAACTCGAGAACCACTCAAGGTAGAGTGTCATTATTACAAGGATTATGATGAATGACCTATGATATAAGTAAAGGAACTCACTGAACTGTTACATGATATCTGTTCTCTTGTATGACATTGAATGCTGGACAATCTCCTCAAAGGTGAACAGACTTGAAGCAACAGAAATGTAGTTCTACAGAAAGATGCTGAGGATACTATGGATTAAATGTCTTTTAGGGAGACAGGAACCTATCCATTCTTCTGGCGAGCTACATTGTTATATGGCTGGATAGACTGTGCTCTCGACGTGATATCTTTCTTCCTATATGAAGGGACATGGTATGTAGTAGTGGTAGTAGTTTCAACATTCAATCTGTGTACTGTGCATTGCAAATCAGGAAGAGAGAGATTTATCAATGTTACTGACATTTGTATAATTTAAAGTTTTAAGAAGAGTAGACTTGGGATCTTGTAAAGAGAGCAGTTACATTTACAAAACTATTTTGAAGCTCAATATCAGCCATGTTTTATGTCGTTTATTGTAGTTTTATCTCAGCTTTCATAGGCCATGAAATTCAAACAGTAGTAAATGCTGGACAATCTCCTCAAAGATGAAGAAGAGACTTGAAGCAAGAGAAATGTGATTCTGCAGAAGGATGCTGAATATGCCGTGTACATGTGAGCAATGATGAAGTTTTAGAGAAAATGGAAACAAAAAGGAAACTTATATTTAACATCAGGAAGCGACAGTTGAAATTTCTAGGGCGCGTAATGAGGAAGAGGCGCTTGGAAAATCTAATTTCCACATGACAGATTCAGGGAAACGAGGGACAGAGGAAAACAGCGCGTAACATACTTGATGGTCTTGAGTAAATGGACGGTAGAACAGGGTTTGCGAGAAATATAAAAAAAGACAAAACTTATTAAGAGCTATAAGAGACAGGAAGATGTGGAGGGCAATGATCGGTAATGTCCTGAATGACAAGATACATTTTTACACTTTAGTGTTTTGACACCAGTTTAGGGGTTAACTATTTGCCTATAGCTGGGACCCTAAAAGGTGCTACATCTCCGGGTCAGGGTGAACCTGGTAACACTAGCAATTAAGAGGCGGTTCCTCGCGCCTCAAAACCTCCTGACCAGTGGCCTTGCTGTTGGACTTACTTTATCATCATACCAAGGACGGTCTCATGATGTCTATGTTACAAATTTACAGCAGTGAAGTAGACAATCAACCTAAATGGCAGAAAATGCTGGATAATCTCCTCAAAGAAGAAAAGCAACAGAAATACGGTACTAGAGAAAGATGCTGAAGATACCATTTACCAGGCAGGTGAGCAAGAACGAGGTTTTAAAGATAATAGGAGCAAAAAGGAAACCTTTATTTAACATCCCGAATAGGCAGTTGAGGTATCTGGGGCACATATTGAGGAAGGGGAATTTGGAAACTGTGATTCTCACGGGACAGATTAAGGGAAAGGTGAAGAGAGGAAAGCATCGCGTAACATACTTGATGTCCTTACGTAAATGGATGTCAGAACAGGGTTGAAAAGAAACATTCAAAATATAAAACTTATTAAATTCTACAAGGAACAGAAAGATGTGGAAGACCATAATAGCTTACGTCCTGAAGAGGCACCGCTCATAAAGACGAAGAAGAAGATTATGAGTATAAGGAGGATAGATAAGATTGAGCCTTGACTTGAAGAGGTTAAGATTGTAGTGTACAGGAAAGCATCCAAGCAAGAATTTGTTCCAAAACTTGGTAATTTGGGGGCAAAGTCTCTCTCAGTGGAACTTCGTCTTTACAATTGGATTACGATTATAATGAAGCTGATTCGAATCCTTTGATATAGGAAGGCGAGTCTTATCTGTAAAAGTCTGAGCTGGTGGAAATAAAGAATGAATCTTATCAGAAATTTTGCCATGGAAGTATGGATAGAGTAGATAGGCTTGTGACGTTGCGTCTAGAGACAGAGACTGCAGAATAATTTCAGCACCTTCCCGTATATGTCATTGATAAAAATCACAAGATGCGATCATTTTATGAAAAAGTGCTATTATTAGGTTGGTGCAAAAATAATGTCGTTTTCTCACATGAAGTTGAACGTCAAAAAACGACATTATTTTTGCACCAACCTAATATTTTAAAAATAAACAAACAAAAACATGATTATAGAATTATAAAGTTAGACACACCATTAATTATGTCGAAGCGGAAACAGAAACAACAAAGTATTGAACATTGCCTTGGTGCGAACTACTAGATACTCTGATAAATCAACTCAGAGTCCAGATCATATTCAGAACGAGATCAACAGAAAACTAGGTCAGACAGTGGGGCGTTAGAAACGTTTTTATTAAATGTTAGACATTTCTTAAGAGCGGTAACTGATTCTATAACAATTCTATAATTACCGCAGATGTGTTATTCGAAAAAAATCAATTTAGATTTTTCAAGTAATATGTCACCTGTGCTGAAAATATCCATCCATTAAACAAAAAAACTGACTTAGTGCAATGGCACCTGATTCCTCTTCAATGGGAATCCACACACTTATCTCAACTCCTTTCTACTTTTCAAAACAGTATTAATGTTTCAATTTCGGTGCCGCCATAAGCTGCCTACTTACGTGCTCTTTAATCTCGTCCGCAGTCTAAAATCTCCCTTTCAGCCGTTACTTTAGCCTTGAGAAATGTCAAAAGTCACGAAGAGTGGAATGTAGAGGAATGCTGGTAGAACTGAATGATGCGATGCTTTGCCAAGGAATTCCCGCAAATAAAATTAAAATGTGGCTAGGCACATTATTGGGACGAATGTGACAGTCACATGGTACACATGTTGACACAATAGAGGTTACTGAGTGTTAGAGAGTATGAAAAAAAACACTATACTTATTTTCCAGCCTTGACAGTGTTCAAATGTGTCTGCGCGACCTTGTGAGTAATGAATTGTTTTCCACCCTACAGCCCCATAGCCACAGACGAAACATCGCGAGCCTACTGCTAGTCTGTATCTATTTCCATGGTAAATTTTCCGATGAGTTTCAATCCTTAGATCCACCAGTTCAGACTTTTACAGCTAGGGTCACTTTCGCGGGTTTGAATCATCCTCATTCCCTTCATAATCCATTGGCAAGAAGGACGTTCTACTTGATGAGCTTCCTCTCAAAAACCATTACTTTGTAGAACAGACTTCCGAGAAGATCCTTCTCCAATCATTACACTTTATTAATCTTCATGTCTAGGACCAACCTTTATCTATCCTACATATCCTAATAGTCTGAACTTAATTTCTGTTATTAGGTTTATACAATAACCTCATTCGGTAACCTTCTGTCTTGAGTAGCACTTGGGCCTTATACCGAGTGAAAATTTAGTTAGATAAAGGGCTGATATTCAAGTTAGGTCCTCCTGTTTTTTAATGTTAGCGCGAGAAAATATTCTTATTCCCATTATTCCAATGCACGTTCGGATCTAAGTTCAGATTTTTTTTAGTGTGGCTTGCATTTGAACTGGAAGCATTTTCAGCTGTAATCATTTTTCTCATTGCTGCCCACTTATTATACGTCTACTTCATATTTTTTTCACTTTGCAGTAGGGAAAGATTGATGTTTCAACATAGAATTTTTAAGCTACAATTTATTGCAGCAATTACGCCCGTTCTATCTGTCTTGTGTTTATTTTTTTTATGAGCAGTGTTCTTTAGTAAAGAATGTTTCTCTGTTATCTTTTCTAATCCCTGTTTTGACAACCACTTAAACAAGCACGTTAAGTAGTGTATGCGCTGTTATTTCCTCTTGCCTTCAATATATCCTGTGAGTAACAAATTTTCTAAGCCCTCTTTGCTAATTATGTGCTATAGATATTTCAATTTTTTTCCGATTCGAAGCGTAAGCATCCATTTTTTTTGTCTTTTCTCTAAAGTTTCGTCGTTGCTCACATGTTCGAGCCATGATATTCTCAGCATCCTTCTGCAGAACCACATTTCTGTTGCCTTAAGTCTCTTCTTCATCTGTGATGAAGTTGTCCAGCATTCACTGTCACATAGGAGGATTAATGTCACATAAGAGTTCAGTATTTTTGTCTTTGTTTCTAAGGCTTCTTGTCGTTCCTGTACTTTACTGAACACCTTTCACTGTCCCAATGTGCCTTTTGATTTCCTTGTTGCACTTTCTCTTAAAACCTTTTCTAGATATTAAAATGTTTGTACTTGCTTGATTTTGGTGTCTCCAATTCGTAGTTCACACGTTGGGCTGTTCCTTTTCTTCACAACCATGACAATTAATGTTCAGCCTTTTTTGCTGACTTTCCTTAATTACCCTCTGCCGGTATTTACACTTTGAATTTCTAACGAATGCCAAATGTAAAAGTTTGGTTGGAATGAAAGCAGTAACAACATTCAAACATGTTTTGCCAAGTGATTACTTACAGTAATACAAAGTATTTTACAAAAACGCAAATGAAATGGTTTTGGAGAGATGACTCATAAGTGACAAAATCTACCAAACTATTATTATTCTTTTGTAAGGAACCCGTTCCCTCTTTGTTACTAAGGCTTACGACCGTATCACATTGAAACACCGGTTCCCGTACGAACGCGGAAATTAAGCAATGTCAGTACCTTGATGAGTGACTGTTTGAAAATACCAGCTGTTGGGTGTGCGGGTGGATAATAGCACGGAATTGTTAATCAGAGAGCCGACTTCCAATTCCTGTTGGCTTCGTTATATTCACTTACACGCAAATACCTTTGGAAAAGGTACAAATCTACCTCTTCTGTTCCCAGCTATGGGTTAAATAGTAAAACTTGTATCACTAAACTATTATTGTCTCAAAAAAATCTCTTAGAGTTTAAAATTATTACATAACATTTTAGTTCATCTCTCTGTGTTTCTAACGAGTTTTTCCTTTTCTCAATACTTTGCTTAGCTTCTGGAAGGCGTCTTTCGGTATTTCAATGCGTTTTCTGATTTCGTTGTCGCACTTTCCGTCCTCTCTTAAAACCCTTCCTTTTCTTGTACTTGTTTATTTTGATATCTTCAATTCGAAGATCGCTTGTTGGTCTGTTCCTTTTCTAGACAACCATATATTCCATCTTTTGATGATTAGAACTTTGATAACAGTTACTCAAAGTTAGACCAGGGGTATTATATGTATATTTAATTTTTTAATTCTGATTTGTTGTCGGATTTTTTTCTGACCCTTAGAAAGGTTAAATTGAAATTGTATAAACATTGACTATCATTTTGGTTTCAGGGAGACGAAAAATAGTAAATTATGTATTAATATAATTATAGCGTTTACTTCTAATGATTATGTACTGACAAGAAGTGGCACTAAAGCAAATATTAGAATACTGTACCTAATTTCAAACAAGACATTCAAGAACAACTGCCAGCATCTTCCAAATGTCACCTTCTGATTAATATTGCGTGCATAGGTTTTATGCAATGACTTTCCTAAAACGCTATGGAAACTTCATAAACAAATGTACTTGGTTAGTGATATTGAAGATAGAAAGAAAAATGATAGATATAAGCATCAAATGAAAAACGAAAGCCGTGTGCGTGCATACGGGAGCCTTTTCACGAAGACCCATTTCACAGACCGTCTTTTATTTTCCTGATGCGCAACTAGTCTCCTGCCGAGCCTGATTCTCCATCTTTTGTCTCGTCGGACTGACTCAAACATCAACGAAGGTCAAGGTGCTGCCGAAGTCTTAAGATCTCAAAATATCCGCCCTGGCGATACCGCTCTGAATATTTATAAACGTGGTGAGAGGTAAAATCTCGTCGAATGTCACAGATCCGCAAGAAATTGTGTTCAATACTTAAGGACATGAAGAAACGGGCGTTAACAGAGATATTGTAGCCGATAACTTAAATATACACATATAAGAAATATTCTGTCCTGTTTTTTTTTTACTTTATTTTAGAGACATAAATGTATTTTATATATGTGCTTTTGCCTCTGTATACACAAGTGTGTGGGGGTTCAGGTGGCGCAAAGGGTTATCAGCCCGGGAAAAGAAACCAATAACCAAATTCAAATTACTGTTGAAATTGTTTATAATCTTCTTTTCTGTTTCTTATGCCTTCAAAATACGAGCAGTAGTGGCTCTCCACAACTTCCTATCCTTTGTAAATCTAAGCAATGTTTGTTCCTTTACTACCCACAATCTCCGAGTTCCTATTCCGCCATCCATTTAAACAGGTTTAGTTACTTATGTTCGTTCTGCCCATCTACCTTTAGTATGCTGTATGAATACTAAATTCTCCAAACCAAATGTCCACATTATGTCTCGCAGAAACTACAACACACTTCGTACTAATAATATTGGGAAGTGTAGGAATCCACTTCTTGCGTTGCACGTCATATTGACAAAATATTTCATCACCGGTATGCCACGACGTTTGACGGAGAATAAAGGGAATAATGCAAAAAAAATCAGGCAAAACCGCTTTTATCCTAACTCCTATTCCCTCTCAGGTAGTAGCAGCAAAAATACTATTAATCCTTATAGTCAAGTTTGACAAGGTGTTGACATTGCAGGACAGTATCGGTGAGCAAAACAAGACCTAGCGAGTGATCTACTGACCGTGACACCTAGCCATGGCGCAAGACGGGCTAGTCGCGCAACAAACACCTACATTGGCCAGCTACGTTATGACACACAATGCCACCTTCATGACCTTCCGAGCTTGATGCAGGCCCGTGTGGTTGGCGTGATAGACCCATGAATGTCCGTGCTAGACCGACCGAATAAAAATTGAATATAAATAATAAATACAGAAAAACTTTCTAATAAAAAAGTCCCACATATGAGGCACCCAGTGAGTATCAAACATGATAATCAGTAGTAATATCCAACGAGACTATCTCGCAGACCATTACCCCATGTTGAGGCATCCCCTCAATATCTTCAGTTACTCCATTTTATATTTGACTCATTTAAATCCACGATAGTACTCTCCATTTTTGTGTGTATTTCTTTCAATTTTGGATCGTCATTCTACGATCGTTAGCAAGCACAGCAGATTGAAAAAAGAACAAGCATTCAGCGAAGTTCAGACACTCATCCTATTTACTACAGGAAGCCTGCTTTAGTGGTTAGTTCAATAACCTACATAAACATTTAGGTTTCCTCTTTATAGACGGCTACTTTGTGGACCAGGCTCCCACATGGATGCTTGGGCATTAACTGGCGAGCAAAACAAGAACTTGTGTATAATCTACTGACCTGGACACGTAGCCATGGCACAAGACGAGCTAGTCGCCAACTAATCGCCTACATTGACCAACGATGTTATGACACAGAATGCTACCTTAATGACCTTCCGACCTTGATGCAGGACCTTGATGGTTGACGTGGCAGACACATGAATGTCCGAGCTAGCACGACTGAATACGTAAAGAAACAAACCCTGAAATCCGTGTCTGTGTGGAACTGTAGATATAGATTGAGAATTAAATATTGCACAAAGCTGAACTAAAGCGAATTAAAAAAAATTGAAATAATGTCGATAAAAAGCAGAAAGAATTTTTTCCTGTGTGAAAGAAATGTTTCTTTTTTTCTTCTATCTTACATAAATATTGTAAGAGTTTGGAAAGAAACAGATTTGATCCAGAAGTCTAGGTCATAACAAAGATAGATCTTGTTTGAAATTTCTGAATAAATCAACATGATGGATATCTAGTATATAAATTTTCTCTGAAATTATTGAAAACTTTTCCTGGACACATAAATCAACAGTACGTCGAGGTGGGGGAAGCCAAGAAGGTGAAAGGAAAACCAATAAAATACTTATTTGTTTTTTTTTCTAGTTTTTTTTTTATTGCTATTAAGAAGTTTAATACTGTTCCCCTAAAACAATTGCAGAAAGCAACTAAAGTTTTAGCGCTCCGCTCCGCGCAAGAAATGAACAATTGTTGGGGAGGTTGGAAGGAGGCTCTTGATTCTAGTGTTTCCGACATGCAAAACGCATTTCGGGCTCTTCCTCATCAGTAAGAGGTTGAGCCCGAAATGCGATTTGCAGGTCGGGGACACTAGAATGAAGCAGATGCGGAAGTTTAAATATTTGGGAAGCGTTTTGACAGAGGACGGTAAGTTCGACACTGAGATCCGTAGACGTATTGGGATGGACAAGGACACATTCCAAAAGTTGAGCAGAGTATTGCGAAACAGAAGGATTTCTTTGGTAACAAAGAAAAAAGTACTAAGCTGTTAGTGAGGTAGGGGTGAAGAAGAAGAAAGAAAAAAAGAAAGAAAGAAAGAAAGAAAGAAAGAAACATTTCTTCTTAATACCTGTCCTTGTACAGGGAAGTAAATATAAAGAAACTACAAGCTGAACTGCTTATAACGAGTAAAGCATTAGCTTAATTCTCATCTGTGCCAAAGGACGGTGTTCGGACACAGGCGAAAATAAGTATGTCAAATGGTGTTTATCAAGGCAACATTCTTACTTGAACGAGTGGCAAAACGTAACAGTTTGCCGTTTACTATACTAAGTTTATCTTAGTAAATACCAACATTTGAGGTGCGTGTTTACCACCAGTGATCAAAATTCGATAACAGGTATATTTGAGAATCTAGAATGTTAATTTTAAAGCGTACAAACTCTACTTACAATTCCCGTTTTTACTTGTGTTGTAAGAAGCTAAACTTAGAAAATATCAAAGACCTACTCAGAGATCTTTCTATTTTCAGAGTGAAAATGGGAAGCTGCTTTTCATCAGTTTACTACGAATGAGAAAGGAAAGCATATTTGTATAAAATTCTTGTACTAAATTTCTTGGTGATAAGATGAGGTAAGATTTCACTTCCAACAGACACCAATCGTCGGTGTTTGAGTTCAGGTAAAAGCTATGATTTCAAATAGTGAGAGCCAAAGTTGCTGCTCACAAAGGTTAATGAAGATCCGTATAACATTCGGTTCCCCGAACTTCTTGGCTGCACTACGTAAAATATTGTGTAGTTCGCGATTCACGCCAGGAAATACCCAATGGTCTGAATCAAATTTAATGTTCAATATATAATGGGCTTTCTCTAAAAGGTATCAAAGCAGAATTTGCATTCAGTGTCACACTAGAGCATCAAAGGAGCCAGGGGCATCAGAGGATTGAGCTGAAAGGATAAACGCGTTAGTTAGATCCAGTGACAGGACCCAAAGAGTGTGAGTTCAATACCCGGTTAAGGCAGTGGAGAACTTCCAGAGGGGAATTAACAGGCGATAACTGATAACTGAAATCCATTAAACATTGCACGTAGAACTAGAACAGTCTACCCCAGTGAGCGAAATAAAGGATTCAGTTCGACATTCCAACCACCTGAAGAAGGCCGGAGCGTACAACGGCCGAAACGTTGTAATAAATATGGCGACAAAGATAAGGACAATAGTCTGAATAATGTAAATAGTGTACTTAATACCTCATCTCAGAAATATAGACAGATGTTCAGTTCGACATTCCAACCATCTGAAGAAGGCTGGAGCGTACAACGGCTGAAACGTTGTAATAAATATGGCAACAAAGATGAGGACAATAGTCTGAATAATGTAAATACTGTACTTAATACCTCATTTCAGAAATATAGATAGATACTGGCTCGGATTTGTTAAATGGATATCCGAGTTCCAATTCCCATTGGGCTCGTTATATTTATTTATGCTCTAATACTCTTGGGGAAGGTATGAATCTACCTCTATTCTGCCGCCCAGCTGTGGGTTAATTAGTAATACTTGTATCAATAAAGTATTTTTATCCCCTCAACATATTCTTACAATATAAAAATATTTTCTGTCTTTAAATAACCTGATAATACGTAGGTAACGGTTCAACAGCCATAGAATAAGCTGTCTTTAAAACTAGAACTCACAATCCCTTTGTCTGTTAAAGCCTTCTTACTATGATAGCCGCTCTTAATGATTTAGCTACAAGAGCTATTACGGTTGGCAGAAGATCAAATATAACTATATTTCTTATTTATCCCAGATCGCCCGTTGCCACTATGACTTCGTTTTTTTTTACATACACTTGTATTGATAGCAGTAATATTGCTATGGCGGAGCCAACTAAGAGAGATAACCGTACGGAGTTATCGGCCTTGATCGGGGAGTTTGGACTGGAGAGGACTAGAACAATGGCGGACACATAAACACACGTGCAAATCACGGCTCTATTCAATCCTTTTCCATCCTCTGATTACATGTCGGTATTACCAAAAATAAAGGTTTAAATCAGGGGTTCTTAACCGAGGGTATCTATACCCCTTGGGGGTATGGGAACCAAATGCTGGGGGTATGGTAAAAGTCTGTTTTATGTAGTCGAGATACTAAAAAACTTGCACATTATGTTTTCTTCTTTTTTCTTATGTAATAAAACTGAATTATAACTTTTTTTTTGCTTTCAGTAAAAAGAAATAATAATAAAGTTATCAATGCTTATGTTTTTTTTTGTTTTTTTTCATGTTCTCTTCCTAGCAATCCATATCTAAAGTACAGTAAATTCAAGCGATTGAAATATTTGGAAGACATACTGGCAAATAATAGGATTGGTGATAATTATTTCGACAGTCAAGTGAAGAGGGTATGGCACCATATTGGACAATGCATTGGGGGTCTGGAATCACCAAAAGGTTAAGAACCCCTGCTTTAAATAAAAACAATATCTGATCTTCAACTTGATTATTTCGTTATAACAAATATCATGAACTTTTATTAAGTATTCTCGTAAGATAACTGAAGTTACAGACGCTTATCGAAGTTAAATAACGCTGAGCTTGGTCAGATGAAAGATGGGTAACCGCTTGGGAACAGCAGGTGCTGTAAACTTGAATGTGCGGGTGGTGTAATGGATAATAGAGAGCCAAGTTTCAATTTCAATTGGGTTCGTTATATTCACTTACGCGCAAAATAACCTTCGAAAATATATGAATCTATCTCTTCTCTCCACAGCTATGGATTGATTAGAACGACCTTTATCAGCAAATCATTATTATCTCTAAAACAAACTCTTACAATCTAAAAGTAGTTTCTGACTTTGAATAACCTGCAAAAGGTTGATAAGCCGTAAAAAGCAAATCAATCGATCAATTTTATTAAGTGATGCATTATCAACCACTGTAACATACTAATCCCAATAATTAATCGAATAATAACAATGATATTATTGATTTTCAGACTGATACAGTTAATTGGTTATTATCATGTTACTGCTTAAAAGAATTATTATTAAAGATCATGCATTCCTTTTTTATTCATTCGACATTTTACGAACTTTACCGAAATATACATTATATTGTTCTTACGAATTTTACCGAAACACGTGGATCATGGCCGACTAGAAAACATTTAATGAACAAGTCAAGCTTTGATGTTTGAATATACAGTGTAACCCGGATATAAGAGAGTTGTCGGGACCGGATAAGAAGTCTCTTATATCCGGGTTTATCTTATATCCGGGTCTCTTATATCCGGGTTACACTGTACATATTATTACCTAATTGTGTATAGGGCCAAAATATGACTGTTTCATACCAAAGCCTATTTACCGATGACAATTGTTTTAATGCAAACTCCTAACAATACTCTATGATTGTTAATCCCAAATGTTATTTTTTTAACATAGTATCGTTGCTAGAACTTGAATCAATTTGCCTAATAGTACGTAAGCATTCTGACCCTTTATGATTAATTTCATAATAACAATCAAGATAACTGACTGTTAATAAACATCCGTATATCTTATGTTTGCAGAACTTAAAATATTTGCAATAATATGATTGGATTTTCAACCTTATTTACGAGATTGAATTTCAGTAATACACTTGCTTCTTTGCTTGGAGTGATTTCCTCGATGTTGACTGTATCGCTAACATTTGGTGCAGCGTTCAATCTGACGCCAGAGAAAATGTCATTACTATCCCCAATTGGTCGCACCTGTTATCCCAACGGCAAAGCTCTAGTAAAATTGTTTACCTCATTCATATAATGTTTATATGGCTCCATTCTCCATTGCCCGGCAGATAAATGGTACCAGGACATCGGAATGCACAGCCAAGGACTTGATTCAAAGAAATTTCTACAGGAGTGTTAGTAGACTAAACATTGATTCAGATTTAAGTCCAAAGTACTAGGCTAGTTAGTTTCTATTTTATAATTGAACTAGCTAAAAGAAAATTAATATTTATTTGGGGAAATATGAGTAGGAGGGTTGCTGAAAAATATTAAGTAGGAGGGTTGCTGAAAAATATTAAGTTGGAGGGTTGCTGAAAAATATTAAGTAGGAGGGTTGCTGAAAAATATTAAGTTGGAGGGTTGCTGAAAAATATTAAGTAGGAGGGTTGCTGAAAAATATTAAGTTGGAGGGTTGCTGAAAAATATTAAGTTGGAGGGTTGCTGAAAAATATTAAGTAGGAGGGTTGCTGAAAAATATTAAGTTGGAGGGTTGCTGAAAAATATTAAGTAGGAGGGTTGCTGAAAAATATTAAGTTGGAGGGTTGCTGAAAAATATTAAGTAGGAGGGTTGCTGAAAAATATTAAGTTGGAGGGTTGCTGAAAAATATTAAGTTGGAGGGTTTCTGAAAAAGTGCCAACTATCAGAAGTACCGTTTTAAAAATACGACAAATTCTTGTTCCTTAGTTTATAAATACATTACATTCGGAAGTGTAAAAAATCTCATTTGCATTAAAAAGAAAATAATTATAAAATTCGAATAGTTTATTTCTATTAAATGCTAGCATATAATATGATGGGATGTTACATATAGATCGATATGTCAGTCAAGTGTCTGATTAATTGAATGTTCTGTGTAGAAACAATAGTTTGTCTGTCAACCAAGGCTAAAGTTTATAGTTTACCCTGCGATTTAACATAAAGAGAAGACATGGATTCGAGCCTTTATTAAATCAATAGCACGAGTAGTAAATGCTACAGA
Source organism: Acanthosepion esculentum (assembly GCA_964036315.1). Classification (NCBI taxonomy): domain Eukaryota; kingdom Metazoa; phylum Mollusca; class Cephalopoda; order Sepiida; family Sepiidae; genus Acanthosepion; species Acanthosepion esculentum. Next base: position 126,742,052 of record OZ038484.1, on the reverse strand, counting down.
CTAGACTAGAGTTCGAACTCGACTCATCAATTCTATTCGTCGTGCCGATAACCGATACACTACAAGAATCTACTTTTATGTGCCATGTCGTTTCAGGACAAGAGTGACCATGTATCTCCACAACTTCCTATCCTTTGTAGCCCTAAGCAATAACGTCCTCCATAATATCACACCCAATACGTGTTCTGCTATCCATGTACACAAACTCGTTAAGAAAATTAACTGCTGCTCCCGTGAGTGTTAAATTACCCAGACTCTCTTTCCTTATTAGGTGCTCCAGAAATATTAAGTGTTACATTATGATTCTAAGCGTTCTTTTCGTGTCCATTTTCCTTAAAATTCCCTTGACATACAACGAATGCACACATAAGCATTAGTAAATGAAACAATAATAATAATAATCAACAACAAATACCGGAATCGATCCTCCAAGTCTATAAATCGACCATTCGCCCTTGCATGGAGTATTGCTGCCATATATGGTCTGGAGCCCCTGCTGTTTGCCTCAGGGTTCTTGATAAGATCCAGAGACGGATATGCAATGTGATTGGCCCTGATCTGTCATCTCGTCTGCAGTCGCTCTCTCACAGACGCGATGTTGCCTCGCTCTGTCTTTTTTACAAATACTTTCACGGTAATTGCTCCGAGGAGCTGCTTTCGCTTGTCCCTAGGCCTCGTGAATTTAAACGTCCTACGAGGCTGGCATCCCGTTCCCACCCCTTCACCGTTGAAACTGTTAGATGTAGACGTCTCTTCTACTCCAATAGCTTCATGTCTCGCACATCTCGCCTGTGGAACTCCCTTCCCTATTACTGTTTCCCTGACAAATACAATCTCCAACTATTTAAGTGTAACGTCAATCGACATCTCCAGTTGCCTTGATCTATCCACTTCCCTTCTCCACATCGTTTCACCTTTCATTCTTATCTGCTCTCGCTCCAAATCTTCTGTAACCCCCTTGCCTTGATCGACCCACTGTCTTTCTCTTTCTCCACATCCTCTCCTTTACCACTCCTATCTGCTCTTCCTCCAACCCTTCTATAACCCCTTGCGTGATAGTGGCCTCCAGCCTTGCTTGGGGTGATACGCTTAAAAAAAAATATAATAATAATTAAGTAATCAATAATAAATAAAAAGTTAGCAAGCAGCATTTTAAAATAGCTACAAATAATCGCACTCTGAAGCACAATGATGGCGACTCAATAGCATCGAAAATAATTGTGAAAACATAACTGTTACCGCCTAGCCAACCGTTAGGATAGGGCAATAGACCTTGCTATCTATAATGCACTATTGGCCAGCATATGTAAATAGCAGAAAAACCTACACACATGGCCTGAAGATTGCGTACAAGCATGAAACAGACTATCGACTCTCGGTGTTGACCCAAATGGCCACTTTGATATATATATATATATATATATATATATATATATATATATATATATATATATATATATATATATCTGTGTGTGTGTGTGTGTTATTAATACTGTTTATTATAAACAGAGCATTTACTTAATTATTTGTATCTATAATAAGAATTTATAAACATAAATATGTATTAACATATATATATATATATATATATATATATATATATATATATATATATATATATATATATATATATATAATGCATGTATTTACAAACAGACGAATTCAAGTGAAAAGAGACTAGATCAAAAAAAGGTATGGATATGCCACGTAAGAACATTGATATCTTTATATAACTTTTCTATTCTCGCTGCTTTCACCTTTCTTCTACGAACTCCAAGTCCCAGCAATCAACAAGAGTTAAAGTCCACTGACGTCAAAATCACGAGGTTACCTACGTAATAACAGGTTCTATTTTCAGCCCAAATCATGCACATTCTTCTCAGCGCTCTCGAAGAGAGAGACAAAAAAATTGCCGAAGGTCGGAGGTCATGTCCGGCCGCCAGGGAACGGAAGCTTTGATGTCTCCACCACAACGATTGGATATAGTTTACGGAGGATGCGTACAATCGATCCGCTGTTATCGTTTGCTGACCGCATGAGCTCTGCGGTTCAGCTCCGCCCGTATCTGATAAAAATGGCTACATTTTCTTTGGCTTACTACGGTAGTGCAAGAGGAGAACAACAATCAGACGCCCAAATTAAATTAAAAAAAAAACTTTTTTATATGTTATCATCACTAATTTTTATCGCTATAATTAATGTTTTGTTTAACTCTCATAATCGTACTTTCATATCTGGCATTAATACGAGAAAATTAAAAAGTGGTGTATTTTGTAATCCTTGGGTATAAATTACTATAAGTAATTTGTACTTTATTTATCATTGCTCAGCGGCTTCTCTGTCAAAGGACAGAATGAGAAAATTACACTGAGAAGTGCCCAGCCCTGGGGAGAGGCTGCCCAGGGCGCGCCCTCCCATTGCACATGAGGTAGGGATCGGTGCTCGCACCGAGGCCAGCGCAAGGGACGGTTGCGGGGGCTGTGGGCAATTTTTGTCCCTGCCCGGGTGCACGCGCTCGGGTCCCCACTTTAAAAAGACCTTGTGTCACATATCATTCTTGTGGGGGAATGAATAAACACCGTATTTTGTAATCCTTGCTAGCAAGCTGCGATTCTATAAAGATTTTTTAAGTTTATTTTACTCCAAGAAAATGAAATTTTAAAAAAACTATCGAGATATAAGAAAGTGTTGGTTCCATTAAATCTGCTTATTAATTCAGGCTCAAATATTTCTGTTAGTTTTCTGTTCTTTTTACTTTTATTCTTTATTTCTTTACTGGAGATAGCTTGGAAAAGTATAGTATCGATTTTGTTCGATTATCAAGCCCAGTAATCTATTCTTTGTTCAGAGTTTTTTTAAGTGAATTATCGCTCTTATATGATTTGCTTGATAAATCATATCTATCCTCCTCAATGGCACTGACTATCGGGGAAATTTCGAGGAAGAAAACAAATGAAGCACGAAGCGATAGAAACGTGATTATACACAAGGGGGCTGAGAATACCATGCACAGAATACGTGAGCAACGAGAAAATTCTAAAGAAAATGAGAACTAGAAAAGCCCTCATACTTAAAATCAAAAAGACACAGTTGGAATTTCTAGGACACATGACGAGGACATGTGGCTTGGAAAACTTAGTACTCAGAGGACGTATTGGGGCGTGGGGAACTCGAGGAAAAAAATTGAATATCTTAATGTATTTGGGTAAATGGATGCTAAAATGAAGATAGGAAGGATTGGTAATGAATCAGATATTACAGAAAGCAACAAGGGAGTGGATTTTTTTTTTCAGATTAACACACACACACACACACACACACACACACATATATATATATATATATTATATAAAAAGATTACTTAACTTTTAAATATCAATTTTTTTGCTGTTTTTCTAGACTTCGAAGTTTCTTAGTAAATTTCCGTTCTTCAAGGGGTTCTGGTTTTAAATGATAATTTCAATTTTTTCAAAACTTTTTTATCTTCAAATAAACGCAAACTTCAGCATTACCTCATTTTTTTAACTTCGAAGTCGAGGAAAACAACAAAACATTATAATATAAAAGTTAATTAATGTGTTTATAGAATATCATTAATGCTCTGTTTTTACTATTATTTTAATATTTTTAATATTGAGCACTACATATCTAAATATCTGGTGTTCCTTAAATGTTATATATATATATATATATATATATATATATATATATATATATATATATATATATATATATATATAATATAAATAATTATACTCGTCTGGAAAAACCTTAGGTGTTTTGGATGGATGGATGGATGTTGGATTTAACGGCATGTCAACTCCTATTTGGGTCAATTTATGCCGAAGCCTTATTAATTTATGAGTTTAAGTTGGTTATTTTGTATAAAAGGTTGAAAGTCTGTTGGGTTTCATAATTTTCTGTATCAAAAAAGTATAGTTGGTAATATTGTTTTTCAAAAAAGTATAGTTGGTAATATTGTTTTTCAAAAAAGTATAGCTGGTAATATTGTTTTTCAAAAACGTATAGCTGTTAATAATATTTTTTCAAAAATGTATATGCGGATGTAGTTTGTCATCATACCCAGGACGCGGATGTAGTTTGTCGTCATACCCAGGACGTGGGAAAGACTTGGAAGTTCACTATTTGCCTATAGCTGGGACCCCCAACAGGTGCTACCACCCCGGGTCTGGGTGGACCTGGGAACACCAGCAATTAAGAGGTGGTTCCACGCTTCCTCAAAACCTCTTGATCAGAAGCCTTGCTGTTGGATGCAGTTTAACGTCGTACCCAGGACGAGGTTTTTCGGCTTGTAATTGAACAAACCAATGCCCAAAGAAAAAAGGGTTAGAAAAAGAAAGAACTATGAACATGTAAGTAAGGCGAAAACAATGGTCCAGATTCCAAGCTCAGAGTCCAAAGAAAAAAACACCAACACGAGTAAAGCAAAAGTGCCCTAACAATCCGCGTAGGTGAAACTTACCTAGGTTTTCCTGGTTCTTAAGGTATATATATATAGATATATAGATACATATATATATATATATATATATATAAATATATATAGGTATATAAATATATATATATATATATATATATATATATATATATATATATATATATATATATATATATATATTAGTAGAAGTAGTAGTAGTAATCGTATAAGTATACGAAACTATACTCGTTCGGAAAACCTTCGGTGTCTTGATTTGCAAATAATCAAATCAATACCAAAGGGAAAAAGGTATAAAAAAAGAAAGTACCAAGAACATGTACGTTAGCCGAAAATAATCGTCTAGCATGCAAGTCCAAAGCCCAAAGAAAATAACCCCGATACCTTCCCTGACGATCCGCTTAGGTGAAACCTTGGTAGGTTTGTCTGGCTCTCTAGGTTTAACTAAATATATATATATATATATATATATATATATATATATATATATATATATATATATATATATATATATATATTTACAAAGGAAAAAATGTCACTCCTTGCTTAATTTAGGTCTATGATGCCACGTGAATTAAAGTATATCGTCGCCAGATTTATTTGGATGTATCTCTTTGAATTTCATTCTTAATCATTTTATGTACCTGTTCCTTTTTCTTTCTTTTTTTCTTTCTTTTTTTGCTGGTACTTATTCTTTAGTTTTCTTTTTTTTTTCTTTTTTAATTTAAGTGAATTTAGTCTACCCCCTTTTTTTGAAAACTTTGTTTGAATATTAGTTTTGTGATTTTTTTCCTGGCACATGCAAGTAATGGACGTTGTCTTAATTCCTGGCTCACAGGCGTGGAGTGTTTCGACCAACATAAAGTGCATGTTGCTCATGGACTTCTTGTATGTTGCTTCTCTGACTTTTTATTTTTTGTTATTTGTTTCTGTGTGTGTGTGTGTGTGTGTGTGTGTCTGTGTGTGTCTGTGTGTGTGTGTGTGTAATAGGGCTAGATAAGTTTCCCTTTCGCCCTGTCAATATTTCTTCTTCTTCTCTTGAACAGGGGTAGAAGCACATTCCTTGTTTCCTGTTTAGGAAGGCGTTCCCGGATCCTTTCCTTTTCTCTGGCCTCTGTAGTGGTACTGACATGAATCTCTTGTGATGTGTGCGGTCTGTGATAACGTCTCTTCATGCGGAGGGTTCTGGATTGACAGTTTTCTGGTTGCTGTTCCCGACTGGTAGTTAGGAGCCCGAACTCTTGCGTAGCATCTTGAGAGGCTGCTCTGATCAAGAGTTGCATAATATCGGGGTTTTTGCAGTTCAACGTCGCCCATTGAATGGGTGTCCCTGCACGCACCTCCGGTGGGCAACCATGAGGCCACATTATGTTGCAGTCTGCGCCAGTTCGATGACCGTCTGCTACTATTGCTTTAGGCCTTTTCCTCCGTCTTTTCTACAAATATTTTCATGGAAACTGTTCTAACAAGCTACTTTCACTGGTACCCCCAACTGCATGAATTTAAGCGTTCTATTGGGTTGGTATCTCAGTCACACCCTTTCACTGTTGAAACAGATAAATGTAACCGCCTCTTCTACTCCAGCAGCTTCTCCTCTGGCACTTCCCGGCAGTGGAACTCCCTTCCTTCTACTTGCTTCCCTGATAGCTATAATCTTCAAATATTCAAATGTAATGTCAATCGACATCTTGTAATGCCTCATCCCCGTCCTTCTTTATATCCTTTCTTCAAACACCTCTCTTTACTCTTTACTCTTGCTCTCACTCTCTGTAACCACTTGCGTGATAGTGGCACTCACGCCTTGCTTGGGGTGAAATGATTTAAATAGATATATAAAAAAAAAATTACATCATTTCGTAGTCTAATAGCAAACCCAATTCTCGCGCAAATGATCTCAAATTTTAACAAAATGTGTAAAATCTAACAAAAGCGGAGTTTACGGACTTATCTCAATGGGAATCTCCCCGGAAGATAGATCGTACATACCAGTGATAATGACAATGCGCTGTTGAAATACCGACCACGTTCAACTGACTTGACACTTTGGGATTTTTTCTATGGGCCTGTGTCAATGGACTTGTCTATATCACCTCTTCCTTCAAGCCTAAAGCAACTTAAGCAGAGAATTACTGAGGCGTCGGAGAATGCTACGCAAGACATGCTACAGCGTGTTTGGCAGCAGCTGGACTACCGACATGAAGTTTCTCGTGTCACATTTGTGAAACCTTATGAAATCGGTTATAAAATCTACATCCCTTTGATGTAGATTTTATAACCGATTTCATAAGGTTTAAGGATTTCGTAACCGATTTTATAACCTTTGATAACGTCCATTACTTGCATTACTTACATGTGCCAGAAAAAAAATTCACAGAATCTCCATTCTTGTTCGAATTTTGATAAATATTAAATTAAATGTATATAGTTAAACCCAGAGCGGATCCGCTTAGGTGAAAACTTGGTAGGTTTGTCTGGCTCTCTAGGTTTAACTAGGTCCGCTCTACTTACTGGATTGAGCACCTTTTTTAGTTAGTTGCGTACTCGTATCGGTTTTTTTTTTCTTTGGGCTTTGGACCTGCATGCTGAACGATTCTTTTCGGCATGCGTTCATGTTCTCGGCTCTTTCTTTTTTATACCTTTTTTTCCTTCGATATTGATTTGATTTTTTGCAAATCAAGAAAGCGAAGGTTTTCCGAATCGAGTGTAGTTATTTATACTTATAAGATTACTACCACTAATAGTATTAAATATATATATATATATATATATATATATATATATATATGTGTGTGTGTGTGTGTGTTATATATGTATATGTGTTATATATATATATGTGTTATATATGTGTTATAGTTAATCGCCTATCATTCATCATCATGTGGTCAAGGCCATCAATATTTTCCTCGATGGTAGCAGCTGCAGGGCAGTCCAGACGTCGGCTCATCTTCATGCCTCTCCCTTCCTCTCCTAAATTCAGTTATCCACTCTTGCACTGTTGATGAAACTGGAGCATCATCACATAATATAGCAACTGTGTAACCTTCCACTGTCTGTGGACATTCACATTCATAATAATGGCGCTTTACTGTGGATTTATGTTAATTTCAGTCTATGTTAATTTCTAAACAATAAACTTTAGTCTAAAAACAATAGCGAAAAAAGCTTGTTAAACATTACACCACGTTCGCTCTGCGTAACATGACAATATTTCTATGTACGTAGTTATTTTTTTCTCTTACGAGAAGAGAAAGTAGCAGCTTTAGAAGTCTTGCGAAATGATATCTGTGGCTCTCTCCCACACGCAGATAAGACGAATAATCCATATTGGATGTTAGGTGAAAACTAATCTACTCTGAGAATTGTAGCTTTGACACGCATATTCAAAAGATGGCTTTTTTTCTCACACGAGAAGAGACATTTTATTTAAAATCCTTTAAAAAATAGAGTGATTTTATCTCTCTCCTTGAGCGACGCTTTTGTGCGTGAATTTATTTAAATATTTTAAGTATTCTTTGATTAGCTTTTGTTTTTTCTCCCTTTTGTCACGCACGCACGCACTAACACAAACACACACACACAACGCACGCAGATTTTTATATTTTCTGTTTTGTTGAGTTTTCTAACTTTGGCCATGTTGGACAATGTCTCTATAGATATTAAGAAAATCATGACAGACTTTTAAAAATAGCTCGCAGTAGGGACCCCCACAAAAACGCGATACCTAAAATTTAAAATGATTTTTTTTAAATGAAAAATCTTTCTTGAAGCTTTTATTTTAGTTTTAATTTCAAGCTAATAGAATAAATTTAATATTTTCAATAAGCAAAATACTTTTTGTGTATTTAGAAAACTAATTTAAACTGACTAGAATTATTATTATTATTATCATTATTATTATTATTATTATTATTATTATAGCTGATTAGCGCCATTTTGTAGATATTTCATCGCAATGTTCATCGCTCTTTATTAAAAAATCTTCCAAAAATAGATTTTCTGAAACTTTATTTGTGACAAATATTATTTACTTTGAATATATCACAGAAATTCATTTTTTAAACCAACAGTAGCTGTGATAACTTCCTTACAGCGTGATGACAGATCTAATGATATTCGAAAGTGACTTTATCTGTAAAACATAATTGAAGAAAATGATGTGAACGCCTTTTTATACAATTTTTAATTACCCAGTAATCTTCAAAATTCTAGGAATATGTTCTTTATAATCTAATGTTTTACTGAATTTTGGGCTGAATGTCGGCTTTAAATTTACTATAGTCATCGCTCTTATTTTCTGATAATGTCGTGTATAGTCGCCCGTACTTACAAAAAATGGCAAGTCTGTACACAGCAAAAAACAATCTAAATTATTTTTAAAATATTGGTGTTTGATGATTTGTATTAAACTTTTCCATCTATGATTAGTAAATATAGTTTTCACTTAATAATACATATCATTTAAAAGGCTGAAATTAATATAGAAGTTTAAAAGATTTAAAACAATAATATTTCCAATTAAATTTTCAAAAAATGAAAACAATTCTTGTATATATTCCCTATTCATCTTTTGTTTTTCTTAAGACAATAGTGTCCTTAATATTTTTTATTTATTTATAAGAGCAATTAAAAGCTTTTCTAATTAAATTTCATAGTTTGATTACATTTTTTATTTTACGTTTCAGAGCAGATTTTCGGTAAATGGTATTTATGTTTGACAAAAACAAATTGATTATTTAAATTCTCCAACGAGGCCTACTTTTAACTAATATAAATATGAAAAAGGTGGAATTTTAATTTCTCAAAATGTCATAAGATTAAGTGCGGGTATCAGATTTTGAAAAATATTTTTACCTAGATTTTCTAAAAAAGAATTCAAAAATAATTTCATTTATTTGTGAATAATTCCTGAAAGATTGCTTAAAATCAGGCAATTATTTGATTTTTGACAGAATCCCCAAAACAATGTGTTTTTGCAGCAAAAATAGACTAAATTTCATAATACTAACCTTTGTCCAACCGCTGACACAAGATAAACAAGTTTTTTTTTAAAATTCGAACGTGCCCGAAAGGATTCAAAAAATTAATAAAATGATTAAAAATTTAGTTTTACTTTTAATATCATAAACATTTTGACGATAAAACTTTTTTATCAAGTTTGGTTCCTTTTTTTCATCATGGTATGCTTCTATTTTTTATAAAATATTTTGGAGACACCTGGCCTTGATTACACTGAAGGTATATTGCAACATTCTGAATATGTGATTCAATTTACGATAAATCCACAGAGACGCAAGAGGTTACCGAAGATGAAAGCTAATAGAGTGAAGTAAACCGAGTAAACGCTACTGAGAAGAAAGCACAATAAAAAGAACAGGATTCAAGAAGACAGAAGATAACGATTTATGTTGCATTTAAATTTTTGTAGAATGTAGTTGACATGTTCACTAGATGATTGTTCGAATCTGCCAATAATTGCTTCTGCATCCAATTCATCTAACAGTTTCTTTTCAATGAATAACAACATAAATGATACCAAATTCTCCTCAGACAGCGAATTTTTTAACCTTGTCTTTATGATCTTTAGCTTTGAAAATGTCCTCTCACATTGGACTTGAGTAAGTGATAGTGTGCAGATGACGTTATAAAGTTCTTGTTACTTTTTATTACTAAAACAATCGTCTTTGTCTGTGTTTGCTTTCTTATGGCGTTTTTTTATAGGGGTTGCACTCTGTCAGGGGCCCGCTTCTTATCATTCAAGGTGACTTCCTGGCCAATCCGCCACTGGAAGTTGCTCATTCGACCACCAAGCTTGAAGTTGATTCCTTTTTATCAATTTTCGTAGTGAATGGGCTGAAAATTAAAAAAATTCTCAATAAATTAAATTTTCTACACATTCTATTGTATTTCCAGTTTCTCTCCCAATCCCTCTCTCCATCTCTTTCTCTCTCTTCCTCAATTTCCCATCTCCCTCTCTCCATCTCTTTCTGTCTCTTCCTCAATTTCCCATCTCCCTCTCTCCATCTCTTTCTCTCTCTTCCTCAATTTCCCATCTCCCTCTCTCCATCTCTTTCTCTCTCTTCCTCAATTTCCCATCTCCCTCTCTCCATCTCTTTCTCTCTCTTCCTCAATTTCCCATCTCCCTCTCTCCATCTCTTTCTCTCTCTTCCTCAATTTCCCATCTCCCTCTCTTCCTCTATTTCTCCTTTTTTCCCTTCCCCTCTCTTTCCCTCCCTCTTTCTCTCGCTTCTGTAATTCTCCCATCTAAGTGTTTATCAATTTGCTGCATTTGAATTTCTCTACATATATTCTTCTACGTTTTACGTACTTTTCTTTTCTAATCGATTGAATCTGTATCGCTACTGATATACACACTTGTTATCATGTATATCTACCATTTTCTTTCTACTTACGCATCTTCAATCGATCAGATAAAAAGCAGACGGTCAGATGTAATTAATTAGTAACACTAACAAGAGAGAAACTTCGGCTTCTCACTATGAAGAAAGGCGCAAGTGAACAAAAATGAACCTCTTAGCTAATTGGGATTCCTATATTGGATGAATTGGTTTGTCGTTGTATTAAAGCTTTATGAAGCTTTATGAATTGTTTCTGGTTTATTCTGAAATTGTTATAAGCAAAAGGCTGACACTAATGACATTTAACTTGTTGATTACAGAACTGCAAAGCATTGCATCGACTGAAAGAACATCATCTTTTTTCTTACCAAATCCATCCTGTGTATTTGAATATTCGTTTTACATGTTTTTAACAGAAATTAATTAACTATATCTTTGATGAAACAAATTGACATGTTTTTGTAATTCATAGAATATTGTATAAGTGCAAACAAAAGTACATTACTTTTTATTTGGTTTTGGTTTGGTTTGTTTTATGGCATATCAACCTTAATGGGCTATTTAGTGTCGAGAAGATTTTTATTGCTGGTAATATTATTTCCAAAAATGTATTGCTGGTAATAATTTCTTCTTCAAAAACATTATTGGTAGTAATTTTTTACAAGAACTTAATGCTGGTATTAAAACCTATTTTTACACTTTCATAGTGTTTTCACCCTAGTTTGGGGGCTAACTATTTGCCTATGACTGGGACCCTAACAGGTGCTACCATCCCCTGTCAGGCTAGACCTGGGAACACCAGCAATTAATAGGTGGTTCCACGCTCCTCAAAGCCTCCTGATCAGAGGCCTTGCTATTGTAGTCTATCGTCATACCCAGGACGTCGTTACGTTTTAATCTTTAAAGAAGTTTGGATATTTTCGATCATTAGCTACTAAGAGAGGATCAAGTCCTGGCAAAGAAACAACAGACTATACTTCGCCTCAAGTGCGATATCCGTTTTAGGTCCTTGGGGATCACGACGCTCAGCAGCGTCAGTTTTTTTAATACCCCTACATTGGGAGATTTGTAACGTTAGGATAGTGGTTTCACATTGCCTTCATCATTCAATGGCTTTAAATTCAGAATTTTCTTTTTCCTAGACCAGCTGTCGAAAAAACCTATAGACCCCAGTTAGCCCTGAATGGAGTCATGCCTTGAACGCAACTAAAGCTTGCTAAATTTGGCATATTTATATCAGTAATAGTCTCGGTTTTATTATCTCGCCATAGAGCAACGGTTAACAAACTAGTTTCAAAAACATTTACAATTGTGAGCTTGATCCACATTTATTATTATTGTTGTATTAATCCGTTACTGCTCACCGTAAAAATTCATTTTTTAAAATAAAAATAAAAACCCAATTTTAAATAATGAGTTTCTAAAAGAATATCAGAATTAATTGTTGCTTTATTAAAAAAAAAATTGATATTAATTACAGGTTCATAAAAACCTGGTATTAATTATAGGTTTCTTCCTATAACCCATTAACATCCATCATCCCACTGTTGATACTGTGGGTATTACTAGGTTGAGGTAAGTTCAGTAAATATCAATTGCATTGTTTTTAAAATTTATTGGATTAAGCCAACTTCGATACATGCTCAAGATCGAGCACACTAGAAAGAGCACTGGAAGCAGCTTACTATACGAGCTTGCAAATTATTTCTCAATGCTAGGTAACATAATATAACAGCTCACAAAATTCTTGTCATACAGAGATAGTTAACTCGCATCACGAAACCAAATATTGAACTCACAAGGAAGTGAGTTGAATCTTTACTGGGACCTCACTATTTTGTTTCTCTGTCATTCTAAGTTGGGTTTCTTTCGCTACGATAAAGAAGAGTCCATTATAAAGAAAATTAGTAGACAAAGCTTCTTAAATCTATTGAGTCATAAGTTCGTGAATTCAAGCGTCCTACGAGGCTGGCATCCCGCTCTCACCCGTTCACTGTTGAAACTGTTAAATGTAGCCGTGTCTTCTACTCCAATAGCTTCATATCTCGCACCTCTCACCTGTGGAACTCCCTTCTCTATTCCTGTTTCCCCGATAGCTATAATCTCCAACTATTCAAATGTAATGTCAATTGATATCTCCAGTTGCCTTGATCTATCCACTATCCTTCTCCTCATCCTTTCCTCTATCACTCCTATCTGCTCTCGACCCAAATCCTCTGTAACCCCTTGCGTGCTAGTGGCTTCCCGCCTTGCTTGGGGTGAAATGCTTAATTAAAATTGTGGTGAAGAATATATTATCCTAAGTAACCTTTTCTTAAATATATCAGAACAGATGATAGAATGGATTAGACACGACAATGTTCAACACAAAAGGCAGTGGCTTAACAAGGAGATACCTCAGGGTATTATTGTTTTAGAATTCTTAAAACACAGTGAAACACTAAATGCACATTTATACGCTCAGCAACTGCAACGTTTGGTCAAAAAGTGTTCCGGACTCACCAATGGGACAACCTTCTTCAATGACAACGTAAAGTCTCATACAAGGAAAAACATTTGGAACTTGATAAATACACCTGACCTTACACTAAGTGATTATTCCCTTGCAAAACGTTTTGATGAGGAAAACTTTCTCTAGTTTCACTTCAAGAATTCGTCGAATAATTTTCACGTCAACTGCTGCGGAATTTTACTCACAGACAACAAGTCATTGCTAATAATGGGGATTATATACAGAGCGCGATGGATAAATTGGCGTCTAAATGAGGCAAAACTGAAAATAACACTCACATCTCGTTTTAACAGATATATTTCCTAAAATTACACAAAAATAGCTTTAAATACTAAAGAGTAAATTGATTCAATAAAATCGCCATTGCCTACGACCACGGCCACCAAAAAACATCGGAATCTCCTTCAACTCTTCTGGACAGCCTGCTTCTTTAAGTTGGTGAATCCTTGCCTTCAGTTCATCTTTGCTGTTACAAGGAGTTTTATTGGTCTCTCGCTCAACTGCGCCCCACACATAATAATCAAGGGGGTTGCAGTCTGGGAGTTAGGTAACCATATGTAAAGGATGATGTGGTCGCAAAAATTGTCTGACAGCCATGAGTCAGTTCTTCTGCTTGTGCGGCGTTGGGCAGAGTCATTTTGGCAGACATCGGGTCTTCCAGAAGCCACTCACTCGACCTAGGGTAGCACTACCTCCTCAAGGCAATTACTGTAGGCCTTCGTGTTGATTCTGAAGCCCAGTAGGAAGAAGAATGGCAGCATATCGTTGCCATCACTAGTGATCATTCCAGACACTTTACCATTAGATTAGACTCATCCAAATCTTTCTGGATCCTCTGCACTGTCCTCAGACTGTCACGCAAACACTCTAAAATGATCGTATTGGAACTTCCGGTGCGAATGCTTAGCAGTACAGCCTGCCATTTCCAAATTTCTGGCAGAGTGAATTGCGTCATGGCGCTCTTTTTCTCATAGACGGTGCCCAACTGCCCCGACTATACTGTGCAGTCGACAGAATAAAAAACAAGCAACGCGCATGCGCGAAATTAATATTATAAGATGGCGGCAATTTGCCCACCGCACCCTGTACTTGAATAAAATGTAATTGTACTTTATTTTTTAAGAATAAAGTTGATGGATTATAACGGAATCTATTTATGACTCAACTTAATGGCCAGTGCAATCTGAACCAAAGAATTATGATTATGGACACTTGGTTTTATTACTTAATTCATTTTTCTCGTTATTGGGATTAGGAACTGGTTGGACAAGTTTTATATAGATTTCATTTCCATTCTGTAATTTATGCACTATCTTGACAAATCATGGCATTATTTTATGACTAAGTGATTACATTTTTAATGTCATGTCCCATTAAATACGGATCTGGTCATGGTTATTCACAGATTGCTTTTTGTTTATTATTAGTGAATTGTCGTGGTTTCTTGGGAAAGAAAGTGCAACGTTTCCCTGTTGCCTTCTCAACGTGCTTGAATTAAGAGTTGTCCTTCTTGTGACTGGTACGTCAAGCCTTGCCAGAAACTAGATCGGTGACCGTTGGGTAATACCAGGTGCTGTAATATACGGTGGTGTAATCGATAATAGCTCTGGAAAAAGTTAAGCAGTAAAAAACAAATCAATCAATATTGGGACTGGTTATCAATCAAGGCTAGAGAGTCCAATCTACACTTCTATTTAATCCATAGATCGGAGGAGACCAAAGGGAATTAGTATCAGACTCGGTCAGTATTTGAAATCGGATCATCGATTCCACTTTGTGCGTTGATATCCGTTACGGTAGACGCACATCCGATGACACTTAATTCCATTAAAATGTCTTGATTAAGCTACTGTCTGTTGTTTAAGTGCGCTTTATGTTCAGAATCAACTATACCGACTTTTGAATTGTTTTATTTACGGCGAGAAAAGAATTTCGCTTATAACAAGTTTTTGTTAACATATACAGAGTTTTGGAATACAGATATTTTTTTTTTTATGTGAAATTTTAAGATTTGTTAATGACTTCAGCTTATTCTCATTTCTCACAAAATAAATTATTCATATAGGGCACCTTAAATTTTTGTGCATTTTTTCTTTGTTATGACTGTGTAATTACCCCCCACTGCCCACACACACACACACACACACACACACACACACACACATACACACACACACACACACACATACACACACACACACACATACACACACACACATACACACACACACATACACACACACACATACACACACACATACACACACACATACACACACACACACACACACACACACACACCGGTCACTCGATTAACAAAGAAAGATCACAAATCGTAAACTCATGTACTAGACAAAATTCGGACAATTTGACCATGAAAAAATGATTTTACTATTTTAACATCTACATTCCCTTTTCTTCATTTAAAGTAGACAGCGAAAGTTAGATGTTATGATACTGCTCACAAAGAGTAAGAGTAAATATCCGTGCTACATTCTCTTCTTGATCGCTATTCAGATTCTTCGAGAGTTTGGACAACATCTTCTATAGCTATTTTTATTGAAATATGTAGTAATTGTTGTGAGTGAGTGGACGCATATCGAAACGCATAAATACGGACGTGTGTCTCTGTGTATGTGCTTGTATGTGCAGGAAATGGTAGGTTGCTTTATATTCGATGTTCAAACACTTTTGCGAAAATATTCA
>OZ038484.1:126641022-126721022 GCA_964036315.1 Acanthosepion esculentum | reverse complement strand
CCACAAATCTGCAGCAATGAGTAACGGATGAAATAATTACACAGCAGTAATGGCATGAAAGGATAACTTAACGGCAGGGTTTCATCATTTTACAGCTAAAATGGCTAGATGTAAACGTATATTCTATGCTAATAATATCTTCTATCGCACGTAGAACTCTCTTCCGGCATCTTTCTTCCCAGCCAACTTTGATCTTCAAAAATTTAAATGCAATGTCAATCGCTTTCTTCTGTCTTCTTAATTATTGTGCTTTTATTATTCTCTCTCCTTAATAGTGTGTTTTTCATACTCTCTAACACTCAGTAACCTCTTGCGTACTAGTGGCTTTGTTGCCTTGCTTGGGGTGAAATGATTAAAAAAAATGTTTTGTCATGTCTGAGATTTACTTTAACAATAAATGAATATCTTTTTGTTTTATTTATTCATATCGAATTAAATATTTTTGTCCAGTTCTCTTGGGAACAATTCGTATAGTTATAGTTTACGCAATGATTGCCAAAACATTGTATATTACATAACGTTTATGTATATGTGCGCGTTTGGTTTGACTAAAGAAGTCTTGGTTTTTTCCCAGCGGTGTGACTTGTAACTAACTGTGAAACGTTATTTTCTTAATAAAATGAAAGAATATATATATATATATATATATATATATATATATATATATATATATATCAAGTCAAGGGAACTCCCAAACAAACTACCTCCTACCAGATAGCCCACTTAGTTTGTACGTATGTATAATTACATGATGCATGCCAACATGCATAATTACATGATGCATGACAACATGTGTCCGTCAAGGCTGGAAAATAAGTATTGGGCAACTCCAATCCAGACATGTCATCAATAATTCATTTTTGTTCTGACTCTTGCAAAGACAGAGCATTCCAGGAGGAGTCAAGTACTTTTTGGAGTGGCACAAGGAACCGAGCATTTTTTCAGCATTTTAGCGATGGATGGAAATTCTCGGTGTTATCTAGGTTTGAATATACACCTCTCTCGGCTAAAAGGAAGGTTTGTGGTTTACTCTTTTATGAATATAATGCCATCAGGAATCCTTCAGACTTGATACTGGTGTAGACATACAAAAGGCGATTAATTTATTTAGGCTGAGATGAGTCACAAGACGGCAACTTTGTGGTGTCATTTCGCAGAATGACGAAAGTGGCAAGTTAGTCAATAAGCTTCCAAGAGTCAAACTGAGCAGTTTCTTTTTTTAGTTGCTAAATCTGCCTCCCCTGGCTCTCACGTGATGCAGCTTACAAGCCCATGTCACTATTTTCTTATGGAAATATATATTCACCAGATATAGAGACTATTTCTGGTTCACAGTCCTCAGTGTGGAGAAGACTGATGTGCCACCGTCTCCTATTTAGAGAGGAATATGCGCTCTCCAGTGACATATCAGATAAATCGGGAACGCTCGAATATGAAATTCTAAATATGACTTCTCCAGAAACAGAGAAGAATGTCTGGCAGCTCTATTTCCTGTTGGGAATTATTACATTATAATTCATTCATTTGAAACCGTTTCACTCTGTTTGTTGTTGCATACATGTTATAGTTTCTCAATTAAACTCTCTCTGAGAACAAAGTATGCTTTGTCATTCTTTTTCTTTTTAGGCCCGTGAAATAAGGTATTATTATATCATGGATATAATAATGTTAATAATGGGGAAAATACAAACTGGAAGAATATTCCCTTTATTCTTTTCTGGTGACTTACTCGACCTAAATTGATATTATTAAACATTCATTGAATGATGACCATGACCCGATATTATTATTACCCCCATTACTGGCATTAAAGTTTGCCTTTCAGTTCAAAGTCATGATTAACAGAATCAATTCCTCGTTTGTATGTCATCCTTCAAATTATTCAGTTGATATTTACTATCTCGATATATATTTTTATATATTGCCTTTTTATTGCTTAAAGTTAAAAAAACAAAAGTATTGATTTATGATTAAAAGGTTTGTCTTACTTGTTTGGCAAGACAAAACGATGTTTAGATGGACAAGCGTGGAAACTAATGACTATAAATAAAACTATGTATTCTAGAGACGATCTTGGCAGGTTACTTTATGCTAAACAGAAACGTATTTAGTTCAGAGCGAGAGAAAACAAAACAAAAACAAAACAAATGTATAGTAAGAGCTCAATTTAAATAATTAATTAAAGGGAGAATGTGTTCTTTAAATCCAATAATTCGTTAAATCCGAATAATTCTTCATTTTGTAAAGAAGTTCAGTAAAATTACTGTATTTAATAATCATCATTTTGCTAAATCCCCGACAGCGCGTAAAAGGCCATTGTTACGTAAAACTGTATGAAATATCAAATAAAACAATTGTATATACCATTCTTTGTTCATACTGACAGGATTTTTGGGAGTAGTGCTGTAGATGTAATCTACACTTTAATTTGCTTTGTGCTTATAACCGTGACAGAGAAAAAGTAAGAATGTATATAAAAGACAACGTGTAAAACATTTGCTTGTAATCGTTGTCTACAACTCGAAAGACTTACACGTCCTGGGTATGACGATAAACTACGTCCAGCAGCAAGGCCACTGATCAGGAGGTTTTGAGGAGCGTGGAACCACCTCTTAATTGCTGGTGTTTCCAGGTCCAAACTGGGGTCAAAACACCATGAAAGTGTAAAAATAGGTTTTAATACCAGAAATACTTTGTAAAAAAATTATTACCAGCAATAAATATTTGAAGAAAAGTTGATCCCAGCAATACAATTTTGAAAAAAAAAGAAATATTACCAGCTATACCTTTTTTGAAATTATTATTACCAGCAAAAATCTTGTCGGTATTAAATAACCCATTGAGTTTGATATGCCGTAAAACATACCAAACCAAACCAATATATACTGAGATAGATAGATAGATAGATAGATAGATAGATAGATAGATAGATAGATAGATAGATAGATAGATAAAAATTATTACGAGCAATAAAAATCTTGTCGGCATTAAATAACCTATTGAGGTTGATATGCCGTAAAACAAAACAAACCAAACCAATATATACTGAGATAGATAGATAGATAGATAGATAGATAGATAGATAGATAGATAGATAGATAGATAGATAAAAATTATTACCAGCAATAAAAAATCTTGTCAGCATTAAATAACCCATTGAGGTTTATATGCCGCAAAACAAAACAAAACAAACCAATGTGTCCGAGCATATCAACAGATATCAATAGAAATATGTTTCTGTATACTTGATTGTCGCTGATAGCGTCTAAAATGACTTTTCGATCCATTTAGTAACCTACTCACCACTACACAGGCACGACATTGAAACCGTTCTACCGGTACCTCTTCATATGGTTGGTATAAGTTTAACCTTTACGGTCATAAGGTTAAAAAAGTTTCATACGCTTACAGTATGGGTGCATCTGAATGAGCCTACACTCTGGTTGCATTTATTTTAATACACAGCGTTAACACTCATCAGACGATCAAGTTTATAAAAGTTGCAGATTTCCAAAATCATAACCTGTAATACCAATAGAGGCTAAATTTGGTATCGGTTTGAAAGAGAAAATCAATTTACTTTCATATAAATCAACTTGTAAGCATTGATTTTCAACGGCTTTCGAAATATACCAATTTAATTGCACTAACGTCACATATTCAGATGTTTCAATAATTTGACCAGGACTCCAGTGATTCAACAATTGAAATCTCTTATGATTAAAATGATGCTTCAATCCAAATTCAGCGTCCCTCTTAGAGTGAAGCCATTGATGATTTATGAAAAAGGCCTTTAAAATATAAGCACCTTTTAAATATAAGTATACACACTCATTGCATGTCAGTAAGTTCCCTGATCCCCTTTCTGGCAATGGGCTATATATATTTCTATATTTTGCAACACGCTTTAGTTAACAATATTCAGTGCATTTTGGTGCTAAAATCATTAACACCAAAAGCGATCGGATTTCTTCTTTGATATCTACGATATTTTACGTTTTTCTAGGCTTGCATCGCAAGCGCTTTCACTAAACCAGTTCACCATCCAGTGCCTGCTTGGACAGTCGATTACACGGAAGGCGCACCCCATGACCAGCGCATCTAAAGCACTGTTTCATAATCATGGAATCACTGTTAACTCGTTACAACACCCCCCTCTGTCTGGTACACGAGACTTGCACATGATTTTCATATGTACAGTTACGATGAAAGGTTGTACTTCCAATGACACCCCATGATTTGAACAAATATTGGGTCTCAGTTTCACTCCAGATTTAAAATGTAACTCATAAATAATTAATTGCTAAAGATTATGGAAAATAGTCAATTCCTTCCATTTTGAAATGCTTTATCTATAATAAAGATCAAATTATACAAAAAACAGAGTATAGCTGCCATATCTGGGCTGGAATTGTCAAAGCCGCACTTTACTCATTTGTGATGGAAGTTATTCTCCATCCTGCAACCTCTCTCTCCTGGAAACAAAGTGACAATTCCATCGCTAATCCCATGGTATGTGATCAGATGAGCTCCATTCTTTAGTTCCTCCAGTTCAGACATTTACAGCTAATACATACCTCCACGGAATCGAATCACTCTCCTTTCCTCCGTGTTCCAAATGTAAAAAGAAAATTCGACTCAGACAGCTTTTCCAGAGATCTACGTTTAAAACAGGCTGAAAACACAGTTTCTCGTTTGATCACCGAAGTTAAAAAACGTCGAGGCTGCTTGGGAACACCAGCTACTGTAAGCAATCTCCTAGAATACGAAATATGTTTCGGCTTTCAATAAGCACCGGGCCTACGTAATTACGGTTTTGCTGTATGGGTGTGAGACGTGGATGACTTATTGCAGTCATATTCTGCGCTAAAATATTTCCACTAGCTGTACTTGCGAGTTTTTCAGTAATAAAATTCACTCAATAGAAGCTTGCGAGCCACCCAAAGTCGAATGAATGGGTGGGTAATTCGTTTTCTACAGATTATCAACAAGTTATCCACAAGGACACATGTCACAGTGGATAAAGGCGTTGGATAGATCCAGTGACAGGACCCAAAGAGTGTGAGTTCAATACCCAGTTAAGGCAGTGGAGAACTTTCAGAGGGAAATTAACAGGAGATAACTGATAACTGACATTCATCAAAACATGGCACGTAGAACTAGAACAGTCTACCCCAGTGAGCGAAATAAAGGGTTCAGTTCGTCATTCCAACCACCTGTAGAAGGCCGAAGCGTACAACGGCCGAAACGTTGTAATAAATATGGCGACAAAGATTAGGACAATAGTCCGAATAATGTAAATAATGTTAGTTCTAACATTTTACCATGACCAAATTCTACATAAATACAAATACATGCGTTTGGTGCTTGTTCTTAGATCTGATTAAGACCAAAGTCTACATTAATTGCATAAATAAATATATACGTACAGACATATGTTTGGTGCTGTTCTAACAACAGAATCGACAAACATACAATATATAATATAAAATGGCCGGCTATTGTCGTTTTCCGAGCCCAACCGTGTCCTAAGACGGCTAGACAATGCTTGTCGCAGACATTTTCACAGGTATATTTGTTTCTTCAACACCCACTGGGCCAACCTCTGGTTTATCAGATGAGCGGGCCTTAGTTACAGTTTCTGGAAGAAGGCGCATAATCTGTCATAATCAGCAGTTTGAACAACGACAGTACGCTCAAGACCTCGGTCACGATGACTTGTGACTTCGTGCTAGCATAAAAATAGACACTTTCCGAACAGTTCTGTCTACCCAATTTCACCTCCCCAGACCGATAACATGAGGAAGTTAACTTCCTACCGAAGAACCTGGCGTAATTCGAACTCAGGTTTCATTGTCAGAATGTTCCAACCACTCGCCCACCTGCATATAGATGCATACATACATACATACATACATAATTTTGCTGATGGTTTGAACCTCTGACTATAACGAAAGTAAAAAAAACACATGAATGTATACATATATTCTAATATTTCACCATGACAAAAGTTTACATATATACATGCATCTATCCGGGGATAGGAATTCAAACTTTTTCTTCTCCTAGATGTGTTACCAATCAACGCTAAAGATCCCAGTACGCCTTCGTAATTAACTAATAGCTGGGGAAAGAAGAGGTGAATTCATACCTTTCCGAGAAAGTGAATGCAACAAGTGACTGGCATTGGAACTCGGTTCACGGATTCCTCATTTCGAGTATGAGGATCTCAAGATACTGTATAACCTTGTGCTTTCAGCGGATGTGACTCTTTAAACCGGATGAATTTGGTTTCGTTTGGTTTATTTTGTTTTACGGCATATCAACCTCAATGGGTTGTTTAATCCCGACAACATTTTTTGGATAGATTCGTATGAATAGAATATGTATTCTTTGGTTTAGATTGGTTTGGTTTATTTTGTTTTACGGCATATCAACCTCAATGGGTGATTTAATGCCGACAACATTTTTATCATAGATTCGCATGAATAGAATATGTATTCTTTGGTTTAGATTGGTTTGGTTTATTTTGTTTTAGGGCATATCAACCTCAATGGGTTATTTAATGCCGACAACATTTTTATCATAGATTCGCATGAATAGAATATGTATTCTTTGGTTTAGATTGGTTTGGTTTATTTTGTTTTAGGGCATATCAACCTCAATGGGTGATTTAATGCCGACAACATTTTTATCATAGATTCGCATGAATAGAATATGTATTCTTTGGTTTAGATTGGTTTGGTTTATTTTGTTTTACGGCATATCAACCTCAATGGGTTATTTAATGCCGACAACATTTTTAGGATAGATTCGTATGAATAGAATATGTATTCTTCAGTTTAGATTGGTTTGGTTTATTTTGTTTTAGGGCATATCAACCTCAATGGGTTATTTAATGCCGACAACATTTTTAGGATAGATTCGTATGAATAGAATATGTATTCTTCAGTTTAGATTGGTTCGGTTTATTTTGTTTTACGGCATATCAACCTCAATGGGTTATTTAATGCCGACAACATTTTTAGGATAGATTCGTATGAATAGAATATGTATTCTTCGGTTTAGATTGGTTTGGTTTATTTTGTTTTAGGGCATATCAACATCAATGGGTTATTTAATGCCGACAACATTTTTAGGATAGATTCGTATGAATAGAATATGTATTCTTCGGTTTAGATTGGTTTGGTTTATTTTGTTTTACGGCATATCAACCTCAATGGGTTATTTAATGCCGACAACATTTTTAGGATAGATTCGTATGAATAGAATATGTATTCTTCAGTTTAGATTGGTTCGGTTTATTTTGTTTTACGGCATATCAACCTCAATGGGTTATTTAATGCCGACAACATTTTTAGGATAGATTCGTATGAATAGAATATGTATTCTTCAGTTTAGATTGGTTCGGTTTATTTTGTTTTACGGCATATCAACCTCAATGGGTTATTTAATGCCGACAACATTTTTAGGATATATTCGTATGAATAGAATATGTATTCTTCAGTTTAGATTGGTTCGGTTTATTTTGTTTTACGGCATATCAACCTCAATGGGTTATTTAATGCCGACAACATTTTTAGGATAGATTCGTATGAATAGAATATGTATTCTTCAGTTTAGATTGGTTCGGTTTATTTTGTTTTACGGCATATCAACCTCAATGGGTTATTTAATGCCGACAACATTTTTAGGATAGATTCGTATGAATAGAATATGTATTCTTCAGTTTAGATTGGTTCGGTTTATTTTGTTTTACGGCATATCAACCTCAATGGGTTATTTAATGCCGACAACATTTTTAGGATAGATTCGTATGAATAGAATATGTATTCTTCAGTTTAGATTGGTTCGGTTTATTTTGTTTTACGGCATATCAACCTCAATGGGTTATTTAATGCCGACAACATTTTTAGGATAGATTCGTATGAATAGAATATGTATTCTTCAGTTTAGATTGGTTCGGTTTATTTTGTTTTACGGCATATCAACCTCAATGGGTTATTTAATGCCGACAACATTTTTAGGATAGATTCGTATGAATAGAATATGTATTCTTCAGTTTAGATTGGTTCGGTTTATTTTGTTTTACGGCATATCAACCTCAATGGGTTATTTAATGCCGACAACATTTTTAGGATAGATTCGTATGAATAGAATATGTATTCTTCAGTTTAGATTGGTTCGGTTTATTTTGTTTTACGGCATATCAACCTCAATGGGTTATTTAATGCCGACAACATTTTTAGGATAGATTCGTATGAATAGAATATGTATTCTTCAGTTTAGATTGGTTCGGTTTATTTTGTTTTACGGCATATCAACCTCAATGGGTTATTTAATGCCGACAACATTTTTAGGATAGATTCGTATGAATAGAATATGTATTCTTCAGTTTAGATTGGTTCGGTTTATTTTGTTTTACGGCATATCAACCTCAATGGGTTATTTAATGCCGACAACATTTTTAGGATAGATTCGTATGAATAGAATATGTATTCTTCAGTTTAGATTGGTTCGGTTTATTTTGTTTTACGGCATATCAACCTCAATGGGTTATTTAATGCCGACAACATTTTTAGGATAGATTCGTATGAATAGAATATGTATTCTTCAGTTTAGATTTTTTTCGGTTTATTTTGTTTTACGGCATATCAACCTCAATGGGTTATTTAATGCCGACAACATTTTTAGGATAGATTCGTATGAATAGAATATGTATTCTTCAGTTTAGATTGGTTCGGTTTATTTTGTTTTACGGCATATCAACCTCAATGGGTTATTTAATGCCGACAACATTTTTAGGATAGATTCGTATGAATAGAATATGTATTCTTCAGTTTAGATTGGTTCGGTTTATTTTGTTTTACGGCATATCAACCTCAATGGGTTATTTAATGCCGACAACATTTTTAGGATAGATTCGTATGAATAGAATATGTATTCTTCGGTTTAGATTGGTTCGGTTTATTTTGTTTTACGGCATATCAACCTCAATGGGTTATTTAATGCCGACAACATTTTTAGGATAGATTCGTATGAATAGAATATGTATTCTTCAGTTTAGATTGGTTCGGTTTATTTTGTTTTACGGCATATCAACCTCAATGGGTTATTTAATGCCGACAACATTTTTAGGATAGATTCGTATGAATAGAATATGTATTCTTCGGTTTAGATTGGTTTGGTTTATTTTGTTTTACGGCATATCAATCTCAATGGGTTATTTAATGCCGACAACATTTTTAGGATAGATTCGTATGAATAGAATATGTATTCTTCAGTTTAGATTGGTTCGGTTTATTTTGTTTTACGGCATATCAACCTCAATGGGTTATTTAATGCCGACAACATTTTTAGGATAGATTCGTATGAATAGAATATGTATTCTTCGGTTTAGATTGGTTCGGTTTATTTTGTTTTACGGCATATCAACCTCAATGGGTTATTTAATGCCGACAACATTTTTAGGATAGATTCGTATGAATAGAATATGTATTCTTCAATTTAAATTCGTTCGGTTTATTTTGTTTTACGGCATATCAACCTCAATGGGTTATTTAATGCCGACAACATTTTTAGGATAGATTCGTATGAATAGAATATGTATTCTTCAGTTTAGATTGGTTCGGTTTATTTTGTTTTACGGCATATCAACCTCAATGGGTTATTTAATACCGACAACATTTTTAGGATAGATTCGTATGAATAGAATATGTATTCTTCAGTTTAGATTGGTTCGGTTTATTTTGTTTTACGGCATATCAACCTCAATGGGTTATTTAATGCCGACAACATTTTTAGGATAGATTCGTATGAATAGAATATGTATTCTTCAGTTTAGATTGGTTCGGTTTATTTTGTTTTACGGCATATCAACCTCAATGGGTTATTTAATGCCGACAACATTTTTAGGATAGATTCGTATGAATAGAATATGTATTCTTCAGTTTAGATTGGTTCGGTTTATTTTGTTTTACGGCATATCACCCTCAATGGGTTATTTAATGCCGACAACATTTTTAGGATAGATTCGTATGAATAGAATATGTATTCTTCAGTTTAGATTGGTTCGGTTTATTTTGTTTTACGGCATATCAACCTCAATGGGTTATTTAATGCCGACAACATTTTTAGGATAGATTCGTATGAATAGAATTTGTATTCTTCAGTTTAGATTGGTTCGGTTTATTTTGTTTTACGGCATATCAACTTCAATGGGTTATTTAATGACGACAACATTTTTAGGATAGATTCGTATGAACAGAATATGTATTCTTCAGTTTAGATTGGTTCGGTTTATTTTGTTTTACGGCATATCAACCTCAATGGGTTATTTAATGCCGACAACATTTTTAGGATAGATTCGTATGAATAGAATATGTATTCTTCAGTTTAGATTGGTTCGGTTTATTTTGTTTTACGGCATATCAACCTCAATGGGTTATTTAATGCCGACAACATTTTTAGGATAGATTCGTATGAATAGAATATGTATTCTTCAGTTTAGATTGGTTCGGTTTATTTTGTTTTACGGCATATCAACCTCAATGGGTTATTTAATGCCGACAACATTTTTAGGATAGATTCGTATGAATAGAATATGTATTCTTCAGTTTAGATTGGTTCGGTTTATTTTGTTTTACGGCATATCAACCTCAATGGGTTATTTAATGCCGACAACATTTTTAGGATAGATTCGTATGAATAGAATATGTATTCTTCGGTTTAGATTGGTTCGGTTTATTTTGTTTTACGGCATATCAACCTCAATGGGTTATTTAATGCCGACAACATTTTTAGGATAGATTCGTATGAATAGAATATGTATTCTTCAGTTTAGATTGGTTCGGTTTATTTTGTTTTACGGCATATCAACCTCAATGGGTTATTTAATGCCGACAACATTTTTAGGATAGATTCGTATGAATAGAATATGTATTCTTCAGTTTAGATTGGTTCGGTTTATTTTGTTTTACGGCATATCAACCTCAATGGGTTATTTAATGCCGACAACATTTTTAGGATAGATTCGTATGAATAGAATATGTATTCTTCAGTTTAGATTGGTTCGGTTTATTTTGTTTTACGGCATATCAACCTCAATGGGTTATTTAATGCCGACAACATTTTTAGGATAGATTCGTATGAATAGAATATGTATTCTTCAGTTTAGATTGGTTCGGTTTATTTTGTTTTACGGCATATCAACCTCAATGGGTTATTTAATGCCGACAACATTTTTAGGATAGATTCGTATGAATAGAATATGTATTCTTCGGTTTAGATTGGTTCGGTTTATTTTGTTTTACGGCATATCAACCTCAATGGGTTATTTAATGCCGACAACATTTTTAGGATAGATTCGTATGAATAGAATATGTATTCTTCAGTTTAGATTGGTTCGGTTTATTTTGTTTTACGGCATATCAACCTCAATGGGTTATTTAATGCCGACAACATTTTTAGGATAGATTCGTATGAATAGAATATGTATTCTTCGGTTTAGATTGGTTTGGTTTATTTTGTTTTACGGCATATCAACCTCAATGGGTTATTTAATGCCGACAACATTTTTAGGATAGATTCGTATGAATAGAATATGTATTCTTCGGTTTAGATTGGTTTGGTTTATTTTGTTTTACGGCATATCAACCTCAATGGGTTATTTAATGCCGACAACATTTTTAGGATAGATTCGTATGAATAGAATATGTATTCTTCAGTTTAGATTGGTTCGGTTTATTTTGTTTTACGGCATATCAACCTCAATGGGTTATTTAATGCCGACAACATTTTCAGGATAGATTCGTATGAATAGAATATGTATTCTTCAGTTTAGATTGGTTCGGTTTATTTTGTTTTACGGCATATCAACCTCAATGGGTTATTTAATACCGACAACATTTTTAGGATAGATTCGTATGAATAGAATATGTATTCTTCAGTTTAGATTGGTTCGGTTTATTTTGTTTTACGGCATATCAACCTCAATGGGTTATTTAATGCCGACAACATTTTTAGGATAGATTCGTATGAATAGAATATGTATTCTTCAGTTTAGATTGGTTCGGTTTATTTTGTTTTACGGCATATCAACCTCAATGGGTTATTTAATGCCGACAACATTTTTAGGATAGATTCGTATGAATAGAATATGTATTCTTCAGTTTAGATTAGTTCGGTTTATTTTGTTTTACGGCATATCACCCTCAATGGGTTATTTAATGCCGACAACATTTTTAGGATACATTCGTATGAATAGAATATGTATTCTTCAGTTTAGATTGGTTCGGTTTATTTTGTTTTACGGCATATCAAACTCAATGGGTTATTTAATGCCGACAACATTTTTAGGATAGATTCGTATGAATAGAATATGTATTCTTCAGTTTAGATTGGTTCGGTTTATTTTGTTTTACGGCATATCAACTTCAATGGGTTATTTAATGACGACAACATTTTTAGGATAGATTCGTATGAATAGAATATGTATTCTTCAGTTTAGATTGGTTCGGTTTATTTTGTTTTACGGCATATCAACCTCAATGGGTTATTTAATGCCGACAACATTTTTAGGATAGATTCGTATGAATAGAATATGTATTCTTCAGTTTAGATTGGTTCGGTTTATTTTGTTTTACGGCATATCAACCTCAATGGGTTATTTAATGCCGACAACATTTTTAGGATAGATTCGTATGAATAGAATATGTATTCTTCAGTTTAGATTGGTTCGGTTTATTTTGTTTTACGGCATATCAACCTCAATGGGTTATTTAATGCCGACAACATTTTTAGGATAGATTCGTATGAATAGAATATGTATTCTTCAGTTTAGATTGGTTCGGTTTATTTTGTTTTACGGCATATCAACCTCAATGGGTTATTTAATGCCGACAACATTTTTAGGATAGATTCGTATGAATAGAATATGTATTCTTCGGTTTAGATTGGTTCGGTTTATTTTGTTTTACGGCATATCAACCTCAATGGGTTATTTAATGCCGACAACATTTTTAGGATAGATTCGTATGAATAGAATATGTATTCTTCAGTTTAGATTGGTTCGGTTTATTTTGTTTTACGGCATATCAACCTCAATGGGTTATTTAATGCCGACAACATTTTTAGGATAGATTCGTATGAATAGAATATGTATTCTTCGGTTTAGATTGGTTTGGTTTATTTTGTTTTACGGCATATCAACCTCAATGGGTTATTTAATGCCGACAACATTTTTAGGATAGATTCGTATGAATAGAATATGTATTCTTCAGTTTAGATTGGTTCGGTTTATTTTGTTTTACGGCATATCAACCTCAATGGGTTATTTAATGCCGACAACATTTTTAGGATAGATTCGTATGAATAGAATATGTATTCTTCAGTTTAGATTGGTTTGG
Organism: Acanthosepion esculentum; assembly: GCA_964036315.1. Lineage (NCBI taxonomy): Eukaryota > Metazoa > Mollusca > Cephalopoda > Sepiida > Sepiidae > Acanthosepion > Acanthosepion esculentum. The sequence goes on along the minus strand of OZ038484.1, from coordinate 126,707,616 downwards.
TTTATTTTGTTTTACGGCATATCAACCTCAATGGGTTATTTAATGCCGACAACATTTTTAGGATAGATTCGTATGAATAGAATATGTATTCTTCAGTTTAGATTGGTTCGGTTTATTTTGTTTTACGGCATATCAACCTCAATGGGTTATTTAATGCCGACAACATTTTTAGGATAGATTCGTATGAATAGAATATGTATTCTTCAGTTTAGATTGGTTCGGTTTATTTTGTTTTACGGCATATCAACCTCAATGGGTTATTTAATGCCGACAACATTTTTAGGATAGATTCGTATGAATAGAATATGTATTCTTCGGTTTAGATTGGTTTGGTTTATTTTGTTTTACGGCATATCAACCTCAATGGGTTATTTAATGCCGACAACATTTTTAGGATAGATTCGTATGAATAGAATATGTATTCTTCAGTTTAGATTGGTTCGGTTTATTTTGTTTTACGGCATATCAACCTCAATGGGTTATTTAATGCCGACAACATTTTTAGGATAGATTCGTATGAATAGAATATGTATTCTTCAGTTTAGATTGGTTCGGTTTATTTTGTTTTACGGCATATCAACTTCAATGGGTTATTTAATGACGACAACATTTTTAGGATAGATTCGTATGAATAGAATATGTATTCTTCAGTTTAGATTGGTTCGGTTTATTTTGTTTTACGGCATATCAACCTCAATGGGTTATTTAATGCCGACAACATTTTTAGGATAGATTCGTATGAATAGAATATGTATTCTTCAGTTTAGATTGGTTCGGTTTATTTTGTTTTACGGCATATCAACCTCAATGGGTTATTTAATGCCGACAACATTTTTAGGATAGATTCGTATGAATAGAATATGTATTCTTCAGTTTAGATTGGTTCGGTTTATTTTGTTTTACGGCATATCAACCTCAATGGGTTATTTAATGCCGACAACATTTTTAGGATAGATTCGTATGAATAGAATATGTATTCTTCAGTTTAGATTGGTTCGGTTTATTTTGTTTTACGGCATATCAACCTCAATGGGTTATTTAATGCCGACAACATTTTTAGGATAGATTCGTATGAATAGAATATGTATTCTTCGGTTTAGATTGGTTCGGTTTATTTTGTTTTACGGCATATCAACCTCAATGGGTTATTTAATGCCGACAACATTTTTAGGATAGATTCGTATGAATAGAATATGTATTCTTCAGTTTAGATTGGTTCGGTTTATTTTGTTTTACGGCATATCAACCTCAATGGGTTATTTAATGCCGACAACATTTTTGGGATAGATTCGTATGAATAGAATATGTATTCTTCGGTTTAGATTGGTTTGGTTTATTTTGTTTTACGGCATATCAACCTCAATGGGTTATTTAATGCCGACAACATTTTTAGGATAGATTCGTATGAATAGAATATGTATTCTTCAGTTTAGATTGGTTCGGTTTATTTTGTTTTACGGCATATCAACCTCAATGGGTTATTTAATGCCGACAACATTTTTAGGATAGATTCGTATGAATAGAATATGTATTCTTCAGTTTAGATTGGTTTGGTTTATTTTGTTTTACGGCATATCAACCTCAATGGGTTATTTAATGCCGACAACATTTTTAGGATAGATTCGTATGAATAGAATATGTATTCTTCAGTTTAGATTGGTTCGGTTTATTTTGTTTTACGGCATATCAACCTCAATGGGTTATTTAATGCCGACAACATTTTTAGGATAGATTCGTATGAATAGAATATGTATTCTTCAGTTTAGATTGGTTCGGTTTATTTTGTTTTACGGCATATCAACCTCAATGGGTTATTTAATGCCGACAACATTTTTAGGATAGATTCGTATGAATAGAATATGTATTCTTCGGTTTAGATTGGTTTGGTTTATTTTGTTTTACGGCATATCAACCTCAATGGGTTATTTAATGCCGACAACATTTTTAGGATAGATTCGTATGAATAGAATATGTATTCTTCAGTTTAGATTGGTTCGGTTTATTTTGTTTTACGGCATATCAACCTCAATGGGTTATTTAATGCCGACAACATTTTTAGGATAGATTCGTATGAATAGAATATGTATTCTTCAGTTTAGATTGGTTCGGTTTATTTTGTTTTACGGCATATCAACCTCAATGGGTTATTTAATGCCGACAACATTTTTAGGATAGATTCGTATGAATAGAATATGTATTCTTCAGTTTAGATTGGTTCGGTTTATTTTGTTTTACGGCATATCAACCTCAATGGGTTATTTAATGCCGACAACATTTTTAGGATAGATTCGTATGAATAGAATATGTATTCTTCAGTTTAGATTGGTTCGGTTTATTTTGTTTTACGGCATATCAACCTCAATGGGTTATTTAATGCCGACAACATTTTTAGGATAGATTCGTATGAATAGAATATGTATTCTTCAGTTTAGATTGGTTCGGTTTATTTTGTTTTACGGCATATCAACCTCAATGGGTTATTTAATGCCGACAACATTTTTAGGATAGATTCGTATGAATAGAATATGTATTCTTCGGTTTAGATTGGTTCGGTTTATTTTGTTTTACGGCATATCAACCTCAATGGTTTATTTAATGCCGACAACATTTTTAGGCCAGATTCGTATGAATAGAATATGTATTCTTTGGATTAGATTGGTTTGGTTTATTTTGTTTTAGGGCATATCAACCTCAATGGGTTATTTAATGCCGACAAAATCTTTTATTTCTGGTAATATTTTGTTTTCTCATAAATCTGTTTCTGGTAATATTTTTCCATCAAAATTGTATTTCTGGTAATAATTTTTTTCAGAAAAGTATAGCTGGTAATAGTTAACTATTTTCCCATATCTGGGACCCTAACAGTTGTTAACCCCCCCCCCCGGGTCTGGGTGGACCTGGGAACACCAGCAATTAAGAACTGGTTCCACGCGCCTCAAAACCTACTGATCAGAAGCCTTGCTACTGGATGTAGTTTATCGTCTTACCCAGGACAGACAAAGTTGGCAGACATGAGAAACACACATTTAGTTGCCATTAGACCTATTTTTGTGATTGTTTACATGTTACTTCAGCCCACCAACTGACTTGCAATTTGTGAGGGAAAGGTATGAATCCATCAATGCGTCTCAATTAATGTAACGAACTTGACTGGAATTAAAACTCGGCTCTCCAATTTGTCGCTCCGAGCCGCTATCCATTACATACATACATACATACATACATACATACATACATTTTATCAGTTTAAGTTAAATTCCATGATAAAATTACCCCAGACTTTTGAAAGTGTTGATTTCTAAACATCTCGATCAAAAAAGCAACTATATCTAAAAAGGACTTTTTTTTCTTTTCAATCAGACCGCACAATTTACAAAATTTTTGCAACTTTTTTACCACGTTCATTATATTATATATGCGGAAAAGTACTGGAGACAATTTAAAATAGAAATGACGGCTGTATAAATTGGATAACTATTTAATGCTTTGCTCTTAAGAAGTTTCTCTTTGAAATATTTAATACATTTATTTAAGGGTTTTATTATCGCAAATAGTTTGCCAAATAACAGCAGACGATATTTTTGCTTTCAATTATGTATATACATTTTTGGAAGCTTCTTTGACCTTCGTAAGTTCTGTCCAAGCAGGCATTTCTTTCTTCTCTTTCAGTTCTCCAGCAAACAAATTGATTTGTCACAAAAGCTTACGTTTTTCTGTCAAAAAAATATTTTTTCGGTTCTTAATTTTGGCATGTGTAGCATGTGTTTCGTTCGTAATGCAAACTTTGGCCAGAAATATTAAGTTGTTCAGAAAGCGATAATTTTAATGCTATTTTAGAGGGAATAAAAAATAATTGTATTAGTAACGACAAAAGCCAACTAAAATATATCTTTTTAAATCCTTATCGAAATGAGTTGGGTTTCTAGACGAACATAATTATGATACAGTTGAAACAGATGTGCCGATAGGGCGGCGGCTAAAGTGGAATCAGCGAGGCTATTCCATTGCGTCCGTTTTCGTACTATGACCTTGGGATAGGCATGAATCCAAATATTCTCTCCGCCCCTGGCTATGGATTAATTAGAAAGATAGACTTGGCTCTCTTGTGTTAGTTAAGAAATTAACAAAGCTGTGGAGAATGTAACAGGAAACCACTTCATTAACTTTCCCAGGAATTTATGGCAATTCCCAACTAAAGAAAAGAAATCTGTGTAGAGCCATGATCATCTGAGTCATAAAGAAAGAAAAAAAACGTTATTGATGTATTCTAATTCCAACTTTTGAAGGTTTTTGCCAATTAAAGAGTGTTCTAGTTATTCAAATCAACGGAAAGTGATAAAAGCCGGTTGAGTGATGAGATTAGGGTAAAAATATCATAACCTAAAAGATTCATATTCCTCAGGTTTTATTTCACTCAGTGTGGAATTGCATTTTAATTCCTAAGAATGGAAGACGTTCTGTTGAAAATAACAGAGCACTTTATGCCAATCTTCATTCTCTTATTTTTAACAATATATGCCTCATCTGATCATCCTAGCTTGTTCTAAAACACATAATGGTAAAAGATAAAAATAAAAACGATATTCTGATATTAATATTACTAAATTCTTGAGGAGCAGTTACTCCAAGAATTTACAAGAGTATTTAGATACTAATTTAAGAGAGGAGAGTGTTAATTCTGAAGCTAATTTACGAGAGGAGAACTTTAATTTTTATTCTAATTTACGGGAGGAAAGCTCTAGTTAAGATCAGTCATGGGCAAACTGCGACCCACGAGCCACATGCGGCCCATTTCGCTCTCTGAATGGCACGGTATCATAATTATGTCTGCTAGAAACACAGCTAATATCACGAAGAAATTAATTTTTATTAAAATTTGGTTTGTTTTGTTTCATTCTCACTTGTTTACTTACACATAACCACAAACGCAAATAATGTTCATGTACAATGTTTCTTGAATTTTAAAACAATCGTAGAAGGTAACGTTTTCAACATGTTAAGCCATTGGTTATTTTCACTATGGAAGATCCGGTGTGTAAATATCTTACTTTTCTCTGGAGAAGAAATATAGTTATTTTCTTTTTGTTTTTTGTTTTTTTTTCTTTTCAAGTGGATAACTGAGAAATTAAACATACGAAGCAGCGTGTGTTAATTACACTGGCATATGTGTTAATAGTAAAAAAGACTTCACTTTTTTAATTCTAAAAATATTTTCTCAAAAAAAAAAAACAACTTTTCTCCATTTCTAAGGCAGATACTTTTCTGTAGTGAAAATGGCTTAGGCAACTTTTAAAAAAAATACTAAGAATCATTTTAGTAATGCAGTTCGCCTCGTGATAAGCCATATCTCATACAACCCACTTGTAGGGAAAACGATGCCCATGCCTGATTTCGACCTAATTTACGAGAGGAGAGCTTTAGTTTAGATGTTAACTTAAGCTTTTCATTCAGAATCCAAACTTCTTTCAACAATGAATAAAAGAATTATCTTCAACAAGCTTTCGCTGTTACTTATAATAATTATAATCTTGGTAAATAAACTTTTGCTACATTCGAACGGGGTTTTTTTTACTCCATCTCAAAACATATTACTTTCTGAATAACCTAATATATCAACTGTTTTTCAATAATATAAAAGAAACATTCCCACGCCAATGCTGTGACTTTCCCGTGTATCAACACAGAAAATAAAGTTCAATTGATTTCAGATCGTCCACCATAGAAAGTGCCATGACCGTGCAGAACCGTGAGTAGGGCTGCATGGTCCCGCGACTTCAAATCCGTGCAAGTTTTTGACGACGTTGAACGGTCCAGGTCTTCGCTGTATCCAGTCCCGACTGGGGGAGCTCCTGAAATAAGCTCGTAATTGTGAAGAGGGAGACTCGGCTGGGAGAGACCGAAGCCGGCCAGGTTGTACAGACCGACGGACGTGTGTACAGAACTCAGCATATTGTTGTAGATACTGCTTCCTCTCTGTGAAAAAACAAAACAGAAAATGATTTTTAAAACAATGCAAAGTCAAATGTCAGAGTATTTAAGTAAACTTGAACACGTCGGCTTTAGTGACTGAGCTGAATTTAAATGAACATCATTTTTGCATAGAATTTAAAACCAATTATCTAACGTCAAATAACAGAATTTTAACGGGTAATTTTACTAGGCGATTCTTTTGAGATATAGATAATATTTTATATTCGTTAGCAAAAGGATAAGCTGAAAGTGTGAAATTGTAAATCGGAGATACCAAAATCAAACAATTGCGGAAATTTTAATATCTGGGATGTGTTTTGACAGAGCACGAAAAGTGTGACATTGAAATCCGAAGGCTTATTAGGATAGCCAAAGATGCATTCCAGAAGCTAAGCAGAGTACTAAGAAATAGAAAAACTTTGCTAGAAACACGGAAATGAGTATTAAACTGTTATGTGGTGTCTGTCCTCCTATATGGTAGTGGGTGCTGGATAATCTCCTCAAAGATGAAGAAGAGACTTGAAGCAACAGAGATGTGGCTCTACAGAAGGATGACGGGGATACCTTGGACTGAAGATGTGAGCAACGACGAAGTTATAGAGAAGATGGAAACAGAAAGGAAATTTATACTTAACATGAGGAAAAGACAGTTGAAGTTTCTAGGGAACATCATGAGGAAAGACGGCTTGGAAAATCAGATACTCACGCGACAGAATTAAGGCCAGAAGGACAGAAGAAAGCAATGCATAACATACCTGGTGGGCTTGAGTAAATGGATGGGGGAACAGTGCTTAGGAGAAATAACAAAAAGACAACATTTATTAAGAGTTTAATTTATTACGGTTTAGAAATTTGATACTTGCAGAACATATTGAAGGCGAGAAGGACAGAGGAAATCAGCATGTAACCTACCTAACAAGCTTATGTAAATGTTTGGCAGAACAGGGGTTATGAGAGATCCCCATCCCATCATTATGCCCTACATTATTTTCACAGCAAGAATCCGAATCAACGGTATCCTCATCACTTTTGCCTCAGATCTTCTCTTCCAGAAAACTAATGGCTTCTGCCACTCGAAATATTCGGGGTGGGGGGCGTTGAGACTGTCATTAGACAAAATTTATTATGAGCTACAAAAGACAGAAAATTGTGGAGAGCCGTGATCACCTACGTCCTGAGGGGACACAGCACATAAACAAGAAAATTAGCGGGGTTTTACAACCTTTTGTCTGCCCCCCCCCACTTCTATAAACTTAACAAAGGTATTTTTAACAGTGTACAAATGCAACAGAGGTACGCTGGAGTAATAATCGATAGCAGTTCGGATTGAAGAATCGGTAGAGCCGAGTTCGAATTCCAGTCGAATCCATTACATTCACTTACGCGCTAATACCCTTGAGAAAGATTATGAATCCTCCGCCTCCCCCCCACGCAATATAGCAGAACAGACTTGATGGCAGCTACTCTACCGCAGAAAGAAGTGGCAACCTACTGCGGGAAAAAAAATCTGCTTCGTCAGTCATGTATCAACAGATACATGATCGCCTAAGCGTGTATCACGCATGGTACATAACTGACTGACAAATGCAATTATTAATTAAGCAATTAGATTTTAATTAAGACAAAGAATTGCATGAATAATGATGAGACATACAGATACATATTCTTAGGGAACGAACAGAAGCCGGGGGCGTTTATTCATTACTTCTTTTTTTTTTAATTAAAATTTTGGACCCCCACTTCCACATATATTATGACCACTGCGTTTATTAGCTTTGCGCTTTTTGAACTCTTAAATGATCTTCCGAATCCACTTTTATTAAAACTCCGTTTATTGCGTATCGAAAAATTCCGACGACCCTCATTATTAAGACTCTTCTTGTAATAAGCGACTAAGAATAATAATAAAAAAAGTAGTCCTTAATCACATTGACAATATATTTATGAAAAAGAAAAACTGCCTCTTTTTTCAAATATTTTACTGATTTGACCGCAGCCTTCTCCTCACCTGACAGACTTTCATCTGCGGATTTATCCCCATCATTATTTTCACAGCAAGAATCCGAATCAAGTGTATCCTCATCACTTTTGCCTCAGATCTTCTCTTCCAGAAAACTAATGGCTTCTGCCACTCGAAATATTCGTTTTTTGTTGTTTTTTTTTTGTTTTTTTGGGGGGTGGAGGTGAGACTGTCATTTTTCTTTTTGAGACAATTCTTTCTCCAACTTTCTTTAGGTTAACTAATAATAAGCTTTTATCTGTTGGTCGGTCGTGGCACCTAACAATCATCTGGTACTCGAAAGTGCTTTTCTCAGGTATTCATAAATCTCTTTCTATTCTAGAAACATCGAGAAACCTCGGAAGCGTTCGACAAAATTCGTATGATATACAACAGGATTTTAGCATTAATACAAGTTCGCCATTAACAAGCCGATTCAGTTTTAAATCACAGTATCCTGAATACAAAAAACTATTATTTATTTATTAAAAATGTCCCCATTATCTCCCTTTTGCTGCACTAAGCTAAACGCATTCCCTCTCGATAATGTGAGAAACGGAAGTAAAGTTCAGAATATTCTACAAAAACTCGTTGTCTCCGTGTTCTTGGACAAGTACTGTCGATTTATGCGCTAAAACAGGCGGGACTAGTTTAATAGATTGCGTCTGGTGGTAACCACTTATAGACGATCTGAAAGTTTAAGAGAAAAATTACACTTAGTTAAGCAGGAGAGATATTTTGTATTAGAAATTGTGGCGCGGGGTGTGTATAGTTTGTGATGGGACAATAGTGTAGCAGAGAATATGAGACATCGTTATTTCAGGGGACAGGAGATGAGCAAAGAAAAAGTAAGACAGAATTTCAAAGCGTAGTACAAGAAATATAATGAGAAAGTCAACGAAAGACATACAGGTTATTGAAGACACAGAGTTATTAAAGAGTATATTAAACGATTATTGTTAAAGACATGCGTATTAGCGAATACATTTGGACAAGCTACCATTAGAAAAAAGACGAAAATAATGAAGTGAATAACGACAATAAAAAAAAAACCGGGAAGAAAGACTATAAAAAATCATTCTTTTCGGCTTTTTCGTCTTTATAGCAATTCTTTTATAGTCATATTTTATAGGTAATATATAATCTATAAACAAAGAAAAATTGGAATGTTTGCTCATAATTAAATATATTTAAAATGGTACATAGTAACGATATATATGTAAGTATCAGATACATCAACTGACCTCTCACCTAAAATACATTGACTTCATCATCTGAAGAGAACTGAGACCACAGAAAAAAAATGAAACAACCTACCAACATTACTACTACAACAGGTCTGGAGCTTCTGCTGTGAATCAAGGGATTCTTGAGAAAATCAAAAGAAGAATCGGCAACATTATTGGTCCTGACCTGGCATCTTGGCTTCAGTTATTTTCCCACCACCGTAACGTAGCTTCTCTTTTTTCTCTTATATAAATATTTCATTAATTATTCTGATGAGTTTTCCTTGTTGGTACTTCGATTTAAGCGCAGTACTAGATTGGCAGTTAGGTCTCAATTTCACTGTCGAAATTGATAGCTGTGACTGTTCTATGCTAACTGTTCCTTCTCTCGCAAATCACTTCCTGTTTTCCGGTCAACTACGACCTTCCAAAATGTTGATGCAGTGTCCATTGTCATCTTCTGTCTCCTTGAAACCTGTTCTTTTATTCTACTCTTTGCTTCCTCACCCTCAGTAATCCCTCGTGTCTTAGGGGCTTTTATCGCCTTGCTTAGGATGAAATAATAAAATATAAAGGTTCATTCCAAAAGCTAGGCAGAGTATTACGAGACAGGAGGATTTCCTTGGGAACAAAGAAAAGAGTACTGAACTGCAATCTGTCCTCCTTTACGGCAGCGAATATTGGACGGTCTCCTCAAAGATGAAGAAGAGACTCGAGGTAACGGAGGTATGGTTCTACAGAAGGATGCTCAGGATAACATGGACCGAGCGTGTGAGCAAAGATGTGGGTTTGATGAGGATGCAAACAAGGAGGAAGCTTATGCTTAACATCAGGAAGAGGCGGCTGAAATTTCTGGGACACGAGAGTTAGAAGGGTTAGGAGAGCCATGATCGCCTATGCCCTGAAGAGTCATGGCACATAAAAGTAGATATATGTGTGTGTGTGTGTGTGTGTGTGTGTGTGTGTGTGTGTAGATATGTGTGTGTGTGTGTGTGTGTGTAGATATATGTGTGTGTGTGTGTGTGCGCGCGCAGGCGCGTGTTTGTCATAATCTTAATGCGTGTGTCATAGCAGCAAAGGTCTGAACTGTTAGAAATAGAGAACGGGACTCATCTAAACATTTTCCGTGGAAATAACGAGTTATATGCGCACGTGTGTATGTGTGTGTGTGTGTGTGTGTGTGTGTGTGTGTGTGCGTACGCGTGTGCCTGTCTGTGTGTGTGTGTGTGTGTGTGTGTGCGTACGCGTGTGCCTGTCTGTGTGTATGTGTGTGTGTGTGTGTGTATGTGTGTGTGTGCGTACGCGTGTGCCTGTCTGTGTGTGTGTGTGTGTGTGTGTGCGTACGCGTGTGTCTGTCTGTGTGTGTGTGTGTGTGCGTACGCGTGTGCCTGTCTGTGTGTGTGTGTGTGTGTGTATGTGTGTGTGTGTGTGTGTGTGTGCGCGCGCGTACGCGCGTGTGTGCATATGTAACAATTATAAATATTATGAGAGGGTGCTGGAAAACGTCTCACCAAACCAACATCCAAAATCTATATTTAAATCACCAAACATCATCATCATCTTCTTCTTCTTCTTCTTCTTCTTCTTCTTCTTCTTCTTCTTCTTCTTCTTCTTCTTCTTCTTCTTCAGAACGTGAGCGTTCATGACCCTCCCCAACTTCCTATCTTTTATAACTATTAGTAACGTCCATTTTTGCATCATCCTTCCTGGCTGCTTTTCTGCCATCCATTTACACAAGCTTATTAGGTATGTCACCTGATGTTTTCCTCTGTCACTCTTGCCTCCAAGATGTCCTGAAACATATTTCTCCTTCGCAGTCCAAAATGGCAAGTTGCTACTAAACGATGTTTGCCGGCAAACATAAAAGAACTTTAACGAAAAATATATGGAGACTGAAACAGAAGGTAAAAGTATCAAAAAACACTGTTCATTTTAATTGAACGTCAAAATACGAAGGAAGTCCTTTGGAATGTATTTTTGTATGATGCTTGTTAGAATAAGATGAATAAATTTTTTTGTAAGAATAATAAGATGAATACAATTTTCCTGTCTAGCAAATTTCATTTATAATACTGCAATTCCCTTCAAAGACCTTGAATTTAATTTCTTGTTTAGTCGGGACGCTGTTCTTACTCAGGAGATGATTGGATCATGATATTTTTCTCTTAACAGTTGTAAACGGTGCCAAAATATAAACTTAGTGCTTCGTATCTGCTGGAAGTTATGTTTATTATTTTATTTTATATAGGATTTAATTTTTCGTTATATGTTAAAAACGTGTTTCTTGGACTATTTAAAATGTTGTCGACTTGAAAAAAATCTTTTGATCAAGCACAGGCGGATGCGGATGAAATACTTTGATATATACATTAATGCACCCATTTATATTCATATATATATATATATATATATATATATATATATATAAATGCATATTTATCCATATGCATACGAGTACGTTGATGTATATATGTATGCGTGTGTAAATGAGTTACTTTCTTTTTTCTCTCTCTCTTACTTACAACACAGGCATACACATATATATCCGTATGAATGAGTGCATGTATAAATATACATATATATATATATATATATATAGAGAGAGAGAGAGAGAGAGAGAGAGAGAGAGAGTGGTATAGAGACATTTACACATATACACAAATATATTCGTATATGCAGAGATAAAAGCTATGAAAATGAATCGCATAAAATATATGTATCCATATTCACTTCTGTATACAAACACAGACACACGGACACACACACGCATATATATATATATATATATATATATATATATATATATATATATATATATATATATATATATATATATATATATATATGTATATATGCACATTTATATATATTCATACAAGTACATTAATACATATGTGTATGTGAGGGCCTTTCTTTCTCTCACTCTCTCTCACTCTCTCTCTCTTTCCTTATATATATATATATATATATATATATATATTTAAAGACATTTTTGATATGTTTAACGTTCTTTTTATAGATACAAGTATTTAAGTAAATGCTCTGTTTATAATAAACAGTATTAAATACTTGTATCTATAAAAAGAACGTTAAACATATCAAAAACGTATTTAAATAAATTGTCGGACTCTGTCCAATTCAATATATATATATATATATATATATATATATATATATATATATATATATATATATATATATATATATATATAAATTTAAATGAAAAAAAGATGGCTCTATTGTAATAATTTAATTGGATTATCCATGCGGTGAATTAAATTATTCGCTCTAACTTAACATTGAGCTCTCAGGATTTCATCCTCCTTTGGATTATCCATTCAGATTGCCAAGATTTTCGTTACTTAATTTTATATATATATATATATATATATATATATATATATATATATATATATATATATATATATATATATATATATATATATATATATTGATGTGAATGAATATATGTTTAAGTATACAGTTATTATACACAGAAAGTTACACATATACACAGGCAAATATATTTCTGTAATATATATATATATATATATATATATATATATATATATGAAGAAATATAGTCTGAAGATGTGCTATATTTATGGGATATAGTGCTCAATATCAGAGATAGAGCGTGTGTAAATATAAAAGTGAGCAGAAAGTCAACACTTGGAGCCAACAGTCTGTTTCATGCTAGATGCAATCGTCAGGCCACGATTGCATCTAGCATGAAACAGACTGTCGCCTCCAAGTATTGACTTCTATGTTCACTTTTATATATATATATATATATATATATATATATATATATATATATATATATATAAAGAGAGAGAGAGAGAGAGAGAGAGAGAGATATATAGTAATAGGTTTATGAGAATGTAACAATTTATATAGATATATATAATGAAATACTTTTTGGAATATTTATATGTGTCTGTATCTGTGTGCATAAATATAATCATATTTATATATATATATATATATATATATATATATATGTGTGTGTGTGTGTGTGTGTGTGTATATATATATATATATATATGTGTGTGTGTGTGTATATATATATATATATATATATGTATATATATATATATATATATATATATATTCCTCTTTCGAAAAAAATGACTAGAAGTAACATTGTTTTTAAGAAGTGGGAAATATAGGTGAGAAAAAGCAATGAGCGAATTTTAAATAAATGCAAACTAAAATAACAAAAAGAAATCCGGCGAAAATCATGATAAAAACAGCGATATAATAAGAGAAAAAATAAGGCTACGACTTAATAACGAAAGCGAAAAAAGAAACGAAATCGAAAAAAAAAAGATAAGATGAGAATAGAATGAAGAAGGAAACGAAATAAAAAAAGAAAATTCTGCTTCCGCAGAAGAAGACTGTTAGAAAGCCAGACAGAAATCGTGACAAGTTTGAAAGTTTCTAAAGAAAGCTGAATAGATCTCTGACAGTATTACTGTTATACTAAATAGATCATAAAATAAATAAATTAGAAATACAGACCAATTTTGGAGGGGGATTGTTAAGAACGGCGTGGGAGAAAAGAAGTGATAAAAAAGATGTAAAATCGTCAAAAATAAACTATAAAATTTATGCGATATAATGGGTTGAGTGTATGTATAATAATTGGATAAGACCCAGTCAGATAACAGGATTCTGGTCTGAGAGATCAAAAACTGAAATAATAGAGAGTAGTTGTAGTCGAAGTAGTAGTCGTAGGATTTATAGGAGGAAGAGGAGTGGGACGAGAATTAAATTTGTTATTATTATTATTCATTGAGTTTCCAAACCAGTAACAACTGGTCTTTTTCCCTAGAGCTCATGTGACAGCAATTTCTCTCAGTACACTCTGCCTAGAAAAGAAGAAAACACTATTCGGTCATTTAAAGAGACAAAAACAATTATGATTATTGTTATTAAACGTTATTATTAGATGAGAACAATATTTCAAAATAATTAAAGCATATTGACAATTACTCATCTCATTAATGAAATACAAAATTATCGAAAATCGGTACGAATTCTTCAAGCGAATTTTGATCCCTGTATGTTAATTTTTTAGTGTTCTGTGATTTTTGTTCAACTTATTCTAAATTCTCAACAGTGTAATTAATTTCGTTCTTATTTTTGTTATAGATATTATGATATACAAAAAACAATGGACACCTGATGATGACCAGACGGTACTTGGCCGAAACGTTTTGCCTAAAATTAAATGAATAACAACCAAGATGAGATCAATAGTTCAAAATAAAGTCTATTGACAATTACAATAACGAAATACAGAATATTCTAACTATTTCACCCTAAGCAAGGCGACAATGCCACTAAGACGCAGGGTGTTGCAGGAAGTGGAAGAGAATTAGCAGATTTTAGTAAGGGGAAGTGATGAAAAGGACAATAAAGGAAGACAGAAGATGGCGATTGACGTTGCATCTAAATTTTTAAAGATTGTGGGAGGCGGGGAAACAATAAAATGGAAGGGATTTTCACAGGCGAGAAGTGCGAGAAATAAAACTATTAGAATAGAACTGACGGTTGTTTCTAGCTAATTCAACTGTAAAAAGTGAGACCTAGTTGCCAATCTAGTAGCACGCTTAAATTCATGCAGTCAAGTCACCAAGGCGAAAAGCTCAGCAGAACATAAATACAGGATGTCCATGAAGTTCGTGTGCACTTTAAAAAATGTATAACTTTATTTGTATTTGCGATAGAAATAATTTGTAAAAAGGATTAGAAAGAAGTAAATCTATATCTTTTAAGGTTTTATTGAAATTTTATTTAAGTTTCCACATGTCCTCCATCATTAGCAATACAAAGGGTAATACGATTTTGCAGTTCACTGAAAACATTTGCCAACTGATTTACAGTAATGCCTGAAATCACATTAGTTATTTTAGCTATACTTAAAACTAGGTACATTAAACTTTATCACATATATACATACAGCGGGTCCATAAAGTTCGTGTGCACTTTAAAAAATTTATAACTTTATTTGTATCTGCGATAGAAATAATCATTAAAAAATGTTATAAAGTTTAACGTATCTAGTTTTAAGTATAGCTAAAATAAGTAATGTGATTTCATGCATTATTACTGTAAACCAGTTGGCAAATGTTTTCCGTGAACTGCAAAATCGTATTACCCTTTGTATTGATAATGATGGAGGACATGTGGAAACTTAAATAAAATTTCAATAAAACCTTAAAAAATAAATTATTTCTATCGCAAATACGAATAAAGTTATAATTTTTTCTTAAAGTGCACACGAACTTTATGGACACCCTGTATTTGTAGAAACGAGAGAGGGAAGCCACACCACGACGGTGGGAATGAGACTGGTCAAGATACCAGATCAGGACCGGTAGTATTACAGGTCCTTCTTTTAATTTTGTCAAGAATACTGAGATATATAGTAGGATTACCAGACCAGATATGGCAGCAGTATTCAATGCAAGGTCGAATGGTAGATTTATAAATATGCAAGAAAGATCCCGCCGAAAAGAATTGTCTGGCATGACAAAATGAACCAACTGTCCTATCAGTAGACCGAGTAATTGATTCAATATATTTACTTCACTTCATGCAAATGGAAAAAACATGAGTCAAAGAAGGCGCAACGTGTTGCTCTGCTGGGGTTTAACTTCATCCACGATGATGTCAGTCTGAAAAAGAATGATCTAAATTATGAAAACAGTATGAATCCTCAACATAACCAAATTTCAAAACCATCTGACGTATAAAAGGCTAAAAAAAACTCAGCAGTGATTCTCTACGGTGAAGTAAGTGATATAGTTCGTTAACAAGAGTTTTGCCATCCCTCCTATCCCCCGGTCCGCCATCCATCTACACATGCTCGTCAAGTTGGTGACTCACTGCCTTTCCCTGTCGCTTCTGAATTCGATAAATAGCATCACACGAATAAAATAGCACAGTAATCAACATATATTCCATTTTATCCAAAAACAATGGACACCTGATGATGGCCAGGGGTTATTTGGCTGAAACACTGTGTCTATATTGATTAATAGTCTATAATGGCATCTATAACAACCAAGGTGAGGACAATAGTTCGAAATAATTAAAGTTTATCGTTATACTTCTTCAGAGTTTTTTTTTCCAATGTTCACTCTTGTTATGGGATCTTACCTGTAACGACAATGAACTCTTGCTGACACTATAAAGACTGCGCCTCTCAAGAGAGACGGATAGAGGAACGTGGAACGAAATGTAACGAGTCGAAACGAAACGAGTCGAGACAATAGTAGTTCACTCTAAACCAGACTGACAGTCATACTAACACCCTCAACTTCTTGTATTATTATTATTCTGTGTAATATATCTTTGTTATTCCTACTCTTGTGTTCGTGTTGTTCTTCCTTGGTCCTAACCTTGGACCATAACATTGGTGCGAGGGTATTGGACCATAACAACTCTGTACAAGGCCCAAGAGCCATTCGAGGTAGAGGGTTACTGAGTGAGGTTGTTTTGGGAGCGGTAAGAGTAAGAGGCGCAGTTAATAAGGGCATATGGGAAATATAACGATTAACACTAGACTTGTAGTCGTCGAAAAAGCATCATCTTGGGAGTCACACCTACAAAGTAGCGGTTCGTGTGAAGAAGCTTTTGTTCCAAACGAGTATTAATGATGGGCTCAAACTTCACATCCATTCTCGATAACTTTTTTCAATTTTCTCACAAGATACCGATTTCTTTAAGCTTGTCGTTATCTTTGCTCTGTAGCCTTTTGGAACTTGGTAGTCTAGCGATAAATCTCCTTTGCACACTTAGATTAGATCTGGTTTCTTGCCCTACATTAAATTTTGGGTTTACATTTCAAATTCCAGATAATTTATGTTGTCTTTATTATTATTATTATTATTATTATTATTATTATTATTATTATTATTATTATTATTATTTATTTCCTTTGATTTCTGATGTGTGCTCATTTCTTTCCGGGTCCCGCCCAGAGACCTAAGGTTAAAAATGGCATCATGACATTTTCCACTGTAAAAAAAAAATTACATAGACAAAGCCCTTCGTAAGGTGTGGGCTGTACTCGTGAGGACATTTTTTGTATTTCTTTAAGGTATGGGCTTCCAGGGATCCCTTCAATTAGTCTACTTCAATTAGTCTAATCTTTTCCAACCAATCCGAGGGCTCCAACTACAACGCGTATTGTTAATGTTCCCATGTGCCACATTTTTGAGATTTTGATTTCAAGGTCCTTGTATTTTGATAGTTTTTTGAAGATCTTCAAAGATACATTGCAGTCTGCAGGGACTGCTATATCAATAAGGAGGTACCTTTTTGAGTGCGATCTCTAATAACAATGTCTGAGCGGTTAGCTTTGATTGTTGTTATTATCGTCGTTGCTATTATTATTATTTCCTTTGATTTTTTTGTTCTATACTGTTTTACTTCTGGTTCCCAAATGGATACATGACATTCACTAAACATTTTTGCAAGACAAATAAAAATAAAACAACATAGGATCACACATATTTTACATTGATAAAACCTTTTCTAAGGTGTTAGCTGTACTTGTGAGCGTTTTTGTTTTTTGTTTTGTATTTATTTAAGGCATGGTCAATGAGTCTATCAGAATCATTTCCAATCAAATCGAGGGCTCTAGACACAACTGGGATTAATGATAACATCATGTGCCACATTTTTTTAAGATTTCCTCTTCAACATCCTTGTATTTTGACAATTTTTTTTGAAGATCTTCAAAGATACATTACAGTCTGCAGGGACTGCCATGTCATTAAGAAATCACATTCTGTTTTTGTGGTCTTTGATCACCATGTCTGGACGATTAGCTTTGATTGTTCTGCCTGTGTGTCTTGTAAATATCATCATCATCATCATCATCATCATCATCATCATCATTATTATTGTAATAGTAGTATTATTATTATTAGTAGTAGTAGTAGTAGTAGTAGTAGTAGTAGTAGTAGTAGTAGTAGCAGCAGTAATAGTAGTAGTAGTATTTTCATTTTCCTCATGCAAATCTTAAACCGTAATTAAGCGATCAGTATCTGGTTATAAAAAAAAATGACCATGGGCCCTGTCATTTCTTCACCCCAATATAAAAATCTTTCTCAGAGTTCTGGCTCTCTCAAACAGCAATGTTTTCAGAAGCACTTCAGTTCGAATCAGAGTAACAATTTTATGCAGACGTTGTTTTGGATTTTGTGCTTCACTGTTCCAAGGATTCCCACAACAACAAGAACAATTATTTTAAAAAAGTGTGTTATCTCATGTTCCAAATATTTAAATCTCTTTCTTACATTTTTCTATTTCCACTAACCTTACGTCCCTTGGTACCGTTATATCGATGATCCAAACACTGTCTACCATCTGGACAGTAATGATGTCTGGCATTATTATTATCCTCATTATCATTTGTGTATGTTATGTTTCCTGCTTTGTATCCTGTAGAGTCAAGGTCAAACTATGGTCCTTAGGCCCTATAAAAGAAATGTCATTTAATTGATAGCACTTTTCTTAGCGTATGGGATTTTCATAGTAGAGCGATCTGCTGGGAAACATGTGTGTTGATGTTACCTGGGACACTGTTAGTAAAATTGCCATTCCTTTTCTCACGCGGCCCAGTGCTCCGATTACTATTGGTACAAACTCAGGTTTCATTTCCCACACCCTGTTAATCTGGATCTCCTTGTATTTGAACAATTTCTCAATAATCTTGATGGAGGTGTTTCTCTCAGATCGTACTGCTATGTCAATAAATATACACTTCTTGAATTTCTTTTCTTTTATGATAATGTCAGGTCTGTTGGCTTTTATTTCCTTCTCAGTTTGCATTAATCTGTCCCAGAGAATAGTTACATCGTTATTTTGGGTAACTACTTGGCGTTCCTACCATCTCTTCCTTGGTCCTAACCTGGACCATAACAGTTAGTGAGTTTGATTTTCACAAGAGGCTCTATATTTTTTAGCTTATGATAGACTAAGCTAAGCCTATTAAATCCCTGTACAGGTTAATTAATACAAACGGTTCTCACATATGATTACTATTGAGTGGTGAGTTCATTGCACTTCGCGTCCTGGGACAAAACTAAGCTAAATAAATAATCGTGATTGCTATCTGTATTTCTGGAATGAGGAATTATAATTATTTCTACTCTTGTGTTTGTGTTGTTCTTCCTTAGTCGTAACCTGGAATGAGGAATTATAATTATTTATATTATATACAGTCGAGCGAACATTATCGTCTTTATTGTTACGATTGATTGATTAATTAATACAGAAAGAATGTCATGCGCTATGAATCCCAGCAAATTATAACAATGGAGCATGTAAAAAGTCACTGCTACAGCAAAAGGAAGAAAAGGGGGCGTCGGCAGAGGGAGTCAAGTTTGACATCAAGATGTTAGTAGTAACAAAGGAAGCAAGAAAACCGTTATGTTTAAGGCTGTCAGTTCTAATTCACGGATTGTCCCCCGAGATAATGACCAAGAGAAATAAAGCTTTCATTGGTGAATTTACTGAGATAATAATTGCTAGGTCCCGCTATGCAACGTTCAACCTTGTGCAATTAATTGAAACAACATCTTAAGCTTCTTTTCTTTCACCATACGGTCAGATTTAGATCTACTGAAGTGACAGGGTCTAATTGATTTTTATTTTTTCACAGATTAGGTCATTTTCAGTGGTGTGCAGTAATATGAATCTATTTTCGGGATGTATGATGTAATTTGTTTGGCCTTGAAAAATATTACGTCATCCGTGATTGTATCCGACTTTTATCACGCCCAGTCACTGTTGTCTCGACTGTCGATTAGTTGTCCTACGGCTATTGTTTGCGATAGACGTTACTTCAAGGAAGCGTACGAAAATTTTAACACTGCACGAACACACTGGCGAGCCTTACCATTGAGAAAATCAAAGTACTATAGACTGGCCCGGGAACTCTCCTGATTTAAATCCAATCGAAAAAATGTGATCAATCTGCAAGGAACGACTTTGTGGAATGGACATCCGAAGTACTAACATGTGCACTGGGTCATGATTCATTTGAAAAATAAGAAAAAAAGTAAATAATAACGGAATTATTTGTTTTGTTTCAATTAATTTGCACAAGGGTGTACTCATCTTCATCCTCTTCATATTCCATTGGTTCAGAGTAAGTTCCACCCAGACAACTTCCTTCCCCGAACTGTTGCAATGTGGAACGAACTATCGAGAGGATGCTTCCTTGGTCACTACAACCTCACATTCTTCAAGTCGAGGGTCAGCTGTTATCTATACTATATACTCTCCTTATCCACCCATACAACATCCACGTTCAGTAACGCTCAACCTTGAGTGGCACTTAGGTCTTGTATTAGCTTAACTATAGTAAAATTTAAAAAATACTAATACTAATTTACTTCAACAGCAAATTATTTTGTAATAAATGTTTTCTGTTATGTTTAAAAGTAATTAGGTACTGCCCATTCATGCACTTTCTAAGTTAGAAAGAAAACAAATGGCCAACGCATGAGAGTTTCTTGAAACAGGTGCTCTGGCGTACTTTCTTATATCTATACATATATGAGTGTGTGTCTGTCCGTCTGTCTGTGTGATTTTGCTTGAAATGAAAGATCTTTAGTCTTTTTTTTTTAACTTTCTTCAAATGGTTAATCGTAAGAGGTTAGGTCTTTTTCGTTCCACCCACTCTGCAACGCTTGGGTGGATTGCCTTTGTTAGCTTTGAAGAGGGCAAATGTGAGTAAGATAAATTAAAAAGACGAAAGAAAGAAGCCAAAGGAATAAAAACCTGTAGGAGAAAAGGACAAATCAGATCTGTCAAGAAAATTTTTAAAATAAGGGGGGGGAGAGAAAAAGCTTAAAGCGTATCAATAAGCAAAGAAAAAAAAAATTGACTGAAAAAAGACAAATTGGAAAGAGAATTTGGATTAGAGAAAAACAACTCGAAAAACAAGTGAGGAAAGATTAAAGAATGGCCAGAAAGAAAAGTGTGAGAAATAAAAACAAATCAGCCAAAAATGTCTCCCCAAAACGACAGAAAAATAAAATAAACGAATAAAACAATTAATAATAATAACTTCTCAATTTTACGTTCCGTACGACAGATGAATTTCGGCGACAAAGATCAAAGAAAAAGTGTCACGCATTCGACTGATAATTGATAAATTCGTTATAGACTGAACATTAAAAAAAAATACCTCCTCTTTTCCGTCGCGATTTCGTTATATTTTTATTTAATTATTTTTTAAGCGGCAGTAGCAGCACGAATTACAAAGGCGCCTTTTAAAATGAAATCATGATCTGTTTTAACACTTTCGTCCTGCGAGAATATTTTCTACTTTAATTACTATTATTATTATTGCCATTATCATTGGAATATATCTCGTCAGCTGCTGCAGAACAATATTTGCTTCCATTCGTACTCTAAGAATTGTCTGGAATCCTTTTCCATTTCACTGTCAGAATAAAAAGACAGCAATCATATCTCGACAAATATATTTATTCAGTTGTTCCATGACAATCATCTCCATCTTGGAGTAAGATTAGCCAAGACAAAATAATTCTCGCGATATATCTTATCAGCTGCCTCATGAACAAACAATTTTCAATATTCCGTCACTCTTTTTCAAATATATTGCAGTTTTCTGAATGATGAACTGGTTTAAGTGTTTTTTGCAAGCTTCTAGAGAATTGAAGTTCTTCCCATTAATTGGATTTTGTAAGAATCGAAATAAGTGGTGATTTGAAGGTAAGTGGTCAAGTGAGTACGGTGAACGAAGTAGGACTTCCCAGCCAAGAACTTCTTTTTAGGTTCACAAAGATACAGGCGATCTGACGTTTCCTCGATCGAAGACGTCACCCTTCCGCTTCGTCAATTCCGGGCACTTTTCATCGTAATACACATCACCCTTCTAACATCGGCAAATAAACAGTATCACCTTTTCATTTCGTTTTTCACAGAATTTTTCCCTCCACATTGTTGTAAACAATCCATTTTTCATTACCTGTGATATGGGACGTTCTTGGTACGTTTGAATATTTCCCGTTTTCCCGTTAAATCATGAGGTACGCAAACAGCGTAAGGATTCAGGTACCCAGGTGTCTTCAGTGTTCATATTAGATATGGAGTGTAAATCTGCAATGATCCATGTCGTTCGTCATGGATTATTTTAATCAGAGTTTCCATTTGTTCATTATCAACGACTGCATGCCTGAATGGCACCATTTCCATAAATGGCATCTATATTTATTGCTCTTTTTAAAGTGTTTTTACCTTTCCGAAAATAAAATAGTAGCAAATGATGAAAATGCTTCATTTGCCCACCATCTCCATTTTGGACGTAAAAATATTGGAAATTCACAATACAAACAGAAATCGTGTGAAAAGACACGTAGAAATGTTATCTTTCAGAATGAGTATATTTTCATGAATTTCACTTATGGGTAAAAGGACATCACGTGTTCAAATGCCAACTAGTGAAAAATGTTACAAAGTTTTGTTTCAAGCCAATACATATATATATATATATATATATATATATATATGTGTGTGTGTGTGTGTGTGTGTGTGTGTGTGTGTGTGTGTGTGTGTTGCAGATTAAATGTAGATCAGATATGAATAGAAATCTGACAAGATGATAAAATGAAATAAAGAACAAAATAAGAAACGAATCGCAATCTATATATATATGTGTGTGTGTGTGTGTGTATGTATGTATGTATGTATATATATAGTTGTATATTTAGGCAGCAATCCTTCGTTTATGCATGTTTCATTAAAAACGACAGACAAGGTACTACGATTGACATTTTTATTTCATTTTTCTTGTGTTCGAACAAGAGCTTTCTTTTCTGGACAAAGGGTGTGTAAGAACTGTCCAAATGTTTTATGTTTCCGAGCGTTTTCGGCTATACCTTTAGCCATTATCAAGGATGATTCGATTTCTCAGCTTAATTGAGTGTGTGCATTATGTGTATGATATTCATGACAACAAGGATTCATCTTGTTTGTAATTCTTATGCATTTGGTTTTTGTAATAAATGTGTATGCGATTTTTAACTATAAAAGCGAATGTCCACTTAGGTACAAAATAGCCGTAATAAAAAACTTTCTAAAAAGAGCACACCAGAATTCATCCTCTTGAATACTCTCCCTCAAAGAACTTAATAACGTTAAACAAACACTAATCAACAACGGCTTCCCTAACCACCTTATAGACCAAATTAGACTATTTCTCCCTAAAGTAAGTAATAACGATAGTGAACACACAGTCAAAAATCACATACACATTTATTACAAAAACCAAATGCATAAGAATTACAAACAAGATGAATCCTCACTAAGACACATTATAAAGAAATACACCACCCCAATCGACCCGAATAAAAAAATCAAATGAATTATCTACTATAAAAATTCAAGACAGCCAACCTTATCCTGAGAAATAACAACACACCAGGTAAATCAAAATTACAAAGAACGAACATTATCTATGAGTTCAAATGCCCCTTAAGGAACTATGTTCCTGATCAAACCGGACTCAAGAATAATTACATCGGTTACACAACTACATGCTTATCCAGACGCCTTACGTTACGCCTATCTGACCACAGCTCCATTAGAACGCATTTAAACATACACACAAATATACCAGACTCCATTAGAAAGATACTCGTAGAAAACAAAAATATATTAACTGCATCCACCTGTAAAAAAAGATTAAAAATAATGGCGGCTTTAATAATAAAAAAGAAAAACTCTTAACAATATTAACTACGAACAAAGCCACGATGTGCTAATCGCTATTTTTTATTTAAATAATGCGAATCAAATTAAAAAAGAAAACTATTTACGAAGACGAATATATTTAGAAAATTCTTTAATCACTAGATCATCAACAGTAAATTTGCGTCCAAGTTCTTACGTTTCACCATTTTAGCTGATGTTCTACTATTACAATGTGCGATATTTAATAATGAAAAAAAAAGGTGGAAACATAAGGTAAAAATAAAAAATCTAAATGAAATCGGCTAGATTATATACCCAAAACACATATTAAAAATATATTTCTATATCTCTGAGATGAGGTATTATGATGTATTATTCGGACTGTTATCCTCATCTTCATTGCCATATTCCCAACATTTCAGCCGTTGTAAGCTCCGGCCTTCTTTTACCATTTCTAATAATACTTGAGCTTTACATTCCATGTTTTTTGTGTTATTCATTCACATAGATTAATTCGCTGTTTTTCCTTATTTCTCCTAACTTCAGTACATCAGTTTATATCTCTGAGATGAGATATTATGATTACTTACATTATTTACATTATTCGGACTGTTATGCTCATTTTCACTGTCATATTCACAACGTTTCGGCCGTTGTACGCACCGGCCTTCTTCAGGTGATTGGATCTCTGAGATGAGGTATTATGATTACTTACAGTTATGGTCCAGGTTCCTTGTACCACGGTGATGGTCCAAGGTAGAACCAATGAAGAATAACTCGAACACAGGTATGGAATAAAACAGATATATTACAAACAGAATATGTACAAAAGAAGTAGAAGTGTTAGTAATAACAATCAGGTTAGGTTAGAGAGAACTGTGTTGTCTCGACCAGTATCACTATTCCAATGTCTTACAGTAATCGTCTGACGCGACTCTGTCTCTGACTGACTCACACGATGTTTAACAACACGCCCACGTGTGTCGAATGTGGCACAAGGCCGGTTTAATGTGGGCTTTCCGAGCCCGTAGGCTCGGGCAAAAATTGCCCGTAGAACCCGTATAAACGGGATCGGGGTGGTCAACCACCTCGAACGAGGCTCTGCCCTTCGGCGGAGCCTCGTCCGAGTTCCTCCCTGCCCAAAGGCAGAGAGTTCCCCTCTGCCTCAGAGGCAGAGAGTTCGACCTGATAGGTGAGACGTCCAAAAAGGACTGAGCTCGCACTGCTGCTTCCTCTTGAGGTGCAGTATTTATGGTGTACGGGATAGTCCATTACTATTATGGGTAAGTTCCCATTACAGCCCCCCTTCCGAAGCTTTTGCGTAGCAGGGGTTTTTAATATCTTTTTTTCTTTGGATCTATTTCCAAAGGTTCTGTAAATTTTCTTTTACGAGACGATTTTCTTGGTTCTGGCATTGTTTGCGGTCTTTTTATATCAAACGTATCGAAAACCGTCTCCATTACCTCTTCTTGGGGTGGACCGTTAGCGTCCTGTAACAGTCTTTTCCTTATTTGGTTTACGTGTCTCCTGTGTGAGAATTTTTGTTCCTGTACTATGTTAACCATCTTGCCAATTCTTTTCTCACTTGTGCCTTGCTCCCAGTAAGATGTGTTATTTTTATAAGCTTTAAAAAAAACTTTTTCTCCTGGGAGAAATTTTCCTTTAGGTGTGTAGGACTGTGTTACTAGTTTCGTTTTACTTGGTAGCAATTTATCAAATGCAGATCTGATCTTTCTAGCAAACATCACTTCTGCTGGTGATAGTGTTGATGGTGTAGCATTATTTGGCGTAATTCGATATACCTGAAGAAATTGCTGTGGTGCTTTCTCCGTAGGCACATCGTAGGCTTTTCGTAGTGCTCTTTTGATTGTATCAACGAATCTCTCCGCCTGCCCATTTGATCTTGGGTGATAAGGCGGGGATTTTATGTTTTACTTGATAAATTTCGCAAAACTCTTGGAAATCTGCTGATGTGAATTGCGTTCCATTATCTGTGACTAGGCAATCCACTAAACCAAATCGAGCGAATAGCTCGTGGAGGCAATTTATGGTCGTTTCTGAGGTAGGATTTTTGCAACGAAACACCTCCGGCCATTTACTATAGCTATCGACAATGGTTAAATAGTAAAAACCGTCAATAATCTGCGTGTAATCTTGACCACGGACGATCCGTCTCTGGCCATGGCTTATGTATGATTTGCGGTGCTTTGGCTGCTAAATTACAACCCTTGCACATTTCCACCATCTGAGTAATATCCTGGTCCATATTCTTCCAATATACATAGCTTCGCATTAGCGACTTCATTCTATTTTTACCAGGATGGCCGCTATGGAAATCCTTTAAGATCCGCTTTTGTAATGTTTGGGAATTACAACTCTTTCGTTGTAAAGTAACACATTGTCGCATAGAGAAAAACTGTCCGAAAATTGCTCATTTTTTTCTGCTATTTTTTCTTTTGTTTCATTAATAAATTCGTTGTTTTTGGCTTCATTTTTTATGTCTTGCAATGTGACTGGGAGGTTTCTAACTGTACAACATAGTACTGTCCTGATGTCTTCTTCGTTTCTTAAGGCTGCGATTACCGTATCTTCCAATGCCTCTGTCTTTGTTGGTATAAGTCTCGACAGACCATCCGTATACCGATTTTTTCGTTGGTAAATATTCCAATCTGAAATTATAGTTCAGAAGAATTGTTCCCCATCTAAGTAACCTATTTGCAGTGTAAACTGGTAGACCTTTTTTCGAACCAAAAATTGTTAGTAACGGTTTGTGATCCGTCTGAAGAGTAAAATGTCTATCATAGATGTACCTATGAAACCTGGTGACCGCGAAGATAATTCCTAGTATTTCTTTCTCTATTTGTGAATAATTTTCTCCGCTGGTAGCAGGGTTCGAGAAGCATGTGCGATCGGTTTTATTTTCCCATCCGGCATTTTATGTAATATACACGCGCCGACTCCGTAGCCGCTCGCGTCACTTGCTACAATAATTTCTAGTTTAGGATCGGAGTGTGCCAAAAATAAATCTGAAGTTAACGTTTTGATTATTTCGTCAAATGCTTTTTGGCATTGATCTGTCCACTGCCAAACTTTTTCTTTCTTTAGCAGCTCGTTCAGTGGTGCGCGAAGTTTATGCATTTGAGGTATGAATTCCTGGTAGTAATTCACTAATCCTAGAAAACTTTGTAGTTCTGTTATGTTTTTAGGAACTAGCATTTATTTAATTGCTGTTGACCTTTCAGGCATGGTCGTCTACCGTCTTGATCTATTATATGGCCAAGGTATTTGATTTCCTTCATGAAAAAATCGCACTTATTTTCATTTACTTTGAATCCATAGCTTTGTATTCTTTTAAATACTTCATGTACATGTTCCCTGTGTTGTTCAACGCTTTCGCTATTAATCAATACATCATCCAGGTATGCAATTGTGTACTCTAGTCCGGCAAGTATCGTATCCATTGTCTGTTGGAAAGATAGCCGGTGCGACCTTAATTCCAAAAGGTAATTTTTGGTATCTGTACAGTCCTTTGTATGTGTTTATGCATAGTAGTTTTGAACTTTCCTCATCGACTGGAATTTGCAGGTACGCCTCACTTAAATCAATTTTTGAAAAATACTTTCCGCCATTTAATTTAGTGAATACTTCTTCTGGACTGGGTAGAGGATAATGGTAGTCCTTTATTACTGCGTTCAAACCTGTAGAAAAATCAGCGCAAACTCGAATTTCGCCTGATTTCTTTTTGGCGTAGACCATCGGTGCGGCCCATCTACTGTATTCTACTTTTGTCAATATTCCAGTGTTTTCGAGTCTGGTTAATTCTTGATCAATTTTTTCAATTGACGCAAACAGTACGCTCCTTTTTCTCTTGAAAATAGGCTGAACGTTTTCCTTTACTTCGAAATTTGCTGCCATTTTCTTACATCTTCCTAGGCCTGCTGAAATTACTTCGGAGAAACTAGTTTTTAATTTTTCTTTTAATTTGTCTGCCTCGTTGATAAGCTTTTTACATTTTGGCAGTACGTACTTATAGGTAGATCCCACAATTCGAATTTTTGAATCCAGTCCGTTTCGAATAGGTTTTCTGTATTTCTTAAGACGTACATATTTAGGTTTTTCGTCATTCCATTAAATGTTACGTTTGTAATTACTTCACCCTCGAATTTTATCTTTCTTCCCGTAACTGATCTAGCAATTTTATCCGTTTTTAACATGGCAGGTTTATTCAGTTTTCTCCATTTTTATAGGTTTATGATAGTTAAGTCTGAGCCAGAATCCAGCTATAGCCTAACTTCTGTTTTGCTTTTCAACTTGTACGTATTTTCTTATGTTAGTCTCATCTGCTTGGTCATTCCTCGTAATTCTTATTCTGCTTTTGTCTTCTCTTCTATTCCAACTGTGAAAACCTTTGTGGCCTATTTTTTACATGATAAACAAATTTTGAAACGATATGTACAGTCTTTAAACCAATGCCAAGTCCCACAGCGATAGCATGGACTGGGTGGTAGTTTTTTTTTATATTGATTTTTAGAGTTAGAAAATTTTGTTTTACCTGTTCTTGATGGGGGGAATCGGTTTGTTTTGTTTGTAAGGAGGGTAAGTTGTTTTGTCTTCGTACTTTATGTATGTGTGCTATGCCAGCTTCTTCTATATCTTTTGAGTCTTTCATCACACTGCTGCATCTCTGGCAGTCTTCGGCTAGCTTTTGAAGTGTCAAATCTTGTTCACTCTCCAATTTAGTAAGGATTCTGCGTCTCGTTTCCGCGTCTTTGGTTGAGACCAGGCCTTGGACGTAATTTAAGCATTTGAAATGGTCCGCGCTGAGTTCTGATAATTTGAAGTCGTCACAATATTTATTTTCAATGGACGCGAAAGTTATATAATCTTCGTTGTCCTTTTTTGTAAGGTTCATGCATTTCCATCTTTTGTGGAATAGTGAAGTATTATGGCTGTTCTGTTATCAGTTTAATGGCTTCTTTGAACGTTAACTCACTTGTTTTTCTTGGAAGGATATAATCTACGAATTTGGTATATTCGCATGTGCCTAATCTTCTTAGTAATAGACGTACTTTACGTGCGTCTGACCAATCTTTGCAGTCAAATTCATATAGATCTTCGTACCTTCGGAAGTAATTTGCAAAAGTTTTATCTTCGTAGGGTGCGTGCTTGAAATCTTCGATAGTACTCCAAATAGTGTCTTGTGAGAGAACTGTTTCGTTCTCATATTTTTGCTCCTCATTTGATATTACACGTAGCAATAATTCTTGCAATTCCAAATATTTTTGTTCATTTTTTTTTGCTGCTGTTGACATTGGTTTTTGATAAGTTCCACAATGGCTGACTTGAAATCTTCCATGTTGACGTAATTTTGTGTAACCTGATATTCTGTAACCTGTGTACGCAAAAAAACTTTCCTTTGTTGCCAGTGAAATTTGATATCCAAAAAGAAAATTCTTTTCTTTTTTTGTGTATGTGTTCGCGTTGAACTAGTTTTTTTTTTTTAGAATCTCGTGTAGAACTTCTTTTTTTTTTTAGAGTTTACTAGTCGACACTGTTATGTGCGACTGATAGCAAAAAAAAGTATGTCCTCCGCATAAAGAATTTGTTTTTCTTTTGCGGTTTGTTTTCCAGGTCGCCACTTGTTATGTGCGACGTATAGCAAAAAAGTATGTCCTCCGCGTATAGAGTTCATATTTCCTTGGAGGTTTCCTCGTCGCCACTGTTATGGTCCAGGTTCCTTGTACCACGGTGATGGTCCAAGGTAGAACCAATGAAGAATAACTCGAACACAGGTATGGAATAACACAGATATATTACAAACAGAATATGTACAAAAGAAGTAGAAGTGTTAGTAATAATAATCAGGTTAGGTTGGAGAGAACTATGTTGTCTCGACTAGTGTCACTATTCCAATGTCTTACAGTAATCGTCTGACGTGACTGTCTCTGACTGACTCACACTGCTGCTTCCTCTTGAGGTGCAGTATTTATGGTGTACGGGATAGTCCATTACTATTATGGTTAAGTTCCCATAACACTTACATTATTTACATGATTCGGACTGTTATCCTCATCTTCACTGCCATATTCACAACGTTTATCCACATGTCCCAGTGAAAAAAGACATTGGTTAGATCCAGTAACTAGACCCAAATCGGTGTGAGTTCAATACCAGGCCACAGCAGTTGTAAACCAAACTTGGAGAGGTGTGTTAAAGGGAAATAACTGAGATATCCAGAAGAAGCATAGTACGTGGAACTAGAACAATCTGCCCCGGTGGAAGAAATAAAGGGTTCGTCGAAATTCCAATCACCTGAAGAAGGCCGGAGCGTACAACGGCCGAACGTTGTGAATATGGCAATGAAGATGAAAATAACAGTCCGAATAATGTAAATAATGTGAGTGAAAAATATTTTTTTTAATTTGAAATTCCCAGCGTCTCTCTTTCGTGCGCATATGTAGTCACATCAACGTAAACATAAACTTAGACCGATGAAGTCCTGAAGGATGTAATGCGTCATCCGAAAACCTTTTCCACTTTATCATATATATATATATATATATATATATATATATATATATATATATATATATTATAATTAAAACAAATGTGGTCCAAAAAAATAAAATATAAAGATCAATGCAAACTATTAAATCAACGGAGAGAACTAATCACGAAATGTAGACATAGAAATAAATTCCAAATTACATAAGAATGGATGTGCATATATGTGGGGGTGTATGTGTACGTATAGTGGCATATATGTATGGACGTGTAAATGTACATATATGTATGTATGAAGATATGTACGCATATAAATGTGTTGGACAGCATGATTTATTCCATTGGGCGCTCTGGTATTAACCACAATCTATAAATCTATATTTCAACTAATTTACATTAATCTTAACGGGTTTAAGTTTAAATCCCCCATCGCTTATTAATATTGACACCTGTAGTACAAAAACTACTGTGGATCCCTGAGATCGTGTCAGAAATAGAAATTTAACTATGAAAGCTAAAAAAAAAAACGGTCGAAAAAATAACACAGAATTTATGCATTTCAATGTTTCAGTCAGACGAAAGGCACGAGTTAGGGGTTACGGTGAGGGGAGAGTGGAAGGTATTTGTCTTAAAGTGAAGAAGTTTTATGAAATTAAACCTGGATATTAACCTTATGACATTAATTTGGAGTTATATGAAGAATGAAATATTAATATACAAAACAGAGAGGAATAAAAGGGGTATAAGAATAACTTTAAAATATATGGATAAAAAGATGTAAAGGATTAAAGAAAAGAGAGTTCTTAGAGGAGGTGAAACTTGATAAATTATAATTAATACAGTGTAATGAAGGGTAATATAGAAATTAGAATTAATTATACATTCGACATTTCAAGAGTTAGAAGTGAATAAATATTATGGAAATATACTAGCTAATTAAGTAAAACCTATATTATGGAAATTTGAATTTGTTTTTATACCGATATTTTAACATTTTACTATACACATATATATATATATATATATATATATATATATATATATATATATATATATATATATGAAGAAATATAGTCTTAAAGTGTGCTATATTTATCGGATAAAGTGCTCAATATCAGAGATAGAGCGTGTGTAAATATAAAAGTGAACATAGAAGTCAACACTTAGAGGCGACAGTCTGTTTCATGCTAGATTCAATAATCGTGGCCCGATGATTGAATATAGCATGAAACAGACTGTCCCCGCTAAGTGTTGACTTCTATGTTCACTTTTATATTTATATATACATATATATATATATATATATATATATATATATATATATATATATATATATATATATATATATATATATAATGGGTGATGAATAAGTGCAATATAATACTTAGGGAAGGGATTAAACTTATGAATATTAAGATTACCTCCTCGGTTATCCATTGAAACTGCTATCCACCAAAAGAAAAGAAGTCAGTCCCCACCGCGGGCCATTTAAAAGATAGTTCGCGCAGCGGATTGGTTGTACAAACATCCAATCGGATATGCGGAATACGTGGTCTTTCTTCGTCTAATTCTTTAAAAAGGCCAGAGTAGTTGTCAGCGTTTCACTGTGAGGGGGAATCAGGGATTGATCTCCCCTGATTGGGTAGATTTGGTGATGTGGAGTATGATGTTGAAAGACCCAAAACTCCCTGATGAACCAAGGCAAAACATCATTGACGACCCCCTTCGGGCGCCTACTTAAAAGCGTATTTTCAATTAAATTAGAATAATATATATATATATATATATATATATATATATATATATATATATATATATATATATATATATATATATATAATGGATGATGAATAAGTGCACACATCTACACGATGAAACTGTGAATCATGAAATAAACGGTAATCATGTGTAACTCCTATAGTTTGACGTCCATGTTTCTTTTGATTTTTATCATCGGATTATCCGATTTATCGGGTCAATGAGGTCACAATGTTAGGGTACGCTGTCAAAATTCGACTACCCCCTGTGTCGGAGCCATTCCAACATTAATCGTTGACGCCAGGCGTCTTGACATTTTTCAATTTCTTTTTTTTTTTCTTTTCTTCTTTGACTCGTTCAAGTTTTCCTATTCTTTTATTTTTTATGGTGTAGAATTTCATTATTTTCACATTTTGCAATTATTACTTTTCCAATGGCTCATCAACACAGGGAAATATCAGTTTTTAGCTAATTCCCCTTGATAACAACCCCTGTGGATCAAATAAAGGATTCGAAATTCCAACAAATATCTCTTGAATAAGGTCGAAGTGTACAACTGCCGAAACGTCGTGAATGTGACAATAAAGATGAGGACAATAGTCAGAACAATGTAAATAGCGTAAACAGTTGCAATACCTCATGTCAGAAATATAAACCAATTCTACCTTGTCCTGAATAAATACGGAGATCCATTTCCGCTCGGTGCCCTCAACCACACTGGATTGATGGATTGCATGTTTATCAGTTGATCACATCGTACCAAAGTAGCATTCCTCCCACACTCAATCTATTTTAATCTTTTCTTTCTATATATGTATAGCACTATCGTGCCCATATATATATATATATATATATATATATATATAATGTTTTTATTATAATAAATTACAATAAAAACATTTTACATCGCTGCACAAAGTCTTTCATGTTTTTGGTGTTTAAAGACAAATATTTACCTCTTTTCGTAAGTTAAAGAGGGGGAGGGCATAAGGTTAGAAGTAAATTTTAATTCTGACCTTACGCCCCGCCCCACCTTTAACTTACGAAAAGAGGTAAAAATTTGTTTTTTAGATCTTCCTAATAAATCATTTTTATCATTAGTTATCTACCATCGCCTGAAGAGGTACCATCTTACCATTTGTGTGTAGCGATGTAAAATATTTTTAATGTAATTTATGTGATATTATGGTGTATGGTGGATTGATTGGTGACGGACGAGTTCTTGTGGTGAATGTGGAAATTGTAATGTATGAATGGATCGTGAATCGGATTAGCTAGGTATAAGATAGTGATGACCAGCCTGAACCCCTCCCCATTTTGGCCTTGTGCCGCAATTTGTATTTTAAATACAATAAATATCGAGGGAGAGAGTGAGTAGTGAGAAGACAGAAGCACGTCCGACCTTCCAATTAGTGGCATTCACTACTAGATTGACCTGTGTGTATAACTGTACTGTATTACATATTGTACTTGTTGTGTACAATAAACCTTTCTTCTAGTATCCACCTGGTGTTACTTATTTATTCCCTTAGCACGGAATATAACAGTTCCGACGAGGATTGTCGAACATAACAGTTCCGACGAGGATGAGATAAACGAACCCACACCAATATAACAGTGGCGACAAGGATGTTTGAAAAGAACTCACACTAACATAACAGTTTCGACAAAGATTGTCGGAACATAACAGTTCCGACGAGGATTGGCGGAACATAAAAAAATACATGTGCAGATAGATAGATAGATAGATAGATAGATATTCATTTTGATACAATAGTGCCCATACATACTTAAAAAGCAAAGACTAAAATAGATTTAGTGATATACGAAAAAACAAGGAAAGCTATACCACTTTTGTACAACTCGATAATCATTTACCAATATGTTAATTTTGCACTCTTGACTGTAAGCAAAATGATTAATACCAACTCTTTCACTAATTCACTATTACTTCAGATTTTTAGCCAACTAATTTTCTCATTATTTATTTTCATTTTTCTCTTAATTTACTTAATTGATCGTCAATCTTGTCTAAATTAAACGCCATTCCTATTAATGGAGCATGTTTTCAAGAGTACAAGTACAACAGTTTGATTATATGGTAAGTGTTTTAATAGAGAACGGAAAGAGTGAAACTGAAATCTAAAAGTGCATAGGGATAGCGAAAGATGCCTTCCACAAGCTAAGCAAAAAGAAAATTTTCGTTAGAAATAAAGACAAGATTACTGAACAGTAATGTGATATAAGTCTTCCTATATGGCAGTGAATGCTGGACAATCACCTCAAAGATGAAGACGTGACCTGAAGCAATACTCATGTGGCTCTACAGAAGGATACTGGGAATACAATGTACTGAACATATGAGTAACAACGAAGTTTTAGAGAAAATGGAAATAAAAAGGACACATATTTAATATCAAGAATAAACAGTTGACATTTTTAAGACACATAATGAAGAAAGAGGATTTGGAAAATTTGATACTCACGGGGCAGATTGAAGGCTAGATGGACAGAGGAAAACAGTACATAACCTATCTAGAGATTATAAGTGAATGGATGGCGGAACAGAGGAGAGATAACAAAAAGTTAAAAAATTTAAAGAGCTACTAAGGACAGAAGTTGGGGAGAGCCATGATCGCATACGCACTGAAGGGACACTGCACATAGAAGAAGAAGAAGAAGAAGAAGAAGAAGAAGAAGAAGAAGAAGAAGAAGAAGAAGACTAACCTTGTCTGTCTCCAAGCAAAAAAAGTGCAAGACATAATTGCTGACCTGAAATATCTACACCTCTTAAGATTTTGCAAATCTTTTTAAATGTTTTTGAAATGAAAGTTGACTTTCCTCAGAAAATATATTTTTAGTATCTGTTTAAGATAGCAAAAAAAGATGTGCGAAAGAGAGAGGGGGGAAGAGAATGAAAAAGGTGTTTGAGATAGAGAGGAGAGAAAGAGAGAAACAGCGGAAGTGACAAACAGAAAATGTTCAGTCACTCAACAGCCGTAGTGACACATCTTAGAATTTTAATTAATTGAATATATATCAAAGGGGAAAAAAATCCAGCTATATTTAATGGGAAGATACATACATACATGCTCCATAACTGCCACTTCTTTACAGAAGAAGGCCATATCTTCAATGTTCAGCTGAGCGGCCATAGGCCTACAGATGACTTTGCAAACCAGCCTCGCTCCTGCATACCGTTTTGGAGAGACTTGAAAGTCACTTTCTCCTCGTGTTCTCTCATGTGTCGCTTCAGCCTGGCATCAGACCTGCAGACATGTGTCCTTCAGGTCTGTCAGGAAGGATATCAGATTTTCATGTGATCTGACATGACTATCAAATCCGGCCATAAATACAACAACCTTCCTACAGATGTTACTTCCAAGCTCAAATTGAATATCTTCTTACGTTATTTACATTATTCGGACTGTTATCATCATCTTCATTGCCATGTCCACAACGTTTCGGCCGTTGTACGCTTCGGCCTTTTATAGGTGATTGGAATTTCGAACTGAACCCCCTATTTCATCCACCGGAGCAGATTGTTCTACTTCCACGTGCCATGCCTCTTTCGTTATTTCTCTTTAGTTATTTCCCTTTAACTCAACTCTTCAAGTTTTGGTATTGAACTCACAACTCTTTAGGTCTAGTCACTGGATTTAACTACCGTCTTTATCCATTGGGCCATGTGTCCTTGAGGATATCGGTGTATGAATTTTGGGGACTTATAAACGTAATATCTCAGCAACCATTTTTTACCAGTGCTCATATTGCAATTTTTGTCATTATTATTGCATTTTTTACCAGAGTTTGTATTGCAACATTATGTTTTTATTCATTGCTTTTCTCTAGCACTCCTTCCTATATTAGTCGGCTCAGGAGATTTTTGTGACCTAACAGTTGTGAACCAAAAAAATTGGAGAGTTAGTTTAAAAGGAAATAACTGAGAGATCCGGAAGAGGCATGTCACGTGAAACTAAAACAATATATCTCTGTGGACGAAATAAAGAGTTCGGTTCGAAATTCCATTCACCTGAAGAAGTTCGATACGTTGTGAATATGGCAATGAAGATGAGGATAACAGTCCGAATAATGAAAATAATGCAAGTAATCATAATCACTTATCTCAGAGAGAAGGAGAGATATTAAATATCTTCTGCATCACATTTCCTAAGAGCTCTTTTCATTTTCAGATGCTCAACTTTTTTTACCTCAAAGCTATTGCAACCATCAAAACCTATCCATTCTCTGCCTCTTTTCCCTAGTCTTTGATACTAATTTCCAGCGTTTTCATGTTGTCTTTAACAACATCCTCGAAACGTTCCTTGAATTTGTGTCGAAGATGCTTTACCAAGAACGAGCTCTCCTTAAAACAGGTATTCTCTCATCTTCCATTCTTATGAAATATCCTGCCCAGCGTTCGTTCGTTAAGCATCCGTCCGTCTCGGGAGACGATGGAGTAGCGCTGTAGGTGCTAGGCGATGAAGTTAGATCGCCTCTGGTGACTGTGTAGTCCCACTCTCGAGCGGCAGTCTCCCAGGCACTTGGTGCAGATGAAGCTGGATGACACGGAGACGGAGGCTGTCCTTGCTTTTCTCCTGGCTCTCATTGCTGCCTGCTGATTCTCCCTTACGGCTTCTGCAGACGTGACGCCGTCTCTGACTGTTGCTCTCCAAAGGTGACGGTTGTCAGCCGCGGCCTCCCAGGTGTTGGGGTCGATGTCGGCTAGCTTCATGTCTCGTTTGCAGACATCCTTGAAGCGGAGCTGAGGTCTTCAGTTGGGCGGGACCCCTCACAGAGCTCTTCATACAGGATGACTTTTGGGATGCGGCCGGTACCCATGCGGCGTGCGTGCCCCAGCCATCTGAGACGTCTTTTGCTCGCTGCTCAGCCAAAGACGTCTCAGATGGCTGGGGCATCATCTTCCATCCTTATGAAATACCCTGCCCAGTACAGTCTGTTTATGCTGGGTGTTTTGGCTCGTTGTAGAACAACTTTGTCTGGTGTAAAAGTCTGTCCCTTGATTTTTAAGATATGCCCAAGGCACTTTGATTCAATTATTCAAAGGTTTTGACAGGATGGTGATATATAGTCCATGTCTGTCTTTGATGAGCTGTCAGAACACACGTTTGGTAGACACTGATCTTAGTATCGAGTGAGATATCTCTGCCTGACTAGACACGTTTTTCCAATTTACCTAAGGGTCTGTTAGCTTTCTCGATTCTAACATTGACATCGGGATCCAAAAATCTATCTTTAGCGAGAGTACTCCCAAATAGACTATATCTAAGACACATACATGCATATTACATACATACATGATGTTAAACGGGTATGACCATCGCTGACTAGATGTTAAGAGGTCAGCAAAGCCCGTGCTAATGTTATAATCATGTATAACTTTCACTGACGTCTGAGTGAACGGACGTGTTTTTTCATTGCTCAAAGAAAGCGATGTATTATTTTAAAAAGGGAGTCATTATATTTTTATTATGCATTTTTCTCTTATACTTTTCCTTGTCTCTTTTATTATAATTTTTTATTATGTATATTTTTATAGTGTGTATTTATAATCTTTAGTTATTAAAATTCATATCTGTTTATTTTAAGATAGAGGTATGCATTGATTGTTTTATTTTTAAAATAAGTGTTATTTAGCAAATTTACTTTATTAAGAATGAATAATTCAACTCTTTTTATGTTTAAGCGAATCATTTCTTCTTTACGAATCAGGATGTAATTTTCGAAATTGTAGAGAAAACATTTCGAGTCGTAATATTTGTTTTGTTTATCGTTGACTATTGGTTCAGTATCGTTGACTTCTTTCCCTATCATTCTAACATTTTTAACAATATTTGCCGATAATTTTATTGAATGTAACGCAATATATATCATGAACGATGACGTATTTTTAAATTTACAGGAACAGTGTCTCGAGTCGGAGCATTATTTTGTTCACTTTTTTACTATTGGTTCAAAATAGTCAATTTCTTCCTCTAATATTTATTTTCAAATATTTTTAACAATCTGTACAAAACTGTTCTCATACATTTTATGTTAATCTTATAATTTGATTCTGTTTTTATTTATTGATTGTTTTCTGTTATTGTCATTTAAAGTAATAATAATAATAATAAGTGATGCATTTGATGACAAACTGTTTACTCCAGCATCCAGTGCAAAATATATATTATGCTTACATATAAATATTATATTATATATTATATATTATGTTTATATATACATAATATATTGTGTATATTTCGGCAGCAATTTCATGTTTCATTAAATAATATAGACAAGTTTTGTCTATTTTAAGTAAGTTCCTTTCATATTGTCTGATAAGCTTAATCACATTATCGTTCCCATACTTAATACTTCTCGTTTTTCACTCTCGCGTGTTCATGTGTGACGTCCCGAGCTGCGACTTGATTTTTGCTTCCGCGTCTCATATATACGAGTTTGTCGTTACTTTGAACTTATTCAAGCAACAAGAGCGGACTATTATTGTGGTTTCGTCTGTGTGTTGTTTGATTTATTGAAATTGTCATCTTTGATAATGGCTTATGTAAGCCGAAAGTTTAGATTGGATTTAAACATGTATCAATATGGTGTTTTCCTTTCGTCTTTTAACGATTATGTGATTAAGCTTATCAGACAATATGAAAGGAACTTACTAAAAATAAATAGAAAAAACTTGTCTATATTATTTAATGAAACATGCATTAAATATTATATTATATATTATGTTAATATATAAATATTATATTATATATTATATTTATATATAAATATTATATATTATGTTTAGATATAAACATTATATTATATATTATGTTTATATATAAATATTATATTATATTGTGTTTATGTAGCGTATATGTGTGTTTGTGTAAGTCAGTGATAGTACCACTGACGCTAATCCCATAAACCTATGTTTTGCTCAGATACACCCATGCACTCTGCTTTACTCTGATTTACTCAGTTGAATTAGGATACGAAACTCTACTGATCCGCGGCCTAAATCCAACTCCCACATGTCTCCAAGAAGACTCATGTGTACTGCGGTTCCCAGTTAACGGAACCGACCTGCAGGCCAAACAGTGAGAGGGGAGTCGGAAAGGGTTTCCCGGCCTAACCGGTGAATATTAACGCTTCTCCCCAACGCACCTACACTCGGCGGCCAGGAGCTGCATCTCAGGGGTCAACGCCCTTACCAGTGGGTGGAGGAACTTCTAGGAGGAAGGCTGTGTAACCTCAACATACGTGGCGCAAACGGAACGGACAAGCCATTGCAGTATTTTGCCTTGAATGAACCACAGGGGTAGTGATGATCATAGCGGCGCAATATGGACTAACTGAATAAATGATGATGATAGTTTTCGCAACACCCTAACGAACAATGCTAAGGAACCCCCTATAAAGCAAATGAGAAATATCTGAAATAGCACCGAAGCGGTCATCAAATCAGTTATCTTTTTCCTAGATGAATAACTTATCACTATCATGAATAACTTATCATTATCATTACTATCAGTGGGCTAAGCGCACGCGTTAACAATACATCATGTATATCTATGTTTCCGCGCACATTGTAGGTTGTCGATACATTAAAGATGTATGACCATCGCTGACAAGTTCGGTCAATGATTTTGGTTTTTGTAACTCTTGCAGCCTGCAAGTGACTTGCAATGCTTATTGCAGGTGTGGAAAACTAAGGCCTATTCAAGTCTAGAGTTAACCTGTTATCTTCCCCACAAATCCTTATCAGCTGTGCCTCTTAACCTCTACCTCGAGTGGCTTTTAGGACTTTTAAAGGGTGAACATCATTTTAAAAAATAATAATAGTCGTCTGCTTATTACAGATGCTTGCTTAACGTACAGAGTCATCTTGTAGTTTCAACGGCACCTATGCTGAGTGGACCTAAGAGAGAGAGAGAGAGAGAGAGAGAGCATAGTCTGGCGTGATCAAGATCAGCACAATCAAGATCAGCACAATCAAATCCTTGGTCATAATTGTGTGAATGGCTGCTTTAATCCGAGTACGTCTGATTACTATGTAAAGCATCCACAGAGCCCATCGGATTGTTATACTGCAAAAATGCTGAGCGGACCATAGTTACAGTTTCGAGGAGAGAGCGCATACTTTGGCGTGATTAAGACCAGCACAGTCAAATCCTAGGTTATGGTGACTTCGTTCTAGCACAAATCATGGTCTCATGATGTTATAATGCTTGTATAAACTCGTAGCTTTAGTTAATAATATTCTAAGGAAACCACTGGAAAAAAAGATTAATGAAGAAAAAGTTTAATCACATGAGGGACATGGGTTGATAATACAATAATAACGAATACTGTAGTTCCGTGCAGAAATACCAACGACTCAACGCTAAGTCCCACATTGTGGCCCACTTTGTGACTTCCTTCCTATGAGCAGACGTTCCTACTCATAGCAAATATACGAGTCTATCTTCAACAATTTTTGTAGGGAAGGTCGGTAGTTTTTCTACACAACATATGTCCAGAAAGCGAACTTTTTCACCACTCCATATACATTACATGCGTGCATCTTTTAAAAATGTTTCTTTAATTTTTTTTATAAAAACTGATATTAAGATTGTAAGCCGAAATGAACCCAAGCGGTATACTAACTTTTTCTCGTTCCCTATATTTTTGTCAAAAAATTACGAAAAAATAAAAGGGCAGAGATAAAGCGATCCCTCTCTTTCCTTTATGGATTTTACGCCTGAAGAAAACCTCAGTGCGTATCAACGTCGTGGAGTGTAACATCAAAATTCCGATCAATGAAATCAATTTCCAATCAAATCTTTGAATGTTAGC
This sequence comes from Acanthosepion esculentum, assembly GCA_964036315.1. Lineage (NCBI taxonomy): Eukaryota > Metazoa > Mollusca > Cephalopoda > Sepiida > Sepiidae > Acanthosepion > Acanthosepion esculentum. The sequence continues at coordinate 126,666,570 of OZ038484.1, read as the reverse complement.
GATTCTTTTCAAAGTTACAGACAAAATGTTATAAAGAATTACATTTTCTAAACAATATTTCAGAGTATTTCTAATTAATACACGAAACGAAGCCGTCCTGGGTAAGACAATAAACTACATCTGCGTCCTGGGCAAGACGATAAACTACATCCGCGTCCTGGGTAAGACGATAAACTACATCCGCGTCCTGGGTAAACTCCATCCAACAGCAAGGCCTCTGATCAGGTGGTTTTGAGGAGCGTGGAACCACCTCTTAATTGGTGGTGTTTACAGGTCCACCCGGATCCGGGGTGATATCACGTGTTATGGTCTCAACCATGGGCAAATAATTTACCCCCAAACTGGGTTCAAAACACTACGAAAGTGTAAAAATAGATTTTAATACCAGCAATAAATTTTTTGAGGAAAAATTATTACCAGCAATACATTTTTGAAGGAAAAAATATTAATAACAATACATTTTTGAAGTATAAATATTACCAGCAATACATCTTTGAAGGAAAAAATATTACCAGCAATACATGTTTTAATGAAAAAAATATTACCAGCAATACATTTTTGAAGGAAAAGATATTACTAGCAATACATTTTTGAAGACAAAATATTACCAGCGATGTATTTTTGAAGAAAAAGTTTTACCAGAAATACATTTTTGGAAAAAATATTACTAGCAATAAAAATCTTGTCAGCATTAAATAACCCATCGAGGTTGATATGCCATAAAACAAAACAATCCAAATCAAAACGAAACGAAGCGGAATACAATGTAATGAATTTTACCTCCATTAAAACTATTCTCATTCGAATATACGACAAAATATTCTTTTTACAGTCGCTGTTTGCATTATCGTTCGCCATTTATTATTCTTCTAATCGTTAATAATGCATGTCAACCAAAATTTATTATCCTTAATAAATATGAATATTAAATTGTAGAAAAAAACTGGATCAGTTTTCAAATTTTGAATTCCACTTAATCGACTCTTATGAATACGTTCTGTTTTTGACACTACATAAGAAACAGCTTAAAGCGTGTATTAAAGAGAAAATGAACAAGTAGCCATACACAAAAAAATATATGCATGTGTTTGTAGATATGTCAATAAGTATGAGCATATATATATATATATATATATATATATATATATATATATGGATGCAAATGTTTTTATATGCATGTATTTATGTGTGTATTTGAAAGATTATATGCACATATTTAAAATCCTGTCGAACATAAACTGATTTAGGTTGACGCTTTCAAATCTCACTCATCCGTAAAGAAAAGGACATGTTTTCAATTACTCTTAAAGTAAACCTGCGTGTGCGCCCTAATAGACAGATATAGATAGATAGATAGATAGATAGATAGATAGATAGATAGATAGATAGATAGATAATTTTGAATTTGTTTGGAGAAGTGCTCTGACCATAAAATTTGCAATATCGCTGAATGATTAAATGAATACTCTCCACATGAATATAATTCTTCTTGTGTGCTGAGGCAACTGCTGATATGACAACCACAGCTGCAGCGGAACTCTCTGTAAATGCAACGCTATATACGGAAGCGCGAATGCATGTAAATGCACTTATACTTACACCCACCTCTCTGTAAGTATTACTTGCGTATATACGTGTTTTTTCTCTTGTTATGTAGTGTGTCGCTGTGTATGCTAAGTGATTCTTATCTTATGGCCGAAGCACTTCCCGCCAAAAAACGGAAAGATGTTACTTTAAGAAAAACATGGAAGAAAAAATTCATGACCGATGAGTCTAAAATCGAACAGATTTGTCTCTGTAAATGTATGATACCAAAGAAAACCTGGGTGAACAATTTTTTAGAAAGTTTTAAGGAAAATAAAGGACTAAGCTAACATTTAGAATCAGAACAAAGCATAAAAATCCCTGGGTCACATAACGAAGAAAGGGAGCTTGGAGAATTTGACACTCACAGGAGATACTGAAGGCAAGAGAAGAGAGAAACGTCGAGTAACCATCAAGATTTAAATGGAGGTCAGAAACTGAAAAAAAAAACAGAAACAGAAAACTGGGGGCAATTAGAGCTATAAGGAATAGGAAGTCGTGGGGAGCCAATATCCTTCCTGCCCTGAAAGAAAACAGCACATAAAACACGAAGAAGTTACCTAAATTATTATCAAGAGATTATTTTTACAGTCCTCAGCTTATTGTTGACTAATGGTTGTCGATGCCACAGAAGACGATTGTCTTCTTGATGGCTTCTTTGCACCTTCATTCTGTGACTCTCCTGCTTGTAACAAACACATAGAGAGTTCAACAAACAGTAAAACTGAAGTCAAGATTACAAATTTCAAATCTATTTGAGATATGGTACAAAATTACACTAACGCTCAACTGGTCCCTTGTTAAGACTGTATTACTATTGTCTACTAAATAAATACCACACTAAGATGTAAATATTGAATATGAACAAGTGGGATTTGAAAGGCAGATAGAAGCTCGTTTGATTATGAAGTTCTTTGTAGCCGAGTGGTCAAAGGACATCGCATCTAACAACGGTTTCTCCAGCAAAGGCATACGCATGTTAAAATCCTGCCGGAGAACGCATTTTCTTTAATAAAATTTCTCCGGTGCTCAGACTGGTAGACGAAATAAAATATTGTTTAAAATATGGGTCTCCCTAAAATTAAAGTTTAAAGTAATAAACTGTCGGATTAAGGATTAAGGGAGAAAAATTAATTAATTCTTCATATATATATATATATATATATATATATATATATATATATATATATATATATATATATATATACATATATATATATATATATATATATATATATATATATATATATATGAAGAAATATACTCTTAACGTTTGCTATATTTATGGGATAAAGTGCTCAATATCAGAGATAGAGCGTGTGTAAATATAAAAGTGGACATTGAAGTTAACACTTAGAGGCGGCAGGCTGTTTCATGCTATACGCAATTGTCAGGCCACAAGTGTTGTTTGTTCTCGGCTATTTATATATACCGGTCAGTGGTGCATGTTGGGTAGTCTATTTTGGCGGTTATTTTGCCGGAAGTCGTTTATTTATTTATTTATTTGGTTAAATTATTTTGCTTGTTTGTATTTAAACAAATAAACGACTTCCGGTAAAATAACCACCTAAATAGACTACCCACAATGCGACTGACCCTTATATATAAATAGCCGAGAAAAATACAACACTCGTGGCCTGACGATTGCGTCCAACATGAAACAGCCTGTTGCTTTCAATGTTCACTTTTACATATATACACTATATATACACGATATACTTACACACACACACACACACACACACATATATATATATATATACATATATATATATATATATATATATATATATATATATATATATATATATATATGGTGTATATACATGTACATATGCATTTTGACAACACGGTTGATCGGCTACGAAAGTCAGTAGATATGAGCTTTCTGAGAAGGATATGCGTTTAAGGCACTATTCAGTTATGCTTGAAAGGCGACGCACTCCGTGGCTGAGTCGGTCTAGAGGAAGTCGGATCTAACGATGACTTCTCCTGCAAAGGGACACGCAAGTTCGATTCCAACCGGAGAGCTCATTTCTCGAATATTGAGACTGCTAGACAAAAACAAATAAATATAATGTTTAATAAATATGCATATCCACAAAAAATATCGTTTACTGTCGGATTAATTAATTAAAAAGTCCATTTCTTCTTTAGAAATTGCTTTGTGTCTAAATACGAAACTGACCAAATATGAACTTTCGAAATTCTGAGAATAATTTGCGTTTATGCATGCATATATATCCAGAGACCATATATATATATATATATATATATATATATATATATATATATATATATATATATATATATATATAAAAGACATTTTTATGTTTAACATTCTTTTTATAGATACAAGTATTTAAGTAAATGGTCTGTTTATAATAAACAGTATTAAATAACATTACTGGCCTGAATGTCCGAGAAATTTTCATAGAAAATATTCGTCCTCCGACAGGATTCGAACCTGTATTCTATACGGAACCGTCATATAGCCTGACGGGCCTTAACCGTACAGGATACAGGTTCAAATCCTGTCAGAAGACAAATATTTTCTATGAAAATTTCTCGGACATTCAGGCCGGTAAATGTTATTTAATACTGTTTATTATAAACAGAGCATTTACTTAAATACTTGTATCTATAAAAAGAATGTTAAACATAAAAATGTCTTTAAATAATTGTCGGACTTTGTCCATTTCATAATATATATATATATATATATATATATATATATATATATATATATATATATATATATATATATATATATATATATATATATATATATATATATATATATATATATATATATATATATATATATATGAGCATGCTTTTTCATATTACAATATCATAAATTGATTATATTCTAAATTGATTTATCGTGCAGTGTATTTGTAATGTTGTTGACAACCACTCCTCTCAAATGCTACTTTCATGCAGACTTACATAAATTGATAAGTAAGTTAAATTTGTTTATCTGTTTGTCAGAACGAACGACCAGAATAGATAGGCAAAGTAAGGCTTAGGGATTTTTCAGCTTCTAGAATTTAAATAAAACTATTTGAAAACTAACTTTTAGAATATATATATGGAAAACAAAACCATGAAAAGAAATAATGAACAGTGGAAACAAATGACAACATTTTACATCCGTTTGTTTGTTTTTTCCTTGGCCTGCTGTTCTAACGTTTACGTTTTTGTAAACACTTTCATTAAAGATATTTTCTCATCAGCTATGCATTGCTAGAAACATCCCATCGTCAGCACACACTCATACAAGAAAAATTCTAAATCCTGCAATTAATTCAGTCATGAACTTACAACATGCCCAATAGATAAAAATATCTATTTTTTTATGCGAATCAATATTTTAAAATATTGAGAATTGGTCAATTGTTCAGGATATATTTATACGATAAAAATATCTGAAAAGTATGCCTATTGAAGAAAATGCTCTTTTGCACCGCTTATAACTGAACATGTTGTCAAACAAAAGGTTTCAAAGACGCCATATTAATAGAATATCCTTCATCTTCTCCAGAGAGCATTCCAAAAGAAATGTTGTGGTTCATCATTAAAAGAGATTTTATTTTACTAATATTCACCCAATACAAGGCCCCAAAACCACTCAAGGCAGAAGGTTACTGTGTGGACTTAGCGTGGGAAAGAACAAGAGTTCGGTGTATAGATCTGAAGAAGACTTCAGAATGAACTAAAAACACAATCCTAAACAGGAAACAAGGAATAAACCTCTACTCATGTTAAAAGAAAAATAGGAGAGGGAGTGTGAAGATGTATATGACAATCGAAAACATTATTAAAGCTAAGAATTTGTCTAAAAGGCAATAAAATGTGATGCAAATAATGTCGAAATAAAACGAAGCAGTTTAAAAGATTAATGGATAAAAGACTTTGAAAGTTATAGAATGTCAACGTTGACTGATTTGTTTTGTTTTTTTTACTGTTTATCAACACCTTGTGTGTTATTTAAAGCCATGGTTGTGAAAACATTTCTTTTTTTACGAGTGTATGCTGCATTACCATTTTTTTAAATAATGACGTTTCAAAAAAATGTCTTACTGTTTAACCCATAGCTGTGAGGAGAAAATGGATCCATATCTTTCCAGATGGCATCTGCGCGTGAGCTAATGTAAAGAACCCGACTGAAATACGAGCTCGTCTCTCTTATTTCTTATACTGAACCACTCTTCGTTACACCACCCGCATATCCACTGCATCATGTCACATTAAAATGCTAAGTAATAAAACAACAATCTATTCAAGTATATTACATTAATCAAATATATGTTTCTCTGTTTTATATCTTTTAAATTTATTTGTAAATAAAAATGTGGAAATTATTTTGTTTTTGGTAAAAAATGAAGATGACTGAATGTACAGTCGAAAGTACTTGTGTATTTAAGAAAAACCTTATACAGCTTATAATTTTAAAATACAAGGATCATAACATTCATCGAGTGATTGGTAGGTTAATACACATTTAAAATTTTGTTAGCGAAGGGATTTCATTAACTTTAATAATTTACTTTTTGTATGAATGATTCATTGTAATATAAAGTGAACTGCACCACATATTTGATATATATATATATATATATATATATATATATATATATATATATATATATATATTACATTCTCCCTTCCTACCTACCATCCTACGTCTCTCTCTCTCTCTCTATCTCTCACTCACTCTCTCTGTTTCTCTTCTGTTCAAGCATACAAACCTAGTTCGTTGGCTCTATTCAGTTGCCACAGATTCAGCTGCATTTTCTTTTTTAATATCTAATTTCCAAATTGAAACACTGTACTTGGCAATTTAATTTGCGTTATAATTATACGAGTCCAGTCGTTCGGGTGAATTTGAACAAACTCTCTTGCTAAAGAATTCACATGTCTATCGATATCACTTCTCCGTCAAATAAAGAACTTTATGTTCTATCACGTTTTCTTCCTTTCTTTCAATATATTTCACACTTTAGACCTCCTAGATCTCATAATTAAACTAATGTTAATCAATGTTACTAAGTAGACGGCAGACCAAGACTTTTCTCTTTGTACCACTGAACTGTGTAATAATGTCTTTATTTGAGAAACTTGCTTATGCCGGGAAATGCTATGAGAGGAATTGCCGTAATTAAAGCAGTTCAACGGTTTTAAACATTTTGGAATTCATTTATTTCATATATTATATTATATACCACTATGGGCGTATCGTCAGTGGTACTACATTTGCGGCCAAGCTTCCCACCCTGTTTAACTCAGGTGAATTAGGATGCGGAACTATACTGGTTCACAGCCTACATCCAAGGCTCCAAGAAGTCGCATAGGCACTGCGACGGTCACACCCAGGACAACGGCATCAATATGCCGGCTAAGACGCTACACACACATACATTGTTAGAAATGTCAATACTGCTAATTTCCCTTTACTCCCATGCTGTGATCTAAATTCTAAGGTCGTTAATACATTCATGGTAGAAAATGGATTAATTTTAATGGGTAATTAATTCAGTTATTAAAGCCAACTATCATAAACTGCGTATTTATAAAGATTACACAAAAACAAATAAAAAAAAGTTTTTTTTTTTTAATTGTTCTGAAAGCTAAATATGTTAATTAGTTATCTCCATTAAGCAAGAACTAATAGGATGAATTAGACATAAAGTACATGCTAATATTATAGATTATATAATATTAATAAAACAATATTTACCTGATATCACAATTTTTAGGTAATATTTGCACGCACAGCGATGAACAAAAAACTTTATATTGAAATATATATTGAAATATATTTAATTAATCATCAGAGTTTCTAGTGGACAAACACGCACAACTTTTCAGCTTTAGATATTAGATGCGTGAGGGCACTTTATCGTAGTGTAATGGTTTGCAAGTTGGTCTTATTAAACATTAGGAGTGAATTCAATCCTCATTGGGCACCCAGACACATCACGTTGAAACACTGGTTCCCGTACGATCACCGAAGTTAAGCAACATCGATCCTGGTCAGTTGTTAGACATATGAACTCTTAGGAATACCAAGTGATGTAAGTTTGCATGTGCAGGTGGTGTAATGGATAATGGCTCGGAATTTTTAATCGGAGAGCCGAGTTCCAAGTCCCGTTGGGTTCGTTATATTTACTTACGTGCAAATATTTGAGGGAAAGGTATGAATCCAACTCTTCTCCGCCCGCCAGCTATGGGTTAATTAGTAAGTCTTGTATCATTAAACCATCATTATGCCAAAAAAAATCTTACAATATAAAACTATTTTCTAGCCGTTTTATGAGCCGTAGACAACGAATCAATCAATCCTCAGTGGGTACACCATAATGCCCAACGTTATCAATTCTAAGAAATTAACTTTGTTAATACCCATTAAAAAATAATCATTTAGAAAATATCAAATTCCAGGCAACATCGAGTAACCTTAATTTTACCTTTGCACTTATTGAAATTGGTAATGATTTGTGTACTTGAGATGACAATAAATAGTCTAATTCATAAACAGGTAGAGTATGAAAGAAATTGAAAATAATGGCAGAGAAAGTTTCACTTTAGAATACTTTAGACTCAACTGGAGCATTTCGCTTTGAGAATCAGTCACGTCAAACGATGTCTCGCATTCTCCACAAAGCTTAGATATTCAGCCAAGGAGACATAAATGCTGATTTGTTCCTCTTGAAATTAAACATGATAACAGATCAATTTCTTTCACTATTGTTTACACGCCATCAGATATTAACCTTGCTCATCCTTTTAAAGACGGAAAAGAATGAGGCACGCTTGTTATATATATATATAACTTAACTTCAATAGAATAATGTTTATCTATTACGTCTACTAGACGATTTGTAGTGGGTTCGAGTCATATTATAACCTTAATAGTGAGACACCTAGAATACTGTTTATATAATCTATATACAGTAATAAAAAATACAGCATGACACACGAAGAATAGCATCGATAGAGCTTTCTCCCAAAAGAAATAATATTAATATATACTGTTAAAATATACAATAACATTATATTTATTATAAATATTAAAATGTATACTACAGCTTGTTAAAGTTTATTTACCTTGTGTATATAGTGAAAACTGTTTTTTTTCTGCAGTGATCATATAGTTGAGACTCAGATTGGTTTATTTTCTGAGTCAGAGAAACTATAAAGTTTCTCTGATACTTAGGTTTGTATGCTTCCTTTTTTTTCTTTTTTTTTCACTTAGCTTCTGCTTTGATGCCATTATGAAGGCATGACAATAACAAAAATAATAGATTTCTCACAGCTACTTTCTCACGTACGCGCTAATGTATTATACTTTATACAATATACACCAATCTTTATTTACAACTGAAGGGCCCGCCACTGCCGCCAAGCGGTCATTTTGTTAACTAATACGATTCGTTCCGCTAAAACCGCAAACTTTGAAATACATCACTGACGATTTGGAAGTTTTTTTTTCCTGGAAATTTGTTTTTTATTTTGCCTGCAGATTTTGTCCGTTGCATCGGAAGTCCTTTCATGAGGGGTCCATAGATATGAGGTTTGTATATGTTATATACGTATTATGCTATGTAATTTATACCATATTTTATATGTTGTTATTTCTTAATATATTTCATATGCAACATGGTCTATAAATACGTTATATGTATGTATTGTGTACTATAAATTATATATAATGTATTTTATAAGCACTTTGAAATAGACGTCGTTGGTAACCAAATTCATATGTAATTTTCTTTATAGTTTCATATATGTATTTTGAATGCATTTTATATGTAATGCACTTCATACATACTTTATAAGTTATATGCATAATGAAAGCTAAATATGTTAATTACGTATTGTGAGCTATAACTATTAACATATATAGTTCCCTATTATTAGCAGTGACTATCGAGTTCCCTATTATTAGCAGTGACTATCGAGTTCCCTATATTAGCAGTGACTATCACGACAAGATTCTTACCTACGTTTGTACAGCAGAAATGTGGAAATTTAAAATGCTTGGTTTAGTCGGCTATGATTTGAACTGGTAATAAAAATGGAGTGCTTTCCCGTTACCTTAACTACGATGAATTTATTAAGACATCATCTCTTGTTACTGACCTTTTACTCCTTGGAGTTCTTTCACCTTTTGATAGTTATGTGACGCAGAAATCCGAAGACAGGTTGGAATAGAGAAAGATACCTTCCAAAAGCTAAACAATGTATAAAGAAACAGGGAATTTTCGTGAGAAACAGAAAATAGTACTTGATTGCTAGATAATATCAATTATCCTATATGGCACTGAATACCAAAAAAAGAAATTCCTCACAGATGCCTTTAAGCAACAGATATGCAGTTTCTACAGAAGGATGCTGAGAATAGAATAGACGAAGAATGTGAGTAACTGGGAAGTTTCAAGAAAAATCGAATCAAAAGGACGATGATTTTTTTCTGGGATATATAATGAGGAAAGAATTCTTGGAGAATTTGACACTCACAAGTCATATTGGAGACAAGAGGGATAGATGGAAACAGCGAATAACTTACCTAAAGAGCTTGTGTAAATCTATAGCAAAACGAGAACTGAAAGTGATAGTAAAGAAGCAAATATTACTTATAGCTAAAAAAGGATAGGAAATTGCCGAGAGTCATGTCTCCTCTTTTTAGTACCACTCAGTTACTGCTATCTCTGTTTCCGGTGAGCTTGGACTCTCCGACCTAGAGATTGAATTCACAATTACTTTACCACCAAATTCATGAACTGACATTTTAATGCTATATACTATTGTCCTTTGGAAACCAGACGTGATATCCCTAAACATGGAAGGCGGAACGAAAACTATTTGACTTCACAGATTAAATAAATGATTCAGTTCAAAATTCCCTGAAGGTTACCCTGACGAAGGCCAAAGAGTATAAGAGCCGAAAGGTCATGATAATAACAAAGATAATGACATTAGTCCTAATGTAAATAATGATAGCTCCCCCTCCCGGAAGTTTATGCATAAATGTTCGGAAATTGGTTATCGGCTTTTGGAGGAAAGGCGCAACTATCTCCACCACTGTGCTAACTCAGATGATAAAAATAGACATTAGAAAGAAGGAAAAAGAAAAGAAGAAATGTGTGTGTGTGTGTGTGTGTGTGTGTGTGTGTGTGTGTGTGTGTGTGTGTGTTGCGTGGGTATCTTACCAAAAGTCCGTAGGGATGTTGTGGTGTTGGTTGCGCTGTATAAGCCGGCGTATGACAACTGAGTAAGCCGCACGGTTGGTGTTTTTCACGCTTCCGCCATTTTGCTCTGCGATTTTGAAACCAAACCTGATAGACAAAAAGCAAATACGAAAAGCATGAAACATGACGATCCAATAAGGAGGAGACGAACAGAACAAACAAATGAAAAGAACCAAATGTGACACGACTGAACGCAATTTTGTTCTGAGACATGCAATCATTATATTTCATCTTAGTTTATTTTGCGCGTTCATTTTACTCTTTAAATATTCGGAAAGGTTCCAGGTTTGGTTTGTATTTTCGATTAACCGATTTTTTTTTTTTTTTTTTGTGGCGAAAGCCGCGTTTAATCTTTATATGACAATTTTAATTGTGAAACATATGCGATATTCGTTTCTCTGTTCCTTCGCAAGCAATTGATAAAATAAGCTTTCCAAAGTTTTCTCATACACACACATACACACATACACACATGTCGGACATTGTTCAATTCAAAAATACACATATATATATATATATATATATATATATATATATATATATATATATTAATTTCTTCCTTTATGCACGCATATTCCTCTGCATATCTATATATCTGTGTATATATATATATAGAGAGAGAGAGACATTTAGACAGACAGACAGACAGACAGAAATAGAATATTCTCCAAACATATATATGTATATATCTGAACAGTGGACACGTATATGTATGCGTTTATAGAGAGAAAATGTGGATCTCCTGAAAGAGATCTTCAGACTTTGTCTGAAGTATCCACTCAGGCGTGAAACTGACAGACGCCACGAAGTGTTGATCCCTATATACACTCTCTGACTCTTTTTCTTTTTATAGATACAAGTATTTAAGTAAATGTTCTGTTTATAATAAGGCACGTCAGGTTATATGACGGTTCCGTATAGGATACAGGTTCGAATCCTGTCAGAGGACGAATACTTTCTATGAAAATTTCTCGGACATTCAGGCCGGTAAATGTTATTTAATACTGTTTATTATAAACAGAGAATTTACTTAATTATTTGTATCTATAAAAAGAAAGTTAAACATAAAAATGTCTTTAAATAATTGTCGGGCTTTGTCCATTCCATAATGTGTGATGTCATTTGTTTACATTTGATACGCCAAGAGCAGTTATGAATGTACGTGGGAGATTCATGGAAGATTGAAGTTTATAAGCAGTAAATTCGACCTTGCCAACCGACCGATCCTCTGTGGCCGAATCGGTTAAGGCACGTCAGGCTATATGACGGTTCTGTATAGGATACAGGTTCGAATCCTGTCAGAGGACGAATATTTTCTATGAAAATTTATCGGACATTCAGGCCGGTAAATGTTATTTAATACTGTTTATTATAAACAGAGCATTTACTTAAATACTTGTATCCATAAAAAGAATGTTAAACATAAAAATGTCTTTAAATATATATATATATATATATATATATATATATATATATATATATATATATATAAGTGTGTGTGTGTGTTTACATGTGTGCGTGTACAGAGAGTGCGTATTCATAGGAATCAATACAGTATGGTGACTGTTAGTTTCACAACTTAATATCGAAGAATAAAACTGACTGTGGCCATGCAGCGTTGTTTCATATATCCATACTGTCTATATCTATAAACACCCTATTTCCGATATTAAGCTCTCATTCTCTAAAATTATAGCAAATCTTAAGCATTACTTTCAAAAGTTTTATCAAGTTAGAAAAAATATTAATTAAAAATTAAAATGTGCAAAAGTAAATGAACCTTTAGATTTAATACTTGGTGACTCATCCTTTCGAGGTCACAACGTCGACCATACTTTTTCTATAATTTTTAAGATGTTTTTGTTTTGCGTATGCACATGTCATTTTGATTTTTACATATGCACAAAAATATTTGCACTGGTAACCATGTAAAACAAAAATACAGTGTAAACGTAAGGGTTCACTTACTTTTATACGTCTCAATTTCTAATTAATATATTATTCCAGCTTGATAATGTTTTGAAAGTGGTTGTAATTCGTTTGATAAAATTTTTTAATGTATATATCGTTTAATTAAGATTTGTTGATTATTTGGGTAAAAAAAAGAGACAATTTTTTTTAATATTATCTTTGGGGTTAACTTACTTTTGCACAACACTATATATATTTTTGAATTTGTAGGTCTGATGAATTGGATCGTGATTACGATTCCAATGTAATAAATTATAACCATGGAATATTAGTGTTTGAGCCTTTTATATTACATATATATATATATATATATATATATATATATATATATATATATGGTGGACTCTTCCGTCGTATTCGACGTATGAGGGTCAAGCAGCTCAGTTCCTAGGAACCCGCAGCCCAGACACCAGCACATATGATTTGATTATAGTAGTGAAGGCTTTGTGCAGAACCAACCACACTTTTTGAAGAGCTGAATACAGACGTGCCACAAGGTCCCCAAACGACCCTCCGTAGGCTTTTGAATTCAGAGTCGTCGTTCTCCTGCACCAGTTGCCATCCAAGCTATAGAACCCAATTTGTCTTGCTATTTATCCATATATATATATATATATATATATATATATATATATATATATATATATATATATATAATCTATTTGGATGCTTTTGTCTGTAATATGTGTAACCCTTAATATTCAAGAAGATTGCTCTGGTGAGGCAAAATGCCAGTATCTTTGTCGGGACAGTTTACAATTTAAGAAGAGAAAGCAATAAAAGTACTGGATTTAAGAAGACAGAAGATAATGATTGTCATTGAATTTAAATTTTTGAAGATCAAAGTTAAGTGGAAAGCAAGAAGCCGGGAGAGAGTGTGACAAGCGAGGTGTACGAGAGAAGAACTTGTTAGCATAGAACTTACGGTTGCATCTATCAATGTCAAGTGTAAAATGATGTGACCCAGTTACCAAACCACTATTTCGCTGAAATTCGTAAAGTCTAGCTACCAAAGAAGAAAGCTCATCAGAATAATTACTAGGATAATATTTATAGAAAAAGCCCAAGAAAGATAATTTACGACGGTGCAAAAGTGACTGAAGACGAGATGCCAGGTCATGGCCGATAACATTGCAGAATCTTCTTGGCATTTTATCAAGAATCTCTAAATACTTAGCAAAAGCACTAGACCTGATGTAACAACAATATCCAATGCATGAACGAATGGTAGACTTATAGATATGCAAGATAAGTTCTGGAGAGAAATATTGTCTAGCATGACATAGTGGACCAACTTTTGAGAGCAGCAAACCTAGCAAGTGATTCAATAGAATCGTTCAACTTTATGTCAGCGGAAAACTTTTTAGCCTAAGAAACTCTCCTGAAGATTAGCATCAGCCATGATGATGAAAGGTAAAAAAATATTATAACGAGCAGTTTTCGTTTTGGAGCCGTTAAAAGTAACAAGTCATTTCTTGCCCCAGTTAACAACAGATTGTATTTCACTTTTTAGACTAGCTGTGCCAATTTAACTTTATTGAACCGATCAGGTTTCCATTAAGACAAAACTAAATAGTTGTGTCATTAGCATAAATACCGAGTTGAGAACTGTTATTGTCGATAATGAAAATTAGGAATAACGTAGACCCAGGGATAGAACCCTGAGGGACAACCGTATTAATGCAAAAATATCTAGACGATTGGCCATCCAATACAGCTGGCACGACTTGATAAAAAAGATTGAATCAGATGAAAAATTCGTTCAGAAATATCACAATCTTTTAACTTATATAGAAAACCAGTATGCCAAACCCTGTTAAACACTTTCGAGATGTCCAAAGTAACAGCCCGAGTTTCGCCATTCTTATCTAAAGCTTAATAGACTCTTTCAGTAATAACGGTTAGACATCAACGGTTGACCTAGAAAAGCAAAGCCATATTGCTTGTCTGAAAAAGACCCGAGTTGAAATGCTTAACTAATTCAGAGTTGATTAAAGTCTCTAGTACTAAAGTTGATTAAAGCCTCTAGTAGTAAACGATTAACAGGGTGATAATTCTAGGAATCAGAAACACAGGAACTATAAAAGAGAATTTCCAACAAGCTGGAAAGCAAGAAGACATTTATTGTAGTGTTTAAAGAGAATAGGAGCCAATTCATGTACACATTTCCTTAGGACAATAGTTTGCAGATGATAGCAGAAACCATTGATGGAGTAATGTTTATATCACCGAGTAGAGATTCTGTTCTAGAGGGAAAACCAGGCAAAAATAATCTATGTTATATATAAATTCTACGCCACAGGAAACCTAGGACTATATCTTTACTTGAAACTGATCCAAAATAGTGCATATACGGTCGATAATCAATTTAATCTTAGCATTAATCAGATACTTTTACACAACGGGTATCAAAAACTGGCGGAAAGGAAAAGCTGATCAGGCGTCCATTTTGATGTGGGTATTTTATGATATTACAGGCGAAATAGCATTTATTCTCATGGGATTTCATCGTTGTCTCAATGATGGAAATAGTGGAAATTAAAAAAGATGCAAGCAGAGGAATAAATAGGAAAAAGTGTAGAAGATAAGAGAGGGAGATAAACAGGGAAATTGATAGGGATAAAGAAGGGAAAATATATAGGGAGAAGGAAAAAGAAAGAATGGTGTGTTAAAAAAACAGAGAGACTAGGAAGAACCGAAAAGAGAAAATTGTGAAGAAGACGTATGAACAAGAGGAAGAAAACAAGTTCAAAAGGATCAGGGCAAATGACGCATAAATAGTCTCCACAGCAAATTCTTGTAGACTGTGGACCTTCAAATAAAATAAAGGATGTCCGATAAAGCATCAATTTTCTTACACTTCATACTTTGGCTTTCCCTTGATCAATCATTGATCTATATTTGACTTTTCCGTCGATACTAATGCATACTTTGGCCGGCTTCTTCGATCGGCTTGTTCCGGTGATGAGCTCCGCGACAGCGTAATAAGCATGATTCTAGTGGAAGTTTTTTTTTTTTAATAATCTTATAGATATAGAGTCGAACTAAACTTATAGCATAGCTAATTCTATCACTGATACAATTTATCACACAAATTGATTAATTTTGTTCTCTCTCTCTATCTCGCTCTCTCTCTCTCTCTCTCTCTCTCTCTCTCTCACACACACACACACACACACTCTATTTATATAGCTATGTATCTTCTGCTACATATCATATCACTTCAGGATGTCGGCGATCATGGTCCGCCACAGCTTCTAGTTTTTTGTAGTTCTCAGCAATACTTCCTCTTTTAAGGTTGCTCTCTGTACTTTCCTCTTTTTGCTCAAACTTGTCAAGTAGGTTACTTACTGCTTTTCTCTACTTCTCTTGCCTTCTGTGTACTTTGTGTTAAATTCTCTTCGCCTTTTTACCCCGTTATTTGCTCTAGGAACTTCAGTTGTCTCTTTATGTTTGTTATCAACTCTTTCTTTGCAGTTCCTACTCTTCTTGTAACTTCCTTATTTCTCACATGCTCTGTCAGTGGTATTATCAAAGGTAATGTCAATGGTATTATCTATGGTATTATCTATGGTATTATCAATGGTAATGTCAATGGTATTATCAATGGTATTATCTATGGTATTATCAATGGTAATGTCAATGGTATTATCTATGGTATTATCAATGATAATGTCAATGGTATTATCAATGGTAATGTCAATGTATTATCTATGTTATTATCAATGGTAATGTCAATGGTATTATCTATGGTATTATCAATGGTAATGTCAATGTTATTATCAATGACAATGTCAATGGTATTATCAATGGTAATGTCAATGGTATTATCAATGGTAATGTCAATGGTATTATCTATGGTATTATCAATGGTAATGCCAATAGTATTATCAATGGTAATGTCAATGGTATTATCTATGGTATTATCAATGATAATGTCAATGGTATTATCAATGGCAATGTCAATGTATTATCTATGGTATTATCAATGGTAATGTCAATGGTATTATCAATGATAATGTCAATGGTATTATCAATGGCAATGTCAATGTATTATCTATGGTATTATCAATGGTAATGTCAATGGTATTATCAATGGTAAAGAAATTTGTGAAGAAATTGTCCAATTTTCATTTCACCATAAACCGATATTCAGCTAAGGTTAGTAAATATTTATACATGGATATATGTAACGCTAAAAGATACATGCTTGTTAAGCAATCAATATTTATTAATATAGAAGAATTTTGCAAACATATAAATGTCAATAGAGATGCTTTTGTAGATAGTTGAAAGTATTTAAATGGCTTTTTATTCGAACCAGTATATTCAACTTGGCTGTTATACTCACACAGTTTCGATTGCTGTACCATCTTCTTCAGTAGATAATCAAGAAACACAAAGGGGAATAAGACGGCTGAATAGCAACTGATGCAAAATATTCCCTAAAAATTGGAAATGGAATCGGAAGAATGAACGGCCATCTTCAGATATCTTGGTAACATTCTATGAAGTTTGAATTAAACCCTTTATCCACTAGAGATACATGACCGTTGGAGGCACGGTAGAGCAATGGATAGCAGCTCGGATTTGAGGAATCGGAGAACTGAGTTCGAATTCCAGTCGAGTACTTTACATGCTAATATCCTTTGGAATGTTGAACTGAACCCTTTATTTCGCTCACTGGGGTAGACTCTTCTATTTCCACGTGCCATGTTTAATGGATGCCAGTTATCAGTTATCTCCTGTTAATTCCCCTCTCCACGTTCTCCACTGCCTTAACTGGGTATTGAACTCACAGTGGAGAATTAACAGGAAATAACTGATAACATCTATTAAACATGGCACGTGGAACTAGAACAGTCTACCCCAGTGAGCGAAATAAAGGGTTCAGTTTGACATTCCAAACACTTGAAGAAGGACAGAGCGTACAACGGCCGAAACGTTGTAATAAATATGGCGACAAAGATGAGGACAATAGTCCGAATAATGTAAATAGTGTACATAATACCTCATCTCAGAAATATAGACAGATACTGAAAGGCCGAAACGTTGTAATAAATATGGCGACAAAGATGAGGACAATAGTCCGAATAATGTAAATAGTGTACATAATACCTCATCTCAGAAATATAGACAGATATATAATGTCTGTATTATTAAAAAAAAATGTTTTATTCTAAAATTCTCGGTTATTAATCTTTTTTCTTTTTTTTTCTTTTTTTTTTTTTTGGCGATCTCATCAACCTAAAATTTCAAATGTGCCTCAGTACAGTGGTCTATATCTGTGTGCAGACAACAGAAAATATAAGATGTCCTTTCAACTCTGTGGCATCCATTTAACGAGTCACTGAACATCAATATATCAGTTCTCTCTTCAGAAACAATCGGAAAGACGCGGAGGGGATGCTGTGTTCCTATCACGTTCAAATGAGCAAAGCCCGCGAAACGTAGATGCCCGGTGTTGCTTTTATCCCCAGCAAAACTGATAACAGTTGAGAAGAGATAAATGTCCGCGAAACAGGCAATCTGTCAAGCATGGATGATGGATACCAGTGTCCTCAATTGACGCTACTTACACCTCATCGCTCAGGGGTCAATTTTTTGCTGCTAAAGACCTCTCTCGCTCTCTCTATCTATCTATCTATCTATCTATCTATCTCTTCAGGACGTTGGCGATCATGGCTCACCACAGCTTCTTGTCGTGTTATTTCGAATAATGCATTCTTCTTTTCGACCCTACATCCCACACCTGTTCTCATACAACCACCGAAGCTAAGCAACGTCGAGCATGATCAACATCTAGATGAGTGACCGCTTGGGAATATCAGATACTGTAGACGTGGATGTGCGTGTGGTCTCTCTCTCTCTCTCTCTCTCTCTCTCTCTCTCTCTCTCTCTCTCTCTCTCTCTCTCTCTATCTATCTATGAATCTCTCTTTTACTGTTCAGGACGTCGGCGGCCATGGCTCACCACAGCTTCTTGTCATATTATTTCGAATAATGCATTCTTCTTTTCGATCCTACATCAAACCCTGGTTCTCGTACGGCCACCGAAGTTAAGCAACGTTGCGCTTGATCATTACCTAGACGGGTGACCGCTTGGGAATATCAGTTGCTGTAGACTTGGATGTGCGTGTGGTATAATGGATCATATGTACGAGTCCCACTTGAGGTTTGGACTGATTTTAAATCTCAATAGGGGCTCAATGTACAAGGCGTCCCTGGGGGAACATCACGATTGGTGCAAGTTTTGGGTCCGAGCGGCGATGGTGGAAAGTTATTAGTTTGGTCTTTGAGGCACTGAATGTAACCAGCCAGTTCTCCCCTATTGAGCTGCTAGAGCTAGGTCAGAGAAGAGATCAGCTGCCAAGCTTTGGCTATGGTCGGTTTGACCCCTAAAGGAGGATTACTTCTTCTGTTAGCCTAAAACGTTGAACTTTCAAACTTTCTTTTCATTTTTGACTCCCAGATGGTATTCTTTCGATAGGGCTATCTATACCATTTCAATTCTAACATGTATTCCTTTTTGTGAAGAGTTCAACCATGATCCGAGATGTCAAAATCATCTTCTTAATCTAGACCATTGTAGATAGCATGCACAGATTAGAAAAGAAAATGAAAAGTCATCATTCTTTGTTTATAAAGTTGAATTCTAAGTAGTTTTCGTTATTGGAAACTAATTGTAATGACGAATGTATCATCTTAACTACTAATTATTCATGACAGTTAAAAAATAAATTTGGAGCATACAAGGTTCAACGTAAAAGGCAGTGGCTCTCCACGATCGACCAATTAGCTGAGTTCCAAGAAAGAAAGTTAATGCTGTGTGTATAGTAGAATCGTCGGGGTAACATTCATTTATAATTTCTTAAAATGCAGTGAAACACTAAATGCACATTTAGAAGCCCAGAAAATGTTTATAATTATTTTTCTGGTTTGTCTGTTTTTTCTTTGTTATATTTATTTAGGATTATGAAACGTCATCCCTGTAGAGGCCTATATCATTTTTATTGATTATTTACTTAATTCATGCAGTAAATGTATACCTGTAAGTTCGCAGGGATGAACCATCAAAACTTCCCATTGTAATGTCAACTATTTATTCTTTCCTTAGCCATGTGTCTTCGTTGTCGAATAATAGTGATTTTTCGGGACTGTTGAGTCTTGAGAAAAGGAGGTGGCCTTATCTAGCATGGGTTCTGTTATAGAAGGGTAGAATAATGTTATATCTAGTTGTATATATTCGGCATTATCTTTGTAGTATGCAGTTGTTTTTTCTTGTTTGTTTTTCCACTGATTCACTGATTAACTCCTATCTTCTTCCTTAGTTCTGAGTTAATTTCTTCTAGTATTATTTTACTTATACCTACGTAACTTTTAGTTGGGTTTATGTGTCTACATGTTGGGTTTGTTTTGAAGTTTTATTTGTGGTCTTTTCGTGTAATGAATGCTTGTGATTTAGCGATGCAATTTATTCAGTTCTCCTCTCTCTCTGTCTCTCTCTCTCTCTCTATATATATATATATGTATATATCTGACTTTCCATATATTTCTCTCTCTCTCTCTCTGACTTTCCATATATTTCTCTTTCTCTCTCTCACTCTCTCACTCTCTCTGACTTTCCATATATTTTTCTTTCTTTCTCTCTCTCTCTGACTTTCCATATATTTCTCTTTCTCTCTCTCTCTCTCTCTCTCTCTCTCTCTCTGACTTACCATATATTTCTCTTTCTCTCTCTCTCTCTGACTCTCCGTATATTTCTCTTTCTCTCTGTCTCTCGCTAACTTTCCATATATTTCTCTCTCTCTCTCTCTCTCTCTCTCTCTCTCTCTCTCTCTCTCTCTCTCCCTATATATATTTATATATATATATATATAATTGATGGATTTATTTTTAATCCGATATTTATTTTATTACTTCAAACGAGCTATCCACTGTTATAACATTTGAACTAATATATGTGTGTGTGTGTGTGTGTGTGTGTGTGTGTGTGTGTGTGTGTGTGTGTGTGTGTGTGTGTCTAAAATAGTTTACATATATTATATAAGAATGAAAATGATGCATTTTCAACAGATCAACAAAATATCTTTAAAGTGATATTATTATAATTACCGTAAGATTTCTATAGTATTCTGTATCGGTTTCAGTAATAGTAGTAGCGTAGCTGGCCACTCGTATTCAAGGATACCCATCTACTAGGTCGTCTAGCCAATCCCTACTGCAGACGCTTGCTCAGGCGCATTTGTGTTTATTCGACACTCACAGTGCCCACCTGTGCTTTATACTGCAACTATACTGAGCAGACCTTAGTTACAATTTCTAGGTGAGAGCGTGTTATCTAGCGTGATCAACCATTTGAACTAGGTCAGTATGATCAAGACGTCGACCACGATGACTTGAGACTTCATGCTAGTTCAGCTATCGACGGCCCTCAAGGGTTCCGTCGACCAAATTTCAATCACGAGGCTTGGGTCAACCCGTGGTGTTTCAGGCACTTTCCCAAGGTGCCGCCCGCTGGGACCAACACCTCCAGTCCGATAATAACAATAATGTCACTATTTGATTTTATTAAATGGTGATGGTTATATTAGTCGTTTCCTTATAAGGAAATATTTAGCATTCATTAACTGAGCAGCCAGTGATACTTTTGGTTGAAATTTAGAAAAATCTTTCTATTAAAACGGTTTTACGGGATAATACGTTTCCCATCTCCACTAGCTGTTATACCTCTTTCAAGTAGTGACGTTGAGGGGATTCCTTCTTAACATTTCTTTAAACTAATGTTGCACGTCAGCATCTCGATTATGTCATTATTTTATCTTCGAGTTACATTGGATATCCATTTTACTTGTTGCTGTCATTGAAATACCTCAAGTGATGTGATTGCTGTTATTTGGTACAGTTCTTTGTTTGTGATTCTGTAGCGCCAGACCCCGACGTTTGAAGAAGGGCTGTTGTTGAAAGTCCTCAAGTGATGTGATTTCTTTTATTTGGTACAGCTCTTTGTTTGTGATTCTGTAGGGCCAGTCCCTTAGGTTTGAAGACGGGCGGCTGTTGAAAGTCCTCATATGATGTGATTGCTGTTATTTGGTACAGTTCTTTGTTTGTGATTCTGTAGCGCCAGACCCCGAGGTTTAAAGACGGGCTGCTGTTGAAAGTCCTCAAGTGATGTGGTTTCTGTTTATTGGTACAGTTCTTTGTTTGTGATACTGTAGCGCCAATCCACAAGGTTCAAAGAGTGATCCTTGCTAAAACCCACAGAAGCCATTTTTAATTATTGATTTGAAAAAGAGGTTGTATACAGCTGGCAGTCTAGATACTTCTAAATAAGTTTGATGCCCTCATTGACATCGATATGAATGTCTCAATGTGGCGAAGCTATTTAAGATCTGTGCTTGATTGCTATCCATTACTCCACCGTGGAGGCACGGATAGCGGCTCGGATTGAGGAATCCGAGAGCCGAGTTCGAATTCCAGTCGAATCCATTACATTCACTTAATGCTAATATCCTTGGGAAAGGTATGAATCTTCTTCTCTCCCCAGCTATGGGTTAATAGCAGGGCAGACTGGGTTCTATAGCCTTGGACGGCAACTAGTTTATCGCAGAAAGAAATGGCAACCGACTGCGGGGGAAAATCTGCCTCGTCAGTCATGTATCGAAAGATATATGATCGCCTAAGCGTGTATCCCGCATGGCACATAACTGAACTGAACTTGATTTTTTGGTTAATGGTTTGGTTTTGCATTAATTTGCGGTCTTGAAACTAGCCCCAGCGCAGACTATTCTATATTCAATTTCCCTATCTCCTGTGCTAAATTGACTATAATCGATCCATACATCGAAGTAATTGAAGTTGTTAGCATTTACTAACTATACATCCTGAATTTTTTGGTATGGATTCAATGTAAGTTCCATCATTGATTTCATTCCAATTCCAGATCATAATTTCTGTTTTGAAGAGGTATGATTCTTTTTTCAGCATGTACATTTGTTTTTCAAGTCATTCTTATCCCAAATCTGAATTCCTATATCATCTGCACAGCTCCTCTCATAAAAAAAAAAAAATAATTAGTTTTAGAGTAAGTGTAAAAATCACATGCGAGATATTTATTAAAACTGTTGATGGTTATGTAGTGGCCATCAGTGGCATCCTTTTAACATAGTAACAGCAGCAGCCCTAAATAAACCTTGTATCAGCAGCAGCCCTGGAATATAAAAAATACGTGAATCTAAAAGTAACTCTCACTTCTGGGTTTTCCTCTTTCGAACTGGTGACATGAACCTTTCAAGCTGAGGTCAAAAGGGCTGTGAACGCTTCACACTAAAATACACAAACACAGCAAGTCCCACTCGAATATATTCATGAATATTTCATTGTGTATGCAATTTACTTCTAGGAAAAGAAACTCTTGCATTAAACTTTCCTTTTGTTATTTTTTTTTTGCATTTCATGATCATTATCCCAAATCTGAATACCTATATCATCTGCATAGCTCCTGACATAAAATTTTATTTAATAAATATTATTTTGTATTTAAAATCAATCGGTCTATTATTTTGTGTATGTGCTTCAAGAACACATGGCACAGTGGGTAAATGCGTTAGTTAGATCCAGTGACAGGACCCAACGAGTGTGAGTTCAACACCCGGTTAAGGCAGTGGAGAACTTGGAGAGGGGAATTAACAGGAGATAACTGATGACTGACATCCAATAAAAATGGCACGCGGAACTAGAACAGTCTACCCTAGTGAGCGAAATAAAGGGTTCAGTTCAACATTCCAACCACCGGAAGAAGGCCGGAGTGTACAACGGCCGAAACGTTGTAATAAATATGGCGACAAATATGAGGACAATAGTCCGATTAATGTAAATAGTGTACATAATACCTCATCTCAGATATATAGACAGATATTGAAAGACCGAAACGTTGTAATAAATATGGCGACAAAGATGAAGACAATAGTCCGATTAATGTAAATAGTGTACTTAATACCTTATCTCAGAAATATAGACAGATATTGAAAGGCCGATACGTTGTAATAAATATGGCGACAAATATGAGGACAATAGTCCGATTAATGTAAATAGTGTACATAATACCTCATCTCAGATATATAGACAGATATTGAAAGACCGAAACGTTGTAATAAATATGGCGACAAAGATGAAGACAATAGTCCGATTAATGTAAATAGTGTACTTAATACCTTATCTCAGAAATATAGACAGATATTGAAAGACCGAAACGTTGTAATAAATATGGCGACTAATATGAGGACAATAGTCCGATTAATGTAAATAGTGTACATAATACCTTATCTCAGAAATATAGACAGATATTGAAAGACCGAAACGTTGTAATAAATATGGCGACAAAGATGAGGACAATAGTCCGATTAATGTAAATAGTGTACTTAATACCTTATCTCAGAAATATAGACAGATATTGAAAGACCGAAACGTTGTAATAAATATGGCGACAAATATGAGGACAATAGTCCGATTAATGTAAATAGTGTACATAATACCTCATCTCAGATATATAGACAGATATTGAAAGACCGAAACGTTGTAATAAATATGGCGACAAATATGAGGACAATAGTCCGATTAATGTAAATAGTGTACATAATACCTCATCTCAGAAATATAGACAGATATTGAAAGACCGAAACGTTGTAATAAATATGGCGACAAATATGAGGACAATAGTCCGATTAATGTAAATAGTGTACATAATACCTCATCTCAGAAATATAGACAGATACTGTACCCTCTTTCACCACTGATATTTCGTGTATTGCAAAATATTCCCGTAAGAAATCTTACACATTTACTTATTATTTCGTCAATCACTAAAATTATTTCTACAACTTAGAGTTTGTTGATTGGCTCACCTTTCGTGCTTTTATTCTGTTATGCCTACGTGCCCTGTTAATGTTATTCATCTATTCAATTTCCGCGCACTTTTCATTGTGCTAGCTGCATTTGTCTTTAATTTCTGTGTTTAATATTCGATACTTTTTTCTATTCCTTGGCATTATTTACCGTCTCTTTACATTATCTCTAGAATTTTCTGTCACCCATTATTTCTCTTCTTATTTCGTTTTCTTTGGGTAACTCACCCCCCACATCACTAGTATTTCTCTCGCTATGTTCCCCTTTTAATTTGTATTTTCGTTCAGACTATTTGTTAATAACTCTGTTTTTTGCACATCTCCTTGCAAATTATTTCCTTCAGGAGTCAGTCGTGCTGCAGTTGGGGCGTGGCTTTGATCTTCGTTAGTTTCCGTCGATTTACGCTGACGTACCACACGACGGGGAGTGCTCGCTTGCGCAGTCAGAACTTGCATATGTTTTTCAGTGTATAATTGCGTTTCCGGACATTTTTATATAGTATAAAACACTATGTAACAATATCTCAGGTTTATCAAAGGAACACGAAGAGAATATGGAAAGATATTGAAAAGATATTGCTGAAAACAAACGTTACACTGTTGCGTGCATTGGCCTAATCAATACTCCTGGACGAATCTTGGACAGTAACATCGGAATTACAGCGAAGAATCCAAACATTAGTAATGATATGCTACAGAATCATAATAGGTATTTGAATGCTATATGCCATCGAATAGAAACCGGTCCCTTCATATCCACAATCAGGACGAGAAAGGCGTAATGTCATGGCTATGTCATAAAAGCCAACAATATTTCCAGAGTTTGGTCCGTTT
>OZ038484.1:126593522-126636022 GCA_964036315.1 Acanthosepion esculentum | reverse complement strand
AAATGTGATCATTAAATTTGTTATGTGGTTCATTAAGCTGATTGTCCTCGGGAGCGTCGCATTTATTTGCACTTGGTTTCTTAGGTAATCCTAAGATGGATTTACAGAGGTCCTCTGGTATGTCGACACTGTCGACACTGATATATATTTAATTTATTTACTTTGATCTTGTCAAAATCGTTTAAGGCTGAGAGCGTTTCTGTAACGATTCCACCTAACCCTGCCGTTTTGTTCTGTTTATTTTATCCAGTGATGATCTTTCTTCAGACTTATTAATATTCCTGGTCTTTCTATATTTATTAAGCGTCGTAGGTTTCCCTCTTGCGTTCTTAAGTTCCAGGTTCTTATTAATATCTTTGTTTCTTGCGAACAGCTGCAAAAACTTTGTTGTCAAAAGAATAGTTAACACTTTGTTGTCATTAGTCGCGCTGACCACACTATGGCACTCCCAATTTTTGGCAACAGAATTTTATGTTAATCAATTTTTGGCGCAAAAAAAATTACTATGCCAGACCACATGATCATAATGAACATATCAGATAGCATCTTAAACAGATAACGACCTAAGTCCCTGTTTTTGCATAAAAAGGAAAGAATTCTCCAACTCCAGTTAGAAGCAAGTCAGCATAGTCACACGTATCTAAATCTTAATTGATTATATATATATATATATATATATATATATATATATATATATATATCCAAGTATAGGATTAGTGTATACAGGATAAATTCCAATAACCAAAAAATACTATTCTTAAAAGAGTGCTCAATACCGAGTATATATATATATAAGATGAGACCGAATAGAGTACAATTTCACCGTTCGTAACATATAATTTAAAAGAGGGTTCAATATAAAGTAGAGCAATATTCTTTCTGTTAGGATATTATATCGCAATCATGTCAAAATCGCAGCACAATTGCAGTCGTGTTTCAATGACCCTTCCAATTACCGTCCTATCAGTCTCCTACCCCTCTTCGGCAAAGTCTTCGAGGCCATTATCAACACCGAAGTGATTAATCATCTGATATCCCATGATCTGCTCTCAGACAAGTAGTATGGTTTCCGTTTTGCCCGATCTACTGCCGATGTGCTTACGGCCATCACTGAATTTGTCTACCAAGCTATCCATAATAACAGTGAAGCTCGTGCCGTGGCCCTTG
Source organism: Acanthosepion esculentum (assembly GCA_964036315.1). Lineage (NCBI taxonomy): Eukaryota > Metazoa > Mollusca > Cephalopoda > Sepiida > Sepiidae > Acanthosepion > Acanthosepion esculentum. Next base: position 126,634,855 of record OZ038484.1, on the reverse strand, counting down.
ACATCTCCAAAGCGTTTGATAGAGTTTGGCATGCCGGCCTTCTTCGCAAGCTCCAGGGTTATGGTATCACAAGTCGACTGTTTGACCTAATACAATCATTCCTGTCAAACAGGGAATTGAAGGTCGTTCTCAGTGGATTCATCTCCAGCTCCTATCCCACTAACGCAGGTGTTCCTCAAGGCTCCATCCTAGGCCCTACTCTGTTCCTCATATTTATAAACGACCTTCCTGACGCCATAGGCTCCCAAGTCGGCATCTAAGCTGACGACACCACAATTTACTCCTGCCTCAAACACAAATCTAGTGATGCTGACAAAGTTAACCTGGCAGCTCAAATTGAAAAGGACCTCCAATCGGTTGTGAACTGGGGCGAGAAATGGATGGTTAACTTTAATGCCTCCAAAACAAAACTGCTCTCTATTAATCACCACAAGGATCCATCCCTGCATCCCATTAGAATGTCTGAAGACCAACTTCTCGAGAGCTCCTCTCTGCGGCTGCTCGGTCTCACACTGTCCGCTGATCTGAGATGGAAGAAATACATCGAGTCAGTTGCATCATCCACCGCAAGGAAAGTTGGTTCCCTGTGCCGAGCCAGGAAATTTTTCTCCCCGGGATCGATCCTCCAAGTCTATAAATCGACCATTCGCCCTTGCATGGAGTACTGCTGCCATATATGGTCTGGGGCCCCTGCTGTTTGCCTCAGGGTTCTTGATAAGATCCAGAGACGGATATGCAATGTGATTGGCCCTGATCTGTCATCTCGTCTGCAGTCGCTCTCTCACAGACGCGATGTTGCCTCGCTCTGTCTTTTTTACAAAAACTTTCACGGTAATTGCTCCGAGGAGCTGCTTTCGCTTGTCCCTAGGCCTCGTGAATTTAAGCGTCCTACGAGGCTGGCATCCCATTCCAACCCCTTCACCGTTGAAACTGTTAGATGTAGATGTCTCTACTACTCCATTAGCTTCATGTCTCGCACATCTCGCCTATGGAACTCCCTTCCCTATTACTGTTTCCTTGACAAATACAATCTCCAACGGTTTAAGTGTAGCGTCAATCGACATCTCCAGTTGCCTTGATCTATCCACTTCCCTTCTCCACATCCTTTCACCTTTCATTCCTATCTGCTCTCGCTCCAAATCTTCTGTAACCCCCTTGCCTTGATCGACCCACTGTCTTTCTCTTTCTCCACATCCTCTCCTTTACCACTTCTATCTGCTCTTCCTCCAACCCTTCTATAACCCCTTGCGTGATAGTGGCCTCCAGCCTTGCTTGGGGTGATACGCTTAAAAAAAAAATGCGTGTCAATGCATCTCAGAAGAGAATTGTAAATTACTGGCGAGTGAACGATTTATGTAGATTTAAAAGCCAAATACAACCTCCTTCTACGAAAAAAAAGGGGCTTATAAAGTTTGTGGGCTTTAGAATTGTGTGCCGGGTTATAAACGATTGGAACATTCTGCAAATAGTTCTCATCTTTAGTTTTTTATGCCAACGAAATAATATCTATGTACAATAATTCTACTCTGCTGATATAATAATAAATGTCATGTCCCTTCGGGGAGTTGCCAATAATGACTCTCCACAGATTTTCTCTTTATTATCCATGATTTTTTTTTGTGGGTATGGAGACAACGCAGTGCTTTCCCGTTACCTTCTTCAGGGTTTGGAATACATAGATTTCTTTCTCCAAGAGTGCAATCAAAGTGAGCCGAATTTACACTGCCATTTAATCATAGTTGATGAGCAAAAGAGATTGATTCAGGCCTTTCTCGGGCGCATTTGAGCGAAAGTGAACTCGACTCACTAATCCAGATTTCTGTCCCGTTACATCACCCTCACACCCACACTTTGTTCTTTGGAATTTTGCAGTTGTTTGCTGAAAATTGCCTCCCAGGGGCTAAACAAAGTATTAAGAAAAATGAAAATTTCATTAGAAACAAAGAAAAGAATGCTGAACATTCAATGTTGTATAATTTCCTCACAGATGCAAAAGAGATCTGAAGCAACAGATATGTGGTTCTACAGAAGGATGCTGAGAATACCATGAACGGAACATGTGATCAACGAGGAAGTTTTAAAGAATATTATTACACAAAGACACTCGTACTTAGAATCAGAAAGAGAGAATTGATTTTTCTGGGAGACATAATTGTTGGAAGGAGGGTTTGGTGAATTTAACACTCACAGTACAATATGCAGAGGGAAACATGAAGGCAAGTAGTACGGAAGGAATCATCGAGGAATCAGCCTAACGTGCCTGTATAAATGGATGGTCGAACGAGGCCAGGGGGTATAGCAAGGGGACAAATATTGTTTAAAGCTACAGGGTATAGAAAGTTGTACAGAACTATATTCTGGCAAGAACACGGCACATGGAGTAAAAAATCGCCGCCTACGGGAGATTGCGCAAAAACATTTCTTATAAAAGGCTCGGCATTAAGTGGCCATTGTGATTTATCCCCGCATCGCTTTGCCAGTTTCGTCAAGAAGTCGTTAGAGGGCGCTGTTAGGCAGCTATAAACATGGGACACTTTCTGTCTTCCTCTGTTTTTCTTTCTTTTCCGCCCAGAATAATAACGTCAACCGGGATTTTCCTAAGCATGGGGATATCCACACACACACACACACACACACACACACACACACACACACACACACACACACACGAGAATTACCCACATAATTCTTAACTTGTCTTCATTCTTTTGCTTGCATTGTAGTGCATTTTCTCTATCTTTTTAATCAGTTATATAAAAACTAAAATATAAATGAATCCTTGTTGAAATGCATTCTATTTCCTTACACCAGTCATTTAGATATGGGCATAATATTGTTGCCCCTGCATTTAAGAGCGGGGCCTGCAATACCATATTCCACACAGCTAATTCAAGTTCGCACCATTCATACACGTTGTTGCCCCCACTGTTTTGATTGGCTACGTGTACGTCTTTCTACTCGAAGCAATTTTTGGGAGGGACATGATTTAGCACGTTTTAAGTGACTGCAGAGTCTTGACAGTTTGACTCTCTTAAGGTGATGGTAAGGATCCCCTCCCTTGTGATGAGAGTTGATATTGTATATTGGATTGCATACGATTATTAGGAGCATAGAACCACCTCTTAAATGTTGTTGTTCCCTAGTCCACCCTGATCCGGGTGGTATCACCTGTTAGAATCGCGGCTATAGGCAAATAGTGAACCCCCAAAGAAATATCAAAACACTAGGAAAGTATAGGAATACATTTTTATAGTGGAAATACCAGCAATATACATTTTATTTTTAAAAAAATGCTAATAATGAGTTTTTGTAGCAAAGTTGCCAGCAATAGATTTTTATTTTTTAAAAATATTACCAACAATACATTTATGACAGAATTGGCAAGAGAACATTTGTATAGTAAAATTACCAGTAACGCATGTTTGTGGTAAAAAGAATACATTTTTATAGTAAAATGACCAACAATACATTCTTATAGCAAAATGACCAACAATATATTTTATAATAAAATGACCAACAAAACATTTTTATGGCAAAATGACAATCTGGTACAATACTAAAAATACACTTTTATCGTAGAATTACCAGTAATATAATTTTATAAAGATATCGGCATTAGATTTTTTTAAATTACCAATAATACATTTTATCGCCTATAAACTATATATCTAAAAAAAACATACGGTTGCCCTGAAAGTATAAAATTATGTACAAAATATTACATTAAAAATATTTAGATTTCAGCTTTAAATAATCCATAGAAGTTGATATGCCGCTAAACAAAATTAAGCCAACCTGACTAAAAATTGAGAGCGACTCTGGAGTCCCATATCTGTGTGTGTCGTTGGGTCTTCACTTCCAGATAGGTTTAAATTTTCATGTCGTCCTAACCATAGGAATTCAATGAAGAAAGGCTGAGTAAATTATAATATAATTATGTAGTCTTATATAATGATATAATATAATATAATAATTCATTTTCTTCTATAAATTAATTGTAAAAAATGAACTATAGTCAGGTTTATAAGTACAAAAAACAAATAGGTGTCGTTTTATAAGAAAGAAAATATTCTATTTTTTTTTTAAATACTTATTCGAAATGGTGAACATACCGAACAAAACAACGAGGAAAACTAAAAAAAATTAAATAAATGATCTGAATCTTATCTGAGTTTTAAGTTACGAAAATAATTGCATTGCTGAAAACTCAAATTCCTTATATTTCAAATCATAAGTTACACGATATGTACCTTGTTGTTGAACGATAGTAAATCCGGGAGGAAATTATTAGTCTAGTGAATTCGATCTTCATCGACTATACTTAATGAAATTAGTAAATATATTGAATGGCTACTATAGCACCATTACTTGCAAGCAAGTTTTGTGGAACAATTGATTAATGGACTGAGTTCCATTTTAATGAGACTAACTACGGCCTTGAGTCGGTGTAAAACGTCAGTTTCGTCATACCAGAAACAGTAACGTCATGGTTCAAGGGAGATAACTTAGTAACAATAATGTCAGAGTTATTTCCCTTTATTAAAAAAATTAACATGATTATTTCAAATATTTATTTATTTATTTAATAATTTAAATAAATAATAATTTAAATAAATTGAAACTTTCTAAAATTTTACCCCACTACAAAACAACGAAATTTTTTGACTCATTTCTTAATCGAGTTGTTATTTTTTCAGTATCTATTCAATATGTGTTTTAGAGTAAAGTAACTTCCAACGTAATCTATGCGACACTCTTCAAACGAAAACACAGTCAAGCTACAGCCACTTTAAGAAATGAAACATGCAAAGTGGGATTATTAAATATCATTTGTATATTTACATACCTACACGCAAATATATATATAGAGAGAGAGAGTTCAAGGAAGAAAGTTGTGTAACTGAAGGAGAAAATGAAAAACAATGTAATTCGTTTCGTACTTTACAATGACGTCATCTGACTAAAAATCAATGTAAATACAAAAAATTGCAAAGTAAATATTCGACCACACGCACTCTCTCTCTCTCTCTCTCTCTCTATCTATCTATCTATCTATCTATCTCTCTCTCTTTCTCTCTCCCTCTCTCTTTCTCTCTCTCTCTATCTATCTATCTGTCTCTCTCATATATATATATATATATATTTTAGAATTGGACATTGTCCGACAATTTATTTAAAGACATTTATATTATGTTTAACGTTAAAAAGAACGTTAAACATAATATAATATATATATATATATATTGTTTGCGAAGATGTATTCTCGCCATTTTATCATTAACTTCTATATATGTTTTCTGTATGAATGATTCATTGTAATGTAAATTGAACTGCACCACATACTTGATATTAAAATAACTGATCCGACGTGAATTTTCGGATAATAACTGTGACCTTCCTGTATATATGGAACAGCTTAGTTCATGCCATATAGACTGAAAAACCTACCAGTACAAAAGAATTCTCCATTGCCATATAAGTACAGAACGCACAATTTAAAAATTTAAAATAATTCGACCTCAGCGTTGCAGACGCACGCTCAAAGAAATCTCTTACCAGTAACAATATCACATTTCTAAGAACAAATTTCGGACTATAAACTACTCTTTCGATGTCCTGTTATTACCTGGAATTATAAAACAACAAATATTTTCTTACCTGATGATATCTGTAGGAACAGATGAAAGCTGGTAAATATATAAAAAAAGACCTTATTCAACTGAAATTTATAAACAGGGATCATGACATTCATTTACAGGTTCGGGGTTAATGTCTCTTAGTAAATTGTTTGCGAAGATGTATTCTCGCCATTTTATCATTAACTTCTATATCTGTTTTCTGTATGAATGATTCATTGTAATATATATATATATATATATATATATGTATATATATATATATATATATATATATATATATATATATATATAAAAGTGAACATTGAAGTCAACACTCAGAGGCAACAGGTTGTTTCATGCTGAACGCAATTGTCAGGTGGCCTGACGATTGCGTCCAGCATGAAACAACCTGTTGCCTCTGAGTGTTGACTTCAATGTTCACTTTTATATATATATTTACATACGCACTATCTCTGATATTGAGCACTTCATCTCACAAATATAGCACACCTTAAAACTATATTCCTTCATATATATATATATATATATATATATATAGGGGGGGGGGGGGTCTGTGTGTATATATATATATATATATATATATATATATATGTATATTTAAAGAATTAAAAGTTATATTTTTAATTAAATATTTTTATTACTTCGAACGTTAAAATGGTAGATATCGTGTTTAAATAGACGTCCAATTTTTAATTATTAAACAGCGTGTATTACGCCTATCAGCCTGTGCATCCGGGAAATTCTTTATTTTATCCTCCTGTCGGATTCCGATCCATATCATTTGAGTTTTAAATCATATATATATATATATATATATATATATATATATAGTCATCCGCATATATATATATACATATATTTATATATATATATATATATATATATATATATATATATATATATATATATATATATATATATATATATATAGTCATCCGCATATATATATATATATATATATATATATACATAGTCATCCGCATATATATATATATATATATATATATATATATATATATATATATATATATATCCGCATATTTATTCTAACTAATAAGTATAAAATTTTACGATAAAATTTGAAATTAAAAATTACCCATTTTAAAATTTAACTTTAATCTCTATTAAGTTTAAAATTATTATATTACTGAGTAAAAAAGAAAAATACATATGTTATTCTATTTATTTTGTTGAGGATGACTTCTTGCAAAAGACAATGCATACACAAACAGATGATAATGCATAATCACGCATACGTATTTAGATATATACACACAAAAAAAAGTGACGAGACAGTGACGTCTGCGTGATTATATATTATAATCTGATTGTGTATGTATTGTCTTTTGCATGATGTCATCCTCCCCTGTCTATATTTAGAATTCAAATGTATCCACGCTGTCATGAAGTTCAGAGCAACAGTTGATATTAACGTTTATTCCAACTTAATTTCAATAAAAACAATAATTTCTATTTTAGTCTAACCCCAACATTAAGGCATTAAATAGTTATTATAACCTTAGTTCGTTGTCAAGTTTTTTGAATTCTCGTATACTTGTATCATGATTGGTCATTCCAGCTTATGTAACAGCGTTTCCCCTTGCGATGGGTGGTTAATTGATTTGAACCTTTTAAAACCCTTTATTCTACATTCAACATCATCACTTGATGAGACACCAGAGGTGTTGAAACAAAATGGCTATTTTTGTAGTGATTTTATAACATATTTATGTTGTAATATTCAAATAAATAATTATATCTGCTCTACTCTGTATTGAGCACTCTTTAAAGAATATTAATTGTTGGTTATTGGATCTCACTCCGTATATACCAATCCTAAACTTGTATATATATATATATATATATATATATATATATATATATATATATATATATATATATATATATATACATATATATATATATATATATATATATATATATATATATATATATATATATATATATATATATATATATAATGCAGGAATCCCTTGATTAATACGCATTCGATTAATGCATTTACTATTAGTGCGCTAAAATTTTTATATACCTATATACACATTAACCCCACTAACCGAGGGATTCCTGCATATATATATATATATATATATATATATATATATATAGATATATATATATATATATATATATATATATATATATATATATATATATATATACAGGTAAGATGAGAATCGTCTTAGGAGACACATTGGTATGCATCGAAACACGACACCAATTATGTAGCGATTTTGGACATGTTTAGGATTTAATAATACATACATATATATATATATATATATATATATATATATATATATATATATATATATATTGGGCTCATTACAATCTTTACATATATATATATGTGTGTGTGTGCGTGTGTGTGTGTGTGTGTGTGTGTGTGTGTGTGTGTAAAAATTCTTGGATAAGTAACCCAAGTAAATCCTATTAATCTAACATATTAAAACTGATCCACAAAAAGAACTCAATATATTTATTATAGAGTATATAAGTGAATTACAAAAATGAAACCCAAGAATGGTGTAATTTGAGTTTCATTTTTGTAATTCGCACACACAAACACACACAGTGACACACATGCACATACATTTATATATATATATATATATATATATATATATATATATATATATATATATATATAATATGGATAAAACAACTGAAAAGTTGCAAATTAAAAGAAAAAAAATTGGGTGTTTTTTGTGAAAGTATTTATTTATATGTTTTTATATATTTGATATTTCAGATCGCCTCGATCCTTCCTCAGAAATTGGTTAAATAACTGTGTTCGGAAGTTTGTTTACAAGTAGCGTCCGTCGCGAGACGCGGACGTCACCTGATGTGGAATGCAACTGTGTTTGAATATTTCTAACGTAAATCTAACGATAGTATTTTGGATGTTGTTTCAAAAGGTTTTTTTGACTATATCTAAAGAAATTTTTTTAACTATTGAAATATTTATACAGATTTAAAATACCCAAGTCTTTGTTTAACCCTAGTTTATATGTGTCTAATTTTAAAATCCAGTATTTCTCTTTTTTTCTTCTGTGTATGTTGAACTAAAACCTGAATCTATCAATAAACATTTACAGTTGTTTAATGAGTGTCTTGATTGATTAAAGTGTTCAGCTATGGGGGAATAAAGATTGTTTTGACGTATGGATAGTTTGTGATTGTTGAAACGAAATCTAAAATTAATTCCAGATTCGCCAATATATCCACTATTAGGACATATTGTGCAGAATAAGTAGTAAATTATATTATGGCTATCACAGGTGAGGCGAGGTGGAAGTATTTTGATTTTGGAGTTGGGTACAGAAAATACACTATCGGTTATTAGGTGTTTGCAAACTAGACAACGAGTTTTATTACATTTATAATTTCCTGATTGGTTTGTATTATTTAGATATTTGGTAGAGGTGAGGATAGCTGATAGGTTAGGTGTTTGTTTGTTTGCGTTGATGGGTGGTTTCGCGAAAATGTCTTTGATCTTTTTGTTTAATTGGAGCTTCTTGTAATCATTTTTTAAATTGTGAGTAAGTGTGTGGGAATATTGATTGTGATTAAAAACCATGGGAATCCGATTGTTGTTTTTACTTTTCTTGTATGTGAGAAGTGTGTTACGATTTATATGGATAGTTTTATTTAGTGCTTCTTTTATTATATTTATTGGGTATTTACATTTTAGGAATTGTTCTGTTAAGTTATTAATGTTGTGTAGAAAATCTAGATGGTCTGAGCATATGCGTTTGATTCTTAAAAATGAGCTGTATACGATAGATTTTTTTAATTTAAGAGGATGACAGCTTTTGAAGTGTAGGAATTTGTGCTGGTTAGTGGGTTCTCATTATGCTATATATAGATATATATATATATATATATATATATATATATATATATATATATATATATATATATATATATATAACGTAAATCATTCACACGAAAAACAGATAATGAAGTTAATTATATGGCAAGAATCACTCTCGCAAGCAATATTTAATAATGAATACAATCAACCTCGAATCCGTTAATGAATGGTATGATCCTTGTTTATAAATTCCGGTTTTATCATGTCTTATTTTTGCTACTAGCTCAGCTTTCAATCGTTTCATACAACCATCATCAGGTAGGAAATTAGGTAAGTTTTTAAATCCAGGTAATAACGAGACATCGAAAGATAGTGCAAACCGAAAGAAGTGTTTTTTAGAAATGTGATATTGTTAACTGTAAGAATAATTTTGGAACGTGCAGTCACGACGCTGAGGTTGAATTTTTAAAATTTTAAAATTGTGCCTTCCTGTACTGTAGAAGTAGGCTTTTTGTAGTAAAGGTGGCATGAACTAAATTGTTCAATAATTAGAATAATGTCACAGTTATTATCAGGAATTCGCACGTAGGATCGGTTATTTTAATATCAATTATGTGGTGCGAGTTCAATTTATATAACGTAAATCATTCATACGAAAAACAGATAATGAAGTTAATTATATGGCTACGTGCGAATTCCGCGGTTGAGCCGCGGTTCGTCGCCCGAGACGCAGAGATAAAAAAAATTAATCTAAATATTCTTCTCTTGTTGATAGATTTTTTTTATTCTTATGACAGTGGAGACTTCAGGGGTTATTGGCCCTCGTTCGATGGCGTTCCTTCGGAGGATTGGCGCGAATGCGTCTCGATTAAGGAACGAGCCTCGCGAAACGGAGTGGCTCTTGCAGCGTGTCTCACTGGCGACGGTTCGAGGTTATGCTTTCTCCATCATAGCAGCTGGCAGAGGATAGAAAAAATTGTTTATAGTTACGTTGTTCTGGAATTGTCATCATTGGTCGACTGAACTTGCTTTGTTTCAATGACTTTTGTTTTGTTATTATTAGTTACTTTGTTCAATAATGACGATAATATTTTTATTAAATTAAGTAGCTTTATATCGGTTTTTCTCACGCGAGTTCTCGAATGTTTAAAATAATTTGTCGGTGGAAGGGATATAACTACGTAAAAAAAATTTTTTAAATCATAATTTTAACCAGCTATGATTTTTATTTAAAATTTAAATATCTGAAAAAATATTTTCTGTAAAAATATATTTTGTTTTAAATTAATAGCTTTATTATTTTAAAATTATTTTAAAATTTTATTATAAAACTATTTTAAGATCTGAAAATTATTGGTTTTAATTACATTTTTTTTAAATTTATTTAATATTTTTTTAATTTTGCAAATTGTTTTCCCCAATTTATTTTTCAAAATTTTTCAATATATATATATATATATAAATTGCATTGTGACCGCCACATTGGATAGCGACCTCCAGCGACTTTGCATGTTCTTTTCCACGTCTTTCCTAGTCAAAATTAAATAATTGTGGTGGAGTCCGTTACATCTGATTGGTGACTCCGCTACAAAATAAATCGGCAGAGGAGATTTTAATCTATTTCCTGTGCAAAGCCATAATGGTGTATTTGTCTTTAATAAGAAATCGCTCATTTGAAATATGTATTTAAAATCATCAGCATCATGAACTCCTGAATTATATTTAACTTGAATATTTGTGGAAGTGGACTTCATGAAAAATTTAAAGTAGCAAAATTTGTAGAGAAATCTAGATTATTTTGTTGATTTTTTTTTCTTCTTCTTCATATGGAAATCTTAAAAGCTGAATCACCACCGTCATCATTATATTCAAAAGAGGATAGATGAGACTTTTTGTTTTATTTATCTAAGTCCCCTTTCATAAACGAACCATGAATTTATTTATCTGTAAAGTGATAATGAATTTATAACACAGGCATAACCACCAACTATGCGGATGTAATGATTTATAAGTTTAAAATTGTCGTCAAGAGGTTAACGTTTATGGCCCCTGGTGGCCATTGCTCATACTAGAAATAAGAAGACAAAAAATAATTCCTGCTAAGTTTTAATTTCCCAGTGATCGGAAAAATGTCATTGAAAAATACATCACAAAAATGTTTTGATTTTGCTTTCTATCCAGGAACATTTCAGCTTTATACAGTTAAACAAACAGATTAGGTCTTGCTCACCTAATAGGCACAAAGTAAAGTTCCTGTTACTTTTACTTTGAATTGAAATTCTTGCTAAAAACTAACAATTTAGGGACTTTTGAAGAATGACAGGCTAAAAACTATGCTACACACAGTAACCACAGAGAATTTGGTAGCCAGAACTGTAGCCTTCCTTGGCTTAAATTACAATAACAGACACGTGGACGAAAAAGACAATTGGTGAATTAGAGTATATGAAAATTTATATGAAAAAAACTCGACTCTCTGCCTCTTTCCACTACCAAAGACATCCAATGACGGGACTTTTTTGATAAGCCTAATTTCTGAGCCTGATTATGGCGACACTATGTCCGGTTCAAAGTAATAAAAAAGGAATGTTCTGGGGAGGGGGTGCTTAAGAAGTGAGCTCCTTCCCAGGATTATTTTCAACCAATCAGAGGAACGGAATTTGAAATCTGTGTCAGTTTTGAAAGGTCGCTTAGTGATCCTATTGGCACGAATATAGAAGCAGTTACCCGATTTATTCACGACACGACTCTGAGTAGATAGTCTCTAGATAGCAGGTGATCAGCAAACAACTTCGGACAATACACGAAAACTCTAAACAGATAAAAGTGGACATGTAAAACTAACCGACTAAGTTTTCCTTGATGATGCGAGACAAGTTAGCTGCTACTATAATTCTTCAAGGCTGTACGGACTTCTACATATTTACCACAAACGACATTTCATTAACAACAGACGATCACGCTTCTACGCTAAACTGTCAACTCCAAACGGGTCGCTGTCACTCTAAACCAAGGACTTTATTTATTTATTTATACTTTGGAAACTTACCAACAATTTTCTCTATTTAACTTAATTTTTACAGGCGATTAAAAAAACATTTTGGGCAACCCTTCAAACCCTTCTTTTCACATAGATTATTGTAAATAAACTTGTTTCTGTTTCAATTTCACACAAAGAGCCCTTTTTTATTGTGCAAAAAGAAATAACTAACTGATATTTATTTTTGCATATGCGAAGATCCTCCTTAGTAAGATAATAATGTGTAAATATGTGAAAACAACCTCATGAATGCAATTGATTCAATAAACACAATTTTTTTATGAGTTTTTATCAATGACTTCATGAGAAATCGGAAAGCTGTGTTCGAATTCCAATTGGGTTCTTTACATTCATTTCACCCAAATACCCTTGGGAAGAGATATGAATCCAGCTTTTCTCCCCTCCCACCAACTATGGATTAAATAGCAGGACAGACTTTGTTCTATAGCCTTGGTTGGCAACCAGTCTACCACAGAAAGAAACGGCAGCCTAGCGCGGGAAAACCTTCTGCCTAGTCAGTCATGAATCGAAAGAGACAAGCGTGTATCACGTATGACTGACCTGACTGACCAAGGACTTCACTAAATTTTTTTCTTTTCGTACTTATATATCCCTAATTAAAATAACGTCTGAAGTGTTAAAAGTGTTTCTATTGTAATGACTTTTTCAAACTATCAACACAATACAAACTAATTCCAAAAAGGAATTAGCATACCAGTTTCCTTACAGACCCACTGGTCACTGATATATAAAATGCATATATACATGTATATACACACGTAGATGTGTACAACTGTCAATGGACGAATGTATTTTAGAAATTGCCTTACTTGTATTCTTGATTCTGGAAGTTTTATTCTCACTGCCAATCTTTCTCTCATGAAAATATCTGGGTAATGCGTTTTTCGGAAGGCTCGTTCTAATTCTTGCAACTGCCGGGACGAAAATGTAGTTCGGTTTCGTTTCACTTTTTCAACCGACCTTGGGTCTCGTTCTATGCCTTCCATTGACATGTCGATGCTGCTGATGTTTTCACAAGAACTGTCAGCGGCTGTAAGATAAAAAAAAAACATCTCAAATTAAATAGAAGTACGGAGGATCATTAGGTAGGTTACTCGTTGTTTCCCTCTGCCTTTCTTGTCTTCAGTATGCCTCGTGAGTGTCAACTTCTCCAAGCCCACTTTCTTCATTATGTGTCCCAGAAATTTCAACTGTTTTTGAATGGCTGAACAATAAGTGAGGGGGGAAGGGTAGTAAAAAGACAAACATTCCTAACAGCTAAAAAGAATAAGAAGTTGTGAAGAGCCATGATCATACACGTCCTGGAGTAAAACGGCACGTAAAAGAAGAATAAGACAGAATTTTTTTATGTTTCAATAAATGTAACTTTCAAATAAAAATTCTTAGGATAATTATTTTTTTAGTAATTCAAGAAGTGAATAGAGTTTGTTGCGGGCCGGTGTATGTGTTGAGAGATAAACCAGTGTGTCTCTTGAAATGCCCACAACAAACATGGCAGACTCGGAATGTGAGTCCACATAAAAGAAATGTAAAGAAACAAGAAGCGAATTTATATATATATATATATATTCTTATATAATGCTCAAGGTTGAGCGGCTTGGTGATAGTAGTCGTGGCTCCGGGGGCACCGTCCTATGGTTAGAGAGAATCTCAGTTGAGTTCCACCACGGAATATGTGAGCGAGCGGCGCTATATTGAGTCTGATTTGCTGCCTCTTCGTCACCGAGGCCCGTTGAACAGTTGGTCTGACGTTTGCTTGATAACCTAACTGTCAGGGTTTCAATTCTCGGTAGTGGATGCGCACTGCTGATGAGTCCCAAATATAGGACGAACGGCCGTCCAGTGCTTTCTGCATTCTGTTGAGGTTTCAGACTTGATGAAGGACTTAATTATACATATATATATATATAGATAGAGAGAAAAAAAAACAACTAAAAAGTTGCAAATTAAAAAAAATTGTATGTTTTTTTTGTTAAAGTATTTATTTATATTTTATATATATATATATATATATATATATATATATATATATATATATATATATATATATATATATATATATATTTGATATTTCAGATCGGCCCCGATCTTTCATCAGAAATGGCTGTTTTCAGAAGTTTGTTTACATTAACTAGTGTCCGTCGCGAGACGCGGACGTCACGTGATATGGAATGCAACTGTGTTTGAATATTTCTAACGTAAATCTAACTGTAGTAATATTTTAGATGTTTAAAAAAAATTTTAACTATATCTAACAAAAATTTTTTCTTTAACTATTGAAATATTTATAAAGATTTAAAATACCCAAGTCTTTATTTAACCCTAGTTTATATGTATTTAATTTTAAAATTCAGTATTTTTCTCTTTTTCTTCGTGTGTATGTTGAACTGAAATCAGAATCTATCAATACACATTTACAGTTTTCTAATGAGCGTCCTTGTTGATTTCAGCTATGGGGGAATAAGGATTGTTTTGATGTATGGTTAGTTTATGGATGTTGAAGCGAAATCTAAAATTATTTCCAGATTCACCAATATATCCACTACATGGCTTCTCATTATTCTATATATATATATATATATATATATATATATATATATATATATATATATATATATATATATATATATATATATATTCTTGTTTGTATATATATTCTTGTTATATATATATATATATATATATATATATATATATATATATATATATATATATATAAGCAAATAATAATGTATTAACAACAAAGGGTTACAAAGGACAAAGACAATAATGTGTGTAACAAATGAATTTGGAAACTTTTTGGTTCAAAGTATGTAAAGTGAATGAATGTGCGTACGTACGTGTGTGTGTATGTATTGTTCATGCATTTCCCAAAAGGGAACGCGTTCTTCCGCGAGAACTTTAAATTTTGACGTAAAAAGTAAGAATAAAAAATTATTTATAGTGCCGGGAAGCGTCTTCTAGTAGCGGTTTCGAAAATTAAGAGGAGTTAACCCGATAGTACATTAGCAAGAAAGGTATACATTTTAATTATTTTTTTTTTTTTAAGAAAGGGAGATAATTCACCAATAATCATATTGGTGGATGCGACAAGCTTACCTTACGGAAACGACGACCCGTGATCAAATTCCAGCTGGGATATTTTGTGTGTTGATTCCAATCCTAGGGGAATGACTACAAAAACATCCCCCCAACTAAATTTATAAACAAATCATACAGATGCATGCTGGGATTTCTTCCTAGCTAATAAGATCTTCTCGGTCTCGTCCGCCATATTTTTTGCATTCTTCTCTTGAAGTCAAAACGCTGCCATCTTTTGTCTGTATCCCTTATGTGTATTCACAGTTTGTGAAGATTTTGCCTCATTACTGCTGCTTTGTATAATTTGTATTGCATATATATTGGCTTCTTACTATTATTTTTCCATGTTCTTTTCTTTCTATGGTTATTTTTTATTAGAAATCTTCTAAATTATGTTTGTTGAGCATTTCTACCAATTACATTTAATCATGACCAATTACTCTACATTTTACTTTTTCTTATGAAGCATTTCCATAATCAATGGACTTGTTGGGATTGCTATGAGTTTGAATTTGTTATCAGAAGGTTTTAATATTAAGATGGTTAGTTTACGGGCATGTTCACCATATTAATCCACAACAATATAGAATATAGGCATTCAAAACGAATCAATCACAAGGCAATTGAATAAGAAACAACGGTAATTAAGGTTTTAATAAAAAACAAGACATTTATGTACAATTAATATACAATTAGAAAACTTGTGGTTTGATAATGCAAGAATTGACCATGTATAAATTGGGTGTCTTATTGATTTACAGTTCAAAATTGTTCATGTGCTAAAGAACTGGTCAAATAGAGTAAAATGGAAAATATTACTTATACAGAAATTAGTGTAGTTTGTGTGCGTGATTAAAGTAGAGTATAAATGTCTTAATTTTCTAGAGTTGTTCACCTTGGATTGTTCTGTGTTTATCTTTTGTTAAATACTATTTCGATCTTTGTAGTGTGAAAGAACACTTTTCTTAGAATGTTGTAAGTGCATTTTGAGAGAATAATGTTGGTGTTTGAGTCAGCAGTTGACGCACGAAAAGTTTCTTAAGTCAAAATAGTGACACGTGTGGATTCGTGTGGCATCTCTCCGAGGCTAAGTGACTGACTGGTGAATTGGGTCGAAATGGTCCTTTTTATTTGTTTTGGGAATCCAAAGTAGGCTCCAGTAAACTTGGCTCGAAAATAGGTTTTCGAGAATTGTTACACATTCTGGTGTCGTCTCGACCAATAAAAAGTCGAGATTTGCCATGTGAGGTGTTGATTGGTTAAAACTGATTTTGATGGAAGAGTGTATTTTATCATGGGGGTGAAAAGAAAATATAGACGATTCTATCAGACTCTCTTACGTTTATCTTAAGTAAGTAAGTCAGCTCAGGTTATAGTAGCGTGGGGCTTAGGATTTGAAATAAAATATTGAATTACCTACGCCAAGAAGGTTAGTGGATGATGATAATAACGAGGAAACACACGGGTAATTTTAACGAAACAAGATAAGGAATTTCTTCACAAATTTACACGCTTAAAGTAATGTCAGTCGCTGGTTTAGGAAAATAAATCAGAATTCTTAAAGTCCGTAGATTTAACTTATTTTCATGAAATGTTCATACAACAGATTAAATGATTTGACACAAAACAATATTAAAAATGTTTAAGATTAACGTAAGAGAGTCCGATGATTACGGAAGAGATATATGGTTTGCATACAGTCAAAAGTAGATAGAGAGATTCGTTTCAAATACTTAGATTTCCTGGATTGTTAAGGGAAAAAAATTTGAAGTGCTGCGTGTTGGTTAGAGGCCGATAATATAATTGGTGAGTAATGTTATACTGGAGAGCATTTCAACGTTGGTCGCGAGGATCTGAAAAGAAACCTTTCACGTGGCTTCAGACACTCTTCTCTGATTAATTTAATTTTTGTCCTGATTTTATATCAAAAAGAATTATTTTTTTAATTTTTTCCTGATTTTATATCAAAAAGAATTATTTTTAATTTTTCTCCTGATTTTATATCAAAAAGAATTATTTTTAATTTTTCTCCTGATTTTATATCAAAAAGAATTATTTTTAATTTTTCTCCTGATTTTATATCAAAAACAATTCTTTTTAATTTTTCTCCTGATTTTATATCAAAAAGAATTATTTTTAATTTTTCTCCTGATTTTATATCAAAAACAATTATTTTTAATGTTTCTCCTGATTTTATATCAAAAAGAATTATTTTTAATTTTTCTCCTGATTTTATATCAAAAAGAATTATTTTTTTAATTTTTCTCCTGATTTTATATCAAAAAGAATTATTTTTTATTTTTCTCCTGATTTTATATCAAAAAGAATTCTTTTTGATATAGAAAAAAAAATTCTTTTTTATATAAAATCAGGAGAAAAATTAAATTAATCAGAGAAGACTGTCTGAAACCATGTGAAACTTTCTTTTCACTTCCTTCCGTTTGTCTTAAACATTTTTAATACTGTTTTTGTGATCCATTCTTTTTCTTGGATCACCGGCCTATTTCTGTGAAGACGGGGTTTTCAAAAACAATTTCACATATGCTCCCGAATTTCTTTTCTTCTTCTTTTCGGCTCACCGGTTAATTTCTTTGAAAAGCAAGGTTTTCATTGGTTGAAAAATAATCTCACATAGACGCACGAATTTCTTTCCTTTTTATTCCTCAGTCATTCGAATTTGAAGAGAATGTGTGAAGAGAGTTATTCTCATTTCGCATTCACTACGATGTCATTAATCTCTCTTACTTGTGCCATGCAATCAAGAATAATTTGTTATTTGATGATCTTGAGATGGACACCGTGAATCAAGTTCTATATTTTATGGTGTTTATTTATGGCTGTACAAAACTGTTGTCTTATAAATCCAATATAAAGATTTGTTACTCAAAAACAAAACGGAACAAACGAAACAGGATGAAATTAAAACAGAAATAAATCACCAAATATACTTTTCAATTCTTACTTTTGCAAAATATAAAAAAACACTAAATGAAATTACTAACTTATAGAAGTTTAACCATTTCATTGTTCAATGTACTTTATTTGTGCCCACACTGGAGCAACTAAATAGAGAATTATTCCCCTTGCGTTAAATGACTGTCTTTAGAAAATTACACTTAAAATATAATTTTAACTAAGCCTGATCACCTGTCCATATCTCTGAGATGAGGTGTTATGATGATTTGAATTATTTACATTATTCAGACTGATATCCTCATCTTCATTACCATATTCATAACGTTTCGGACATTTTACGCTGCGGCCTTCTTCGGGTGACTGGAATTTCGAACTGAAGCCTTTATTTCGTCCACCGGGGTAGTTCCACGTACCATGCCTCTTGTGGATGTCTCAGTTATTTCCCTTTAACTCAACTTTCCAAGTTTGGTTCACCACTGCTGTTGCCTGGTATTGAACTCACAACTCTTTGGGTCTAGTCACTGGATCTAACCAACGTCTTTAACCACTGGGCCATGTGTCCTTGAGGACGCGTGCCCCGATCACGCTTAGCAAATTCTCAAGATTGAGCCTTATTTCCTGCTTACTCCATGCTTAAAACATGCTAAGAAAAAGTATTCATTTGAGTTAACTGAATTTCTTTAATTTGTTCACTTAAATGCAATTAAGTAATTAAAGTCAAGGTAAGCAAGAAGGAAGGTCTAACCATAAATTGTAAGTAGACAGAATATATGGTAGCCAGGAAAAGCAGCAATTCAAGATGTGAACTACGAATTGATGAAACCAAAATCAAGTAAATACGAAACTTTAAAATATTTAGGAATTGTTTTAAACAGAGGAGAGAAAATGTAACGCCGAAATCCGAAGGTGCGTTGGAAAAATGTTTTCCAAAAGCTTAGCAGTGTATTAAGGGACATGAAAATGTCGTTAGAAACAAAGAAAAGAGATCTGAACTGTTGTATAATATCAGTCCTATGCGGCAGGGAATTCTGGTACATCTTCTCACAGATGAAGAAGAGACTTGAAACAGAGAATAACGATCCAGATGGACGATTGCGTTTAAGCATTAAACAGACTGTCGCCGCTGGATGATGACTTTAATGTCCACTTTTATATATAAGAAAAAAACTTACAGCAATCATAATAACATATGTAACCTTTGTCAACAAGAAAAAATAGATATAATATCATTTCCAGACAAAAAAAAACTTTGAATGCGAGATCGGAAATTAATACCCGTTGTATACATACAAAAAAGTTTCTTTTGAGTTCATTTGAAGTGGGATAAAAAGAATGTATGTATATTTCAGGTAATCCCCCACCGATACATTTCCAATACGCTCCTACTCCTTCTCCTCCTCACCTTCTTCCATACCTCATGTGGTGTGCTTATTCATTTATTTAAAAATATAGCACACATATATTTTTTTAAATAAAGCGTTAGGAAATCAATTGACCAAAATCGTCTGAAGATACCGAAAGGTCGAAACCAAGATGGCGGAATCGGCTGATCTCCGAATATGTATCATATTTTTAATAGATAGATAGATAGATAGATAGATAGATAGATAGATAGATAGATAGACAAATGATAGATAGATAGATAGATAGATAGATAGATAGATAGATAGACAGACAGACAGACAGACAAATGATAGATAGATAGATAGATAGATAGATAGATAGATAGATAGATAGATTGACACAGATGATACTATATACAGGCAGATGTTAGATAGATAGATAGATAGATAGATAGATAGATAGATAGATAGATAGATAGATAGATAGATAGATAGATAAGAATGACTAATATAGATTGGTTACTAAAGATAAAAAATTCTTGCTTGTTTCTTTGTATTGATTCAGGGACTCATACTCTTCAGAAGTTCCTTTTCTTTTTTCAAATAGTTTTTTTTTTCTAAATATATGACAAAACTAAAATCATGTAGTAAATTTTTTTTTCGGTATTTGGGAATTTTCAAGAATTAACCTTCTGTGTTTACAAATTCCAAAGGAATAAAGTAACGACATACAACTGCTATTAAAATAAAAGCAAAAATGCCTAATCTGAAAATGCTTCATGTATATCTTTGAGAAATTTCCTGATAATTCTATTAGATATTCGAATTGCTGAATGTAATGTTTTGCTTTTAATTCTGTTGTACTGTCTTCTATTGCGTTCTTTAGGTGGGTCGGTCGAAACAATAAAACACAAAACAAAGTGACTTCAGTAGTTTGAAAAACGTTAATGGATTAAATAATTAATACTTTTAAAAAAATGATTAAGAAACAAACAGAACATGGACGATGAGGGATGACAGAGAGTGAAAAGTTCCTGATAGCAACAAAGATTGTTGAAAGACATTTGCATGTCGTGAAAGATATTTGCATGTCGTGAAAGACATTTGCATATGGTGAAAGACATTTGCATGTCCTGAAAGACATTTGCATGTCCCGAAAGACATTTGCATGTCCCGAAAGACATTTGCATGTCCCGAAAGACATTTGCATGTCCCGAAAGATATTTGCATGTCCCGAAAGACATTTGCATGTCCTGAAAGACATTTGCATGTCCCGAAAGACATTTGCATGTCCCGAAAGACATTTGCATGTCCTGAAAGACATTTGCATGTCCCGAAAGACATTTGCATGTCCTGAAAGACATTTGCATGTCCCGAAAGACATTTGCATGTCCTGAAAGACATTTGCATGTCCCGAAAGACATTTGCATGTCCCGAAAGACATTTGCATGTCCTGAAAGACATTTGCATGTCCCGAAAGACATTTGCATGTCCCGAAAGACATTTGCATGTCCTGAAAGGACACAGCACATTTGTAAAAAGCTCTATTCTTTTTAACAAGCTATGATTTCAAAATGAAACTAAAGATAATAAATTTCATTTTGTTTTCATTAGATTAATTTTAAAAATCTACAAACTGCAAGCGCTGTTTGATTGGCTAAGAATAATTTCAGTCCATGGTGGATTTAAAATAGGCAAGGCTACTCGAGATTTATTGTTCGAAAATACAATTGTCTCAATAGGCAAGGCTACTTTTGAGTAATCTTTTGACGAATAAATTTAGATTAATGACTGAATGGAGATTTCAGTGAAGTCAAAATTGGAAAGTAAATGAAACTGATCAAAACTGTTATCTTAGATTCATTTTGATTGCCATTTTCTAATTTCCAGTCTTTTTATATTCACCGAAATTCGCTACTTACCGTCCTCTGTCAAAACATTTCCCAGATATTTAAATTTCCGCACCTGCTTGATTTTAGTGTCCCCGACCTATAAATCGCATTTCGGGATCATCTTTTTACTGATGACCATGCATTCTGTCTTCTTGATGTTTATGCTAAGTCCCTTCTTCTCGCCCTCGTTCGCTACCTTCTTTAGGAGGTTTTGTAATTTCTTTTCCGTGTCTGCTATCAGAACTGTGTCATCTGCGTATCTTATATTGTTAAGATGGTGGCCGCCAATAATGAATCCCGGGTGAATCTGTCCTCCTTTACGGCAGCGAATGTTGGACAATCTCTCAAAGATGAAGAAGAGACTCGAGGCAACGGAGGTATAGTTCCACAGAAGGATGCTAAGGATATCATGGACCGAGTGTGTGAGCAACGATGGGGTTTTAGAGAAGATGCAAATAAGGAGAAAGTTTATACTTAACATCAAGAAGAGGCAACTGAAATTTCTGGGACACGGAATGAGAAAGAAGGGCCTGGAGAATCTGATACTCACATGTCGAATAGTAGGTAAATGAGACAAGGGAAAGTAATGCATGACATACCTGGCGGGCTTAATCAAGTGGATGACAGAACGTGGTTTGGGGGAGGTGGCAGAGAAACGGGGCTTATTGAGATCTACAAGGGATGGGAGGAAGTGGAGAGCCATGATCACCTACGTCCTGAAGGGACACGGCACATAAAAAGAAAAGAAAATACATTAAATTTTATTCCTTTTGACTCTTGCGTCAGACTTTCTTCTAATCATTTAAAAAGAAAATTATTTTTATTTCGAGTAACAACAGAGTTAATTGTATCGATAAAAATCGATATTAGATTAGAAAATATAATCAATGAAACTACAAAATTATTTAAATATACTGTCGACTTTTGAAGGAGTTGGTAAACTTCTACCATAATATTAAATGTACACCCTGTGCAAATTAATTGAAACAAAACAATTCCGTTATTATTTATTTTGTTTTCGTATTTTCCAATCAAACATGACCCAGTGCACATGTTATTACTTCGTATGTCCATTCCACGAAGTCGTTCCTTGCAGATTGATCACAGATTCTCGATTGGATTTAAATCAGGAGTGTTTCGGGGCCAGTCTATAGTACTTTGATTTGCTCACTGGTAAGGCATGCCTGTGTGTTCGTGCAGCGTTAAAAGTTTCGTAAACTTCATTGGAGTAATGTCCATCGTAGACAACAGCCGTGGGACAACTAATCGACAGTCGGGACAATAATTTCTGGGCGGGATAAAAATCTGATGGAATCACTGGTGACGCAATATTTATCAAATTTTATGATACACCCGGAAAATAGATTTATATTACTGCACACCATTGCAAATGACCTAATCGGAGGAAAAAATAGAAATTGATTACACCCTGTCACGCCAGTGGGTCTAAAACTGACCATATGGTGAAAGAAAGGAAACTAAAGCGGTTGTTTCAATTCATTTGCACAAGGGTGTAAGTGAGTAGATTGGTTAAAAATGCCATGTCTCAGTACCCAGTCTACCCAACTATTTAACCAATAGATGTAGGGCTAAAAGATGGGTTTATACCTTTTACCAGGCCATTTTTTCAAAAGTGAACGTAACATGCTAGACCGGGATTTGAATTAGACTCGGCACAAAATACTGATAATTTCTTTTAATAGAAATTCTAACTTTTTTCTATGCCCATTATAGATTTACAAAATCAGAATTTGGGAAATATGAGCAACGATGGTGTTTTGGAGAGGATGCAAATAAGGAGGAAGCTTATACTTAACATCAAAAAGAGGCAGCTGAAATTTCTGGGACACGGAATGAGAAAGGAGGGCGTGGAGAATCTGATATTCACGTGTCGAGTAGAGGGTAAGAGTGACAATGAAAAATAATGCATAACATACGTGGCGGGATCAATCAAGTGGATGACAGAACGTGGTTTGGGGGAGGTGGCAGAGAAACGGGACTTATTGAGAGCTACAAGGGATAGGAGGAAGTGGAGAGCCATGATCAGAGAATAAAATAGATTTTTTTTCATTAATTAAATAATCCCACTTTGCTTAGCCGTTTCATCGAAATAGAAAATAAGAAAGCTGCCCCTTTATTTTCTGTAGGCAAAAAGCAGAAAGATTAATTGTATTAATTCTGAATTTTAGAGAAAAAGAATTATTATTATTATTATTATTATTATTATATATTGATATATTCGAACTATTGTCTTCATCTTTGTTGTTATGAATGACAACGATTTGACCATTACCAATTGTGACAGACATCGGGACAAAGCTATTAAAAATGTTTTGACTACAGTGATACCTCAACGTAAGTCGTCTTGAGTTAAGTCATTTTCCTAGATACGTCGGTTTTTCTTAAATATTATATGGAAAAATAAAATTCGCCTTCCGTCGTTTTACTCGAGTTTACGTCGGCCGTTAAAAATATTGGAAACGTCAAAACACTAAAATAACAATGAGCACATATAAAATCATATTCAAATAAATTTTAAAATAATATTATGTACACACACACACACACACACACACACACACACACACACACATACATATATATATATATATCAGTCAGTTGTGTGCCATGCGTGATACACCCTTAGGTGATCATGTATCTTTCAATACATGACTGACGAGGCAGATTTTTTCCCGCAGTAGGTTGCCATTTCTTCCTGAGGTAGACCAGTTGCCATGCAAGGCTATAGAACCCGGTCTGTTCCGCTATTTACCCATACAAGAATAGAATTCATACCTTTCACGCTTACGGAATGTGAATAACTCCCTGATTTTTGGTATTTTTTTATTCTCAGGGTTGGATTTGTTGCGAGGCAAGCTAAACAAATTTTGATTTAAAATTTATAAATTTAATTATAAAAGCAAACAAACTTTGATTTAAAATTAATAATTTCTTGTGGTGAATTAATATTTGCGATAAGTAACTTTACATTATTTGGGGTGAATTAATAGAAAAGATCCAAATAAATTTAACTTTTATTTATTTGTATATCCATTCTGGTAAAACGTCATTACTTTCTGAACAGACTAATTTCCTATTTTCCTGAAAAACTTTCTAACAACGGTGGAACTGGCTGCTCTGCTACTGAACGCCAAATGTTTCCTTATAAAGAAACAGCTAATATTACCATTACCATTAATATATTTGTACGACCATGAATAAATTGACTTTATGTGCATATTGGCTGAAGGGTTAGTGAATATGAAGATTTTGGAATTGTACGCCCACAGAAAGACCATTCTTTTATGAAAAAGACAGGAAAATCAATGAAAAAGACCGGAAAATAAATAAATATTCAGTTGTTTTCTTGACTAGTGACTAATCGTCATTGAAAATAAACCGTACAAAATAGTGTTGCAATTTACTAAGCTCAATTTTGCCACAAAGACACATCTATCAGGATCGGTCTCACTACTAAGGGTCAATTTAACTCAACGCTAACCATTACCCCACTCCGTGGCGTCTGTTTTTCTTTTCTTTTTTTAAAATCATTTCACCCCAAGCAAAAGAATAAAGCCACTAAGAGACAAGGAGTTACTGTTTGTGAGAGAATATGAGAAAAAGAAAACATTATTAAGGTGAGAGAACAATAATCAAACAGGAATTAGCAAGATGGAAGATAACGATTGACATTACATTAACATTTTTGAATATCAAACTTGATTAGAAAGCAAGAAACCAGATAAGAGTTCCACAAGCGAGAAGTGCAAGAGAAGAAACTGTCAGCATAGAACTTGCGGTTCCATCAAGTCATTTCATCTGTAAGATGATATGACATTTCCGCCAATGAAGTCTAGGTCTAGTCGAGAAAAAGTCGTCAGAACAATTACCATGAAAATATTTATAGAAAAGGCAGAGGGAAGACACGTTACGGCGACGAGAAACTGATTGAAACCTCTTCTTAATGTCTAATGATAATAGCTTAGTTTTGACATAAGTTTGGGCCACCCAGTGTGGATCAAAGTAAGTAAATAGTCAGTTTGACTAGCTCGCTGAATGCCTAAATGAAGGCGAATTCGTTTTACATCAATAAATGTCGTTTAACATAGATTTTTTGCTTCTATTTTTGGAGTTAATGTAAAAGAATTGGCTACAAATAAGCGCGTACACGCTCATGCTATGTATACATGTCATATGTCACACCAGTAATATCGTTTTTCCCCCCTAGAGATAATGTCTAATGTCCGGAACTACTTCGTGATGTGATAGCTACATGTTAGCCATTCAAGTCCAGGTAATTAAAAAAAAAAACTAGGCTTGCCTTTAGGGAATACACTTGGGTACAATGTAATTCAAACATAATCCTCCCGGCCCTATGTGACTTTGTGTTATATTAAACTAGGCTTAGATAATATTCTATCACTTCAGAATTTATATGTACAAAAACTTGAAAATTAATATCGTTTTGCTGTATACTGACCATTTACTTTACTATCTTTTCTCTCTATATATCTACCTATATAAAATGCAGCGTACATCAATATTTCTTCGAATTGGTCTTGAATTATCGCTTTCCAAGTTGCCGAAAGTGCTCAAAGATTTTTCCGGATCTCATTAGACTCGGTCATCGATTCGTCTCACATGGTATATATATAGTTATAG
Organism: Acanthosepion esculentum; assembly: GCA_964036315.1. Lineage (NCBI taxonomy): Eukaryota > Metazoa > Mollusca > Cephalopoda > Sepiida > Sepiidae > Acanthosepion > Acanthosepion esculentum. Next base: position 126,608,423 of record OZ038484.1, on the reverse strand, counting down.
TTGAAAAATAATAATTCACATCCTAGAACAAAATTAAATAGGGCAAATATTATTTACGAATTTAAATGCCCATTAAGGAATTGTATTCCTGATCAATCAAAAATCGTAAATAATTATATAGGCCACACTACAACATGTATGACACGCAGACACACTCTACACATTTCTGACAATAGCTCAATTAGATCACATTTAAATATTCATGGAGACCTACTGGACACTATTCGTAGCATACTTGTTGACAACACTAATATAATAGCATCATCTACATGCATAAAAAGGCTAAAAATAATGGAAGCCTTATTAATAAAAACAAACAAACCAACACTTAATTATATTAACTTTGAACATGGACATAATATCTTGACCGTGTTTTGAAAAAATGAAAACATTTTATAAAACATACATACAACAAACTATTTCTTATTTTAACAGTTAAAATATAATCCTTGAAAATGGCTAAATGTATAGCCGAAAGCGCTCGGATAAAAAGTACATTCGGACAGTTTTTATAAAATTTATCATCCGAAAAGAAAAAAATTATTAGATCGCATGAGTAATTGTATAAAATACTAGATAAAAGCACCTTGTCAGTCGTATTCAATGAAATGTGCATAAAATAAGGATTTCTGCCTAAATAAACATATATATATATATATATATATATATATATAAATATAAATTCCCAAGAGGGTAGTATCCAGGTAGAACTCAATGTCCAGGACAGAGTAATAATATAATAAAAAGCTCAAACACTAATATTCCATGGTTATAATTTATTACATTGGAATCGTAATTTCGATCCAGTTCATGAGACCTAACCATGAAATATTAGTGCTTGAGCCTTTTATATTATATATTGTGTCCTGTCGGTCACTGTGTGTTTATCTAAAAATAAATACGCTAAAATTCACCTTCATCCCTGCTGTGCGGCGACGGCTTAGTGGTAGAATTTCAGGCTGACGCCAATTCGGTCGGGTTTCGATCCTAGCTAGACGTCTAGCCACACTGAAGAGCTGCGAAACAGACTGTCTGTGGATGACTATATATATATATATATATATATATATATATATATATATATATATATATATATATATACAGAGAGAGAGAGAGAGATAGAATGGTGGGTACAAATCTTTGTTACGTGATTTTAAGAGTTCACCCTATAAGGATGTGCGATTTTTCATTTGGTGACTTATTTGTTAATCTGGACGTTGTGTTATTTGCTAATCTGGACGTTGTGTTATGCTAAATTCGATAAATCAAATCCCTTACTGATTCAACACTGAATAGAATGGTATTTGTTTAATCTAATATTCAGAAAGTTTGAAATATAAAAAAGAAAATGAAGTGTAATCTAAATGTATATTCTATAAATATAATGCAACTGCAAAATTGTTATTGATGTTATTTTTAGGTAAAAGAGTGTATACTTTGTTTAAAATTGTCTATATTTATGGAAGAACATTCTTCAAAATGTTACATAGGGCATTTGTAGATATAAATTTATAGTTTATAGAAGTAGAGAGTATGTTTTCGCGCCTAAAGAAATACTCCGGCCATGTGTTACTACTCTTTTGCGGACTTTAACACACACACACACACACACACACACACAAACACACACACACACACATATATATATATATATATATATATATATATATATATATATATGAAAGTGAACATTGAAGTCAACACTCAGAGGCGACAGGCTGTTTCATGCTAGACGTAATCATCAGTTCACATGACGATTGCATCTAGCATGAAACAGCCTGTCGCCTCTGAGTGTTGACTTCAATGTTCACTTTTATATTTATATTTACATATGCTCTATCTCTGATATGGAGCACTTTATCCCATAAATATAGCACACCTAAAAACTATATTTCTGCATATATATATATATATATATATATATATATATATATATATATATATATATATATATACTGGACTTTCCCGGTGATTCTTGACGTATGAAGGTCAAGAAGCTTGGAAGGGACAGCCAGACACCAGCACATATGATTTGATTAGGGTGGTGAAGGCTTTGAGCAGAACCAACAACACTTTTTGAAGGCCCGAATACAGAGACCTGGTGCACTACGTGCCACAAGGTCCCCAAACGACTCTCCGCAGGTTTGAATTGAGAATTATCCTTCAGCTAGACCAGTTGCCATCCAAGGCTATAAAACCCATGTTAGTCCTGCTATTTACCCATATTTGGTGAGAGGGAAGAAGAGGATTCATACCTTCCCAACGGTATTAGCACGTAAGTAAATGTAATGGATCTGACTGGAATTCGAACTCGGTTCTCCGATTCCTCAATCCGAGCCGCTATATATATATATATATATATATATATATAGAGAGAGAGAGAGAGAGAGAGAGAGAGAGAGAGAGAGAGAGAAAGGGAGGGAGGGAGGGAGAGAGGGAGAGTGAACAAGTCGTACTCCAAACGTAGGTATATGTATATTTATTAATATATATTTCTTCGCTCTGTCTAACCACATTGAGCACTGTTTTGTTTACACCTTGAAGTAAATTTGTTACCAGTGTATGCACGTTAAAGCGCGTACATACAGTTACTAATATCTGGTTATTTTGATTTACCCACCTCTCTCTCTCTCTCTCTCTCTCTCTCTCTCTCTCTCTCTCTCTCCACATATATATATATATATATTGGCAGCATGTTTTTATTAAGACATGTCTCATTGAATAATTTAGACAAGATTTTTCTCTTTATTATCAATAGGATCCTCTCATATTCACAAACAAGCTTCTTAGTATCCTTATTAAAAGAAGAAAGAAAATTACCATATTGATAGACATTCATTTATTCCGTTTATTATTAGCATAATGTCATCATCAAGGTGTTTATTTTGTTTGTTTGTTTGTTTGTTTTTCTAAGACGAAATTGTTGTGCTTATTTGAAAGTTATTTTTCTCGCCGTAAACTGAAAAACGCTAAGGTTATGTACTGTACGATTTAAATTTCACGATGTAAACGTAAAGGGAGATAACTAAGTTTTGATATATCCATATGCTTTAAAATCTATTAGTTAAAACCCAGATATTTTAAACTATCTGCTGTAAACATTTCAAAACATTCGGGCAGTATTCATAATTAATTCTATCAAGGGTTGGTTTCAGTTTTTTAATACAGATAGCATCAAGAATTTTTAGTTATGTATCAACATGGTAATTTTCTCTGTTCCTTTAATAAGGATGCTAAGAATTTTTTTCATGAATATTAGAAGATCCTGTCATCTCCAGTTAGATAATATATTTTTAAAAATGTAAATTTTATGAAAGGATAAAATAAATTAGTCGGGAATCTTTAAAACTTACTAAGTGTGTAACTGTTATGTAATATCAGTTTTACATGACAGCGAATGCTGGACAATTTCCTCGCAGATCATGAGTCGACCTGAAGCAAAAGAGACGTGGTTATCCAGAATGATAACATGGACAGAGCCTGTAAGCAACGGGAAAGTTTTAAAGAAAATAGAAACAAAAAAGATGTTTATACTTACAATCAAAAACAGACTATTAAAATTTCTAGGACAGATTGTGAGGAAAGAGGGCTAGGAGAATTTGGCACTCGCAAGACATATTGGAGGCAAGTGGGACAGAGAAAAACAACGAATAATCAACCTAACTAGCTTGTGAAAATGGATGGTGACAAGACAAACCTTACTAATAGCTACAAAGAATACGAAGTTGTGGAGAACCAAAAAGGGACACGGGATATAGAAAAAGAAAAAAAAATCTGATTTAGCACACACACACACACACACACCCGCCAAAACACACACTTACATATATCACTAGCAGCATGGCCCGGCGTTGCCCGTGCTTGATTAAAAAATCGTACGACTCATACAGCAATCGCTATCACTTGACTTAAAATATTTTTGCCCTTCCTTGCCTTTAAAGGAATGCCCTTTGCCGTGCTGATGTTGCTACGTGCCTTACTTCTTGCCTATCTCACACTGCGAATTTTTCTAAGATCTATACTAAACATTAAATCTGTTACGAAAAAAGAACTAAACAAAATGAACACAAAACGATCAGCTTTAAAAAAGGACTCGTAACTGGAAAAAACGAATGAAAAAAGAATGTTAACAACAAATACTTTTACCTACCCAACCCAGTTCTGCGGAATCAGAATCAACGTTGAGTTTAAGCAAGCGAATGAGCCAATTGGAGTAAAGTCCCATGTAGATTTAAATTTTTCCCACTTGTGACGAATGCAGCTATCGATTTTTTTTTTGCATGCTAGCACGCTAGTTAACATTCGTGTCAGTCAGCTGTTGGCTCTCACGCTGGCCAATAGAATCTTCCTGCCTATTTGTGGCAGCCAGCTATAGGCTCTCACTCTGGCCAGTAGAAAATGGCCGCAAACTACATGAAAACTACCGTAGAAGCATGAAAAAATCGATTATTGCCACTATCGATGGGAGTTGGGAAATGCAAAGTCGGTCTTGGCCTTTTCGCTAACTTGGAGCATGTGCATGTAAATTTTGGTGCAAATCCGTCGAAAACTGCGGCCGTGCATTCGTTACACACACGCACACACACACACACACACACACACACACACACACACACACACACACACACACACACACACACATCCTGCCTTTTATAGATAGAGATTTAGCACGCCGACTTTTTATTTTGAATCGCTGTATCTGACCTCTGCTAGTGACTGGAATCTCTATCGAAAACATAAGCCTGGTTTCTCATCAAGTCTATAATTATTGTATTCCATATTAAGTGAGTTGTTCTCACTCTCCTTTCTAGGCAAGCTTGGAATCTTTCTTCGTTTTCTCAGAATAATTATTTTGGGTATGACAGGAGAATTCTCGTATTATTTATGAACTTCTAGTCCAACAAGCTAGTTTTCTACCTTGAATTTTTTTTTTTAATCATTTTACTCCAAGTAAGGCAATAAAGTCATTAAGATGCAAGGGGCTACTGAGTGTGAGAGAATATGAGAAAAATACTATCAAGGAGTGAGAACATCAAAAGAACAAGAATTAACAAGGCAGAAGATACCGATTAACATTACATTTAATTTTTTTAAGATCAAAGTTGACTGGGAAGCAAGAAGCCGGAAGAGTTATCAGTATTATTATTATTATTTTTATTTCCTTTGATATCTGGCGTTTACACATTTCTTTCCGGGTCCCGCCCAGGGACCTAAGGTTAGAAATGGCATCATGACACTTTCCACTGCAAGAAAAATAAAAAAATAATTACATAGATAAAGCCCTTCGTAAAGTGTGGGCTGTACTTGTCAGAACAATTTTCTGTATCTCTTTGAGGCATGGACTTCCAGGGATCCCTTCAATCAGCCTACTGGAATCTTTTCCAACCAGTCCAAGGGCTCCAACTACAACAGGAATTGTTGATGTTCCCATGTGCCACATTTTTGAGATTTCGATTTCAAGGTCCTTGTATTTATTATTATTATTATCATTATTATTATTATTATTATTATTATTATTGAATCCATATTTTTCCACTTGTCTTCATTTTCTTGTAAGCATTAACAAACGATACACTTTGGTTGGATCTTTTTCTTAGTTAAATATCTTCTTTCAATTGTTTTTTCTTTTATTAATAATATTATTATTAACTTTGCATCTTCGCCATCATCATCATCATCATCATCATCACCTTATTGTTATTAATCTCTTCTGATAATCCATTGTATGCGATTTCTGATTGTACATTATTTAGTTTATAAAAAATTGAAAAACGATTTTAATGTGTTTTATCAAATAACCATTTTTCGTACATTTACAAAAAAGAAACAAAAAACATAAAGTTATTAAAATTTGATTAATATTTAATAAAAAGTTATTAAAATACGAAAAATATTTTTTTTTTAAATTAAATTCTTTAATTTTAACTAGGTACCGCCAACAGAGCCAGCACTAGGATCTCCCCACACACACCCTGAAACTTTGATACGGGGCCCCCTTCTCTACTACGTGTTGATTTCAAAGTTTCCCAACTTGGGGGCCCACAACCCCTCGAAGAAAAATTGCAGGAAAGATAGCGCTTTTTTTTTTTTAATTATCCAGTTAAAATAAAAATCTCAGTGCATATTCATTAATTATTTACTTTTACAATGAAAAGGGTTTTGTTTTTTTTTATTTTTCTTAACCACCAAATTTTCATGCCTAAATTTTACTCGAAAAAAAATGTGTAAGTCTTAAATATTTACATTTATGGAAATGTAAACATTTGAGACTTACACATTGACGCATCTCCATTGAAAATTTTTTTTTACAAAGATTCCAACACAACACATGAAAAAACATCCCCCTCCCCCGACAAACTAAATTTAAAAAAGGAAAAAAAAAAAAAAGTAAAGAAAAGAAATAAAACGATGCTAAAGCATGACAAGACTTAAATTTACTGTTTCTCCGATCGTTTGACGCGAAAATTAGGGTCAATTAGGGTTAGTGTTAGACTAGGAGTAGAACTTTTACGTAAGCGTTTGAAGACTAAGATAATCCTCATTTATATTGTTACATAGCTTTTAGCGTCTCTTTCACCTGATATTGTCATGCATTTGCACAAAAAACTTAAAAAATGTTTCCTCAAATACGATTCATGGCTAAATAAATGCATTTATACATTTTCAGTGAGATGTTTGAACGCTTCAACTCGTTGTATCTACCTATCACATTGTCCCTGTGTCACATTAAAAAAAGAAAAAAGAATCAGTATTGAGATAGTGAGAGAGAAATAGAAGAGAGTGATGAAATAACAGAGACATGAGGAGAGAAAGAGAGAGAGAGAGAATATTTTTTCTTTCTTTTTTATGTAAGTTTAATGTCTCTAAGTACACTACAAAAAAATTACGAACCACCGTAATCGAAAAAAGTCTCCAATTTGCATTCACACTATCAAAATGGGTGCGTTTTCTTTTTTTCCGAAATGAAAGCAAAAACTCGTTACCCACTGTTTTAAAATATTTGCCAAGAATCAGGGAATTACCGGATTCAAAAGAAATTTTCAGTATTTATTAATTACTGAATTAAATGTATACTGAATATTTTATTAGAAAACTTTGTGAGGACATTTTGGGGATAGAGGTCTGTTTCACCCTCCCCCCCACACACCTTTTGATATCTCGTACGTACTTTTTAAGTTGAGAAGTTTTCGTCAATTAGTTTTTACAGTCATAAAAATAGAAATCCCTGAAAAAAGAGTGAAAAAATAACAGACATGAAAAAGAGAGTGATAAAATAACAGAGACATGAGGGGAGAGAGAGAAAAGAGAATAATTTTGTCTTTCTGTTTTATGTAAGATCATGTCTCTAAGTAAACTACATCGAACTTACGAACCACCGTAATCGAAAAAAGTCTCCAATTTGCATTCAATTGAATAAAATCACTTTTTTAAATAGCAGCGAAAATTGTTTTTTAGTCATTTATGGTAGGCGGAAAACTTAGCCTCTACTCCGAAATTCCGCCAATAGTTTTCTATAAATAAATATTCCATGCCATAATTAATGAATTGATAAAAAAATTATTTCATTAAAATTCCTAAGATATTGTAAATTGAAGTTTAATGAATGTTTATATTTTTTATTTATTTATTTTTTTTTTTTTTTGACAATACAGTGATGTTCGATAAAATTGACTCACCTGATTTTTTTTACTTAAAAATTTTTTCGCCTATTGTTTTTGGGGTCAAACTAATTTTTAATCTTACTAATATAAAGACCCCTTCCTGACCACCTAGTAAAAAAGTTTACTCGCCCTAAGGTATTCTATTGATAATTATAATTTTGGATATAAATGAGATTTAGGGAAAAACTCTGTGCCAAAAAAAGTGACTCACTTATTTCCTGCAACTAGTAATCAATAAAAACATAACCGAACAGCCTTAAATAAAGAATAATAGAGGTATAATTTATTTATGATAGGTAATATAGTTCGAAATATTTAATAATCTATGGGTCCTCCTTTATTTTGAATAACCTTTTCAACCCTTTTTGGCATTGACTTGATTAGGTTCTGGCAAATCTCATCTCCAAGCATTGAATTCCATTCAGATATGAAATTCACAATCAAATCCTCTTTGTTGCTCAACTGCTTTCTCGAGAGCCTGTACTTTATAATGCTCCGTAAGTTTTCTATGGGGTTGAGGTCTGGAGATTGGGGCGGCCATGTCATAACACTCACCTGCTTCTTATCAAAGTATTCCTTCATCAATTTTGATTTGTGACAGGGAGCATCATCCTGCATAAAAATGAGCTTGGTGGGGTTGATTTGCACCCTTTCAGCAGAAGGGAGCAGACAAGACTCTAAAATTCTTTTGTACTGCTCGCTCCTGAGAGTCTTTTCAATAGGTTTTAAACCAGTTCCATGAAAAGAAAAGCATCCCCAGAACATTATACTGAACGGATGCTTGACAGTACTTACTGCTAAATTCAAAGAGCTTTCAAAGCTTCTTCTTCGGATTTTAGATCGCTTATCCTTTGAATTTAGCTCAACTCTCGTTTCATCGGAGAAGAGAACATTTAGAAAAAAAAATCAGGTGAGTCACTTTTATCGAACAGCACTGTACATTTTTTCGAAGCAAAATAATCCGCACTTCGTTACTATTTTAATTGATGTGAAACTAATAAAAAAGTATAAACACGTTTAAATTTTTTCCCAAACTTTTTTTGGTCTGAAAAAGATTTAAACGTGTTTATACTTTTTATTAGTTAGTAACAAAAAAAAATCAATGATATTTATTTTTTTATAGATTTGAATAAAACATTCTTTTTCATAAAATAAATATGGCTTAAAAATATCAAGTGTCAAACTATTATTCGGAGATCCTTTTAATGACTTAAAATTTCATACAAAACTATCTAGCCAAATCCTGCCAGTTTGTCCTCTTATAAATCCGGATCTGCTTAGATATCTTGTGTGTCTCTTAGTGTGTTTTTATTATCTCTGGTAAGTGTGTATTAGAGATAAAAAGAGGGGAGAGATAGTGTTCGTGCCTATACGCAAAATGCAAGGATTTGACTTCATATGATTTCCAAAGAATTTTTAATTTTTCACAAAAAGAAACAAACGGGATTCTCTTAAAAATTTGTTTTAAAAACAGTATTTCAGTTTTCGGGGAAATTTTTCATGCGTTGAAATCTTTAAACATTTTTATTTTTTAAGCGATCATTTTCTCGGTATTATCTTACTAGAAATGTCAAAAATAGTGATTAGAAAATTTATATAATAAATACTAGCGTAGACATCTGGTTAAGTATTACTATAAATAATTTTTTTAAAAAAATTAGAGATTCACCTTAGTGGATAATCTCGTAATAAAACATAATTATACCGAGATATACCCTCTTAATTGATTTAAAAGAACTGTTCAGAATGAAAATTACAATTTAAAAAAAATAAGCGCTACTAAAATTAGCATTTTCTGCTCCTCCTCAGTAAGCATGGGGACCCTCACGCTGTTGAGAGTTTCGGGGTAGTAAGCACTGGCCCTGTCGATTATCAATTGATAATTGACAGTATAACTTAGGTAGAAAAAAAGCAAAAAAAAACGCCGCTGAAACTAGCCCTTTTTGGGGCTCTACCCTAGTCGGAGGTACCTGCGTAGTACGCACCACACCGGCCATGCACGATGTATATTATTAGTTGATGACGGACAATGTAGCGTCAGTTTAAAAATATTTTTTTTAAATGGCGGATGACCATAAAACAGTGTTGAAAAAACGTCAAAGGCCACAATGAAGCGCGCTCCCGGTCGGAATTTCAGGGGTAAGACGCGCCGACCCAGACCACCAAAATGGGTGTTTTTTTTATTTTTTTTTGTTATTTTCGAAATTAAAGCAAAAATTCGTTACCCACTGTTTTAAAATATTTGCCAAGAATCAGGGAATTACCTGATTAAAACGAAATTTACAATATTTATTCATTACTGAATTAAATGTATACTGAATATTTTATTAGAAAACTTTGTGAGGACATTTTTTGGATAGAGGTCTGTTTCACCCCACCACCTTTTGATATCTCGTAAGTACTTTTTAAGCTGAGAAGTTCTCGTCAATTAGTTTTTTACAGTCATAAAAATAGAAATCTCTGAAAAATTATACAATAATAAGTGTGAACATACGGAAAATTCGTCTCAAACCTTACTTAAAATAACTCAATAAAGCTCAAAAAAAATAAATGTATTTAAAAAAGAAAAATGCAAATAATTCTTGTAAAAATTCATTATTCATCGAATTTGTTTCTTTAGAATATAATGTCCTTAATATATATTATTTATAGAAGCAATTAAAAGCTTATCTAATTAAATAATTAGATAGTTTTATTGCAGTTTTAGTTTACTATTTGGAGCAGATTTTAGAAAAGTTAATAGTTAGGAAAAAAATTGATGATTTACATTCTGCAAGGCGTCCTGCTTTTAGCTAATATAAAACCATTTTTGTGACCCTTTTAAATTCTAGAAAATTTTATTAAATTAATTAAGGGAAGGGGGTTAACAGATATAAAAAATATTTTTACCAAGTTTTTCTAAAAATAAAATTTTCAAAAGTAAATTCATTCATTTATGAATAAGTCCTAAAATTTGCATTAAAATCCGTCAATTATTTGATTTTTGAAAGAATTTTAAATTTAATGTTTTGTTTTTGCTGTTTTTCTGCGAAAAACTGGAGGTACCTACTTTAATAAAACACATTTTCTTTCGGGTTGGACAGAAAAAGAAATCTACACTTAATATTTTTTTAAAATTACTTGTAATTTTTCAGTATGGTTTTGAAATTCATCCCATTTCTGCTCATGGCAAGAGTTTGTTTTTTTTTTTTGTTTTTTTTCATTAAATAAAGACATATTTGTAGAATCGAAAAATTGTAAAGTTTAATATCCTTTTCGAGTGTGATCTTTTTTTTTTTAAAGATTTTTTTCCATTTTAGCAACAGTTAGATCATTTTTGTATGGCTGTTCCAAAAGGAAATAATTCTGAATTACAGCCTTCGACTACTTCGAAGAGTAATATGATATATGATAATTTAGTAGCTCTTAAATTCAGAATAATTTTTAAAAAACACACATACATTGAGTGAAAATAGACATTTTATGACATCAAACAGGCAAGAAAATAAGAAAAGAAAATAAATGTATTAAATTCAAAACTATTACTTACCTACAAAAAACTACTTCCAATGTAGTATAAAAAATAAAAAAATAATTCTTTCTGTTTCATAAAATCGTATAGAATAAAAAAATTAGATTCTTAAACTACTGTTCAATTCATTTTTAAACATAAATACCAATTTTTTTGGTTATTACAGTGCCAGTGTTCCGTAGTTATTTTAATTTTTCGCGCGCTTTTTAAGAGAAAGATTGAAAGAGATGTTTATAGTTGTTGACCTCTGACCTCACAGGCTACCGTGCGTAAATAAATGTTATTTTCATTATGTTTTAAACAGAAAGTAAGCGTTACACTTACAAAATCTAATTAATTAATACTTGAATTTACTAACTTACTTCAAAACTCATCTCTAGGACAAATATTAGATCATTTTAAAGAAATTTTTAAATTTGTTTATATTTTTCGTTTATAATGGCAGTTCACTATGAGCAAACGTGCCAATGTTTTAAAAATGCCTAAAGTGCTTTGAAGTACAGGAATTCATTTTCTTTTAATTCGGATAAGCTTTAGAATATTATCTTTTCAAATAAAACCGGAATTTAAGGTCAAAGAAGGCATAATTATTAAAAATGTGTTTTTCGGTTTTGTTTTTCTTGGAGGGTTTTTTTTGTTGTTTTTTGTTTTTTTTTTGTTTTGCGACTTGAATAAAACAGTTGATTAAATTAAATTCACAAACACACGTACGGTGCTGATAATTACGGAGGCGAAGAATGAATTTGAGCAAAAACCTTAGAATAACAAACTAATAACTTTTTAAATAAAATAACCTCGACTATTATTATATTAGATCCACCATCCATATGCGCTTATATTCAACTGTTTATCTTAATTCCAGTTAACGCTAGATAAAGTACTAGCAATAATTAGATTACGGTAATCTAACAGTTCTGTGAGGTCTGAGCCCCGGTCAAGCATTCAAATCTCTCCGAAAACGTTTTCTACAAATTAGTACGTTAAAAGAGTAAAACATTGATGGCATCCGAAGTGTGTCTTCCGATCTTTGGACCTTTAATCAGAAAGAGAGAATAAGAAAGAGAAGTAGATGAAATCTGGACACAAACACACCGAACTGATGAGCACTTAAAGTGTGAAAGTGCGAGTCACCTGGTAGTGTTGATTTTCTGTCCACACTGTTTATGCCTACAAACGCACTATCTCTGATATGGAACACTTCTCATCCAATGATGCAGCAAATTTTAGACAAGATAGATAGATAGATAGATAGATAGATAGATAGATAGATAGATAGATAGATAGATAGATAGATAGACTGGATCAAATATAGATCGGAATCCAACCGAATGATAAGATAAAGAACAAATAGGAAACGTTTATCAATCTAATGATAAACATTACCTATTTGTTCGTTATCTTATCATAGACAGATAGAGAAAGAAGATAGATAGATAGATAGATAGATAGATAGATAGATAATGAAAATACATAGATAGATAGATAGATAGATAGATAATGAAAATACATAGATAGATAGATAGATAATGAAAATAGATAGATAATGAAAATACATAGATAGATAGATAGATAGATAGATAGATAATGAAAATACAAAGATAGAAAGATAGATAATGAAAATAGATAGATAATGAAAATACATAGATAGATAGATAGATAGATAGATAGATAATGAAAATACAAAGATAGAAAGATAGATAATGAAAATAGATAGATAGATAGATAGATAGATAGATAGATAGATAATGAAAATACAAAGATAGATAGATAGATAGATAGATAGATAGATAGATAGATTCAGTTTGTTAAAAATCTGTCGATTTCAGATTGGGTCTATCTAGCATTACAATAAAGAACACAAAAGTGCGAAATGAACAAAAATAAAGATTTCGGATGATTGCGAAATCTCATCGAAAAACGATAGTCATTTGTATAATAAATAAATAGTCTTTGACTGTACAACATGTCACAAAATAATTATATTTACAACAGTAATGAAAAATTATTTTTAAGAAGAATGATCAATTGCAGCAAAAAGAAACGAAACTATCAAATATGCATAATGTGTTCACTTACCTGCTTTTCGTAGGTCCCCGTCAATATCAGGAACCCGACAATGAGTGGTTAATGCTCCAACTGGTTTAGGACTAGCTTCTTCGTTAAGTTCAAGAATGGATGAAATTGAAAACTTGAGAGTTGATGCCTTGGTGATAGCCGAACTCGGGCCAGTGTTTGTAGAAGACGTCATTATTGAAGCCGACGATAACGGTATGATTGTTGACGCCTTCTTCGCGGAAGTGGTTAGAGCGTGGCTAGTGATCGTGGTCCCAGATACGTTGGTCATCCTAGTGTTGACCCCAACTGCCGCTGTTATGATCTTGTCAGTGGTGGACACCAACATCGCCGTGTCCGCTTCCTCCATGACGTTGACAGCCGGGCACGAGCAATGTGTGGATGACGTTGAAGAAGTTGATGACGTTAGGTAGGAATGGTTTATGGCTGAAAATAATCTTGCCGACACCAGGTATGTCCAGGGTGAGGAGAGCGGTGATAAAAATTAGAAGAAATGAAAGAATTGAAGATGATAATGTATTATGTTGATGGTGGTAGCCGGAAATGATGTAAGTGTTGATGAGAAACCCCTCAATTAAAAAAAAAAAATGAAAAAGTAAAAAACGATTTAAGATGATAAAAAACAGAATGATATTGTGGTTTGTGTGGCTGGGAAAATAGTACACATCTTGGATAAATTGATGAAGACAACAGCTTCAAAGAATCTTCTATTGGCAATTATTATTTAATGTCACTCTAACAAAAATGATAACAGGAAACCTGTAACTATGAAGAGGTTGGTGCCAAAATTACATTCGTCCAAGCAACAAGCAATGATGGTGATGATAGCAAAAATTACTAAGAGATGAAGAACATTATTAAAACGATGACTGATTTCAATGTATAAAATCAAACATACAGTACAAACAACGAAAAATGGCGGGAATAATCAAGATGATAATGATGATGATAAATTTCACGAAAGGGTTCGATTACCGAAAACGATGTTTATCAGCTATGATAATATGGCGTCAAGAATTAAAAAAAAAAAAAAAAGAAATAAAATCCACGATGATGGCTAATCAAATGATATAAAGATTATTAATAATAAAAAAAATACATTATGAAAATATCTTTTTTCCCAAAATGCGATGTTACTGAGAATGACAATGAAAAACTTGATAATGCTAATGGAGAGACAGACTCTTTGGGTTGCACGTGGGTTCTGGTTCCGTGTCAAAATTCCGTATTGCATCTGGTGTATGGCTGGGAATTTTCAGTCAGCCAGAGCTGATGCCTCCGCCCATCGTCACAATCGCCGCTTAGGTTGGAAGTGGACGCATTATATATATTTTTGTAAATTTTATTTTAGTGAACAATGATAATGCTGTAGTCAACATCTTCCCCTTTACCCTGAGGACATCCACTACCTCAAGAGACTCAACATTGTCCACCATTTCTTTTATTCATAATCTCTGTCAGTCTGATAATGTGGATGACTAGGTTGTGCGAAACATCTATCTATCTATCTATCTATCTATCTATCTCTCTATCTATCATCTGTCTGTCTGTCTGTCTATCTATCTATCTATCTATCTGTGTCTATCTCTCTATCATCTATCTATCTATCTATCTATCTATCTATCTATCTATCTATCTGTGTCTATCTCTCTATCA
>OZ038484.1:126581022-126591022 GCA_964036315.1 Acanthosepion esculentum | reverse complement strand
ATATATATATATATATATATATATATATATATATATATAATATTGAAACTACCATATTTATATAACATACGCATATTGCATAAACAATGTAGCTATATAAAAAAGTATGTATATACATACACGTGTGTGTGTGTGTGTGTGCGCGCATAATTTAACAAGTGAGTATATGAACTGTAAGATGATTCTTCTTTTAAAATATTTATTGACATATTTGCATCCTACGCACTTCACTGTTTCCTGCTTTGTTTTCACTGCTCGATAATATATATTCGCAAATATCAGGTATTTCTCTTTGTTTCACACACACACACACACACACACACACACACACACACGCGCGCGCGCGCGCGCGCGCGCGCGCACAAAGACCTTTTTATAAAGAGAATGAAAAAGTAAATGTGACAAACACTGAGCAATGTACAATTGCGGGATATTGGCCAATCAAATGTTCTATCAAAAAGCCTTACAAGAGGCACGTTGATTCTTCTGAGATGCCCAACAAAAGAAAAGAATGGGAAAGTGTTTTAGGTAAAGAGAAGAGCAACAGTAACCAGAGGGCAGAAAAAAGAGAGAAGAAAAAAATAAAATAAGAGAAAGCAGTCGAAAATAGAAAAAGAAGCAGAAGGGCGTTAATAAAATAGAAAAAAAAATAAAGTTGCCGAATTCGCTATAAAGATAGAATGGATGATCTTGAGAAGTGTCGAAAAGTAAGAAAAGTTTGTCTTAGAAGATGAGAAATGTTAAATCGCAAAGTTTGAAATAACATGAAAAAATTAAACAAATCTTGTAGGATGTTTACCCCTTTACTAGAAGAGTGGAAGCAGAAGAAAAAATCTAATTGTCATCGTAGCAGAAAAATACAATGAATCTAAAATTGAATTTATAGGATAAAGTTAAGACTATCATGGTTTATAGCACTAGCAGTCAAAATTTACTAGCTAAAATAATTTTATAGTATTAATGATGATAATTTATCACATATATATATATATATATATATATATATATATATATATATATATATATATATATATATATATATAATGGATTAATTCCGACAATTATTTTAATATATTTTCCGTTTTGGTAGGACGTTAAACTACATCCGCGTCCTGGGTAAGACGTTAAACTACGTCCAGCAGCAAGGCTTCTGATCAGGAGGTTTTGAGGAGCGTGGAACCACCTCTTAATTTCTGGTGTCCACCCTGACCCGGGGTGGAAGCACCTGTTAGGATCCCAGCTATGGGCAAATAGTTAACTATTCCCAGCAATACATTTTTGAAAAAAAATTATTACCAGCAATACAATTTTGAAGGAAATATATTACCAGAAAGAGATTTTTGATAAAACAAAACATTACCAGCAATAATTAATTTTGTCGGCATTAAATAACCCATTGAGGTGTTGATATGCCGTTAAACAAAATAAATCAAACCAAACCAATATTTTCCGTTTATACGTTATTTTTTATAGATATAATTTATTTAAGTAAATACTCTGTTTTTTTAATTAAACTGTATTAATTACATTTACCGGCCTGAAAATTGGAAAAAATTATCTTATATCTATAAAAATAACGTATAAATGGAAAATATATTAAAATATATTTTATTTTAGTTTTAATTCCATGGTAATAGATTAGATATAATATTTCCAATAAGGAACATTCTTGCTGTATGTCAAACCGAATTTAAATTGATTGGAATTATTTTTTTAATTGCTAAAATCGGCCATATTGATGAATCTGCAATCACAACTTAATTCTCTTTATTAAAAAAATCTTTCAAAAATATAAAATAATTTTCTGAAACTTTATTTAAGGAAGGTTAACTGATATAAAGTTTAATTAATCTGAATTAAAACAAATATTACTTACTTTCAGTTTAAATATCGCAGAAAAGCATTTTTTTTAACATGGAGGTGACTATTTTTATGAGGTGTTGATACATTTATTGATAACCCGACGATTTCGAGATTTAGGTAAGGGCAAAATATTTTTTAATTACCCAATAATCCTTCAAATTTTGAATATTTTAAACATTCTAATATTTTTATTAAATTTTAGGTACTTTGGCTTTATAATCTTATTTACTAAGATGCTTGTAGAGGAAATGTTAGAAAATTTACTATAGTTGCCGTTTTTATTTTTTAATACCATATACGGACGTGTGTATTTACAAAAATCGGCACGTTTTACACACACAAAAAAATCAAATTTCTTTTTAAAATACTAGAAGTCGCTGAATTGTAATAAGCGTCTCCATTTATGATTAGTAGATATAGTGTTTACTTAATAACACTATCACCTAACCGCTAAAAATTAATACAGAATTTTAAGATTTAAAACTTTATAAATTATTATAATTCACATTTTTTAAAAATGAAAACAATTCTTGTAAAAGTTCATTATTCATCGATTTTCTTTTTTAAATCCCTAGTGTCCATTATACAGGGTGTCCATAAAGTTCGTGTGCACTTTAAAAAATTTATAATTTTTTAAAGTGCACACGAACTTTATGGACACCCTGTATATCTTATTTATAAAAGCAATTAAAAACTTTTCACATTAAATAATGTCTTCGTTTTATTGCATGTTTTATTTTACGATTCAGCGCAGATTTTCTGTAACTGGGGATCCTGTTTTACAAAAAAATAATGATTTATATTCTCCAAGGGCTTGTCCTTATAACTAATATAAACAGGAAGCAGTACAAAAATGAATTTCTCGAAATTTCATAAAATTAAATAAGTGGTGGTTAACATGTAAAAAAAATATATTTTTACCAAGATAAAATATTTTTTACCCAAATTTCGAAGGTTCTAAAAAGGATTAAAAAGTATAATTTAATAATGAAAAAAATCCTTTCGCCTTTTCTATTAATAACATAAAGATGTTGAAGATAAAACTTTGTTTTTATTAAGCTTTGGGCATTTTTTTTATCATGTATGCTCATTTTTAGCAAATCTTTGGAGGTACCTAGATACACACAACTTACACCACTATCGGCCAGCATTTAAGCTAACTCCTGCAGAGGGATCTTGATTGGGCCTTCATCATAATAATTAGGGAGGAGTAGATGCGATAGGCAGCAATAAACTATAGAAGAACTCAAAATTGATCGCTGCATTTAAAGATTGCATTTTAAGATTACCTTTTAAAAGTTCAACGATAATTCTTCTTATGCCACTTAATTTAAAGACAATTTGATGTACGTAGGTCCTTACTTTCCATACAAACAATTATTTTTTTTCATGTGTGACTTTTGCTGGCATTCGCAATTAATTTTGATTATTCCCAAATTTGTTTCCAAGTTATAAAAATTGTTATCGTCTAAAAAATTTGTCGCAAAAAATCACATAAAACATCACCAAAAACAATCGCAGTAAAGAAAACTTGGAAATCCAAAATTTCGGGATGGCGGGTCCGGATCCTACCCGGAATGCCTTTAATTTGCTCACGGGAACACTGACAATTGCTGTCTATATTTCTGAGATGAGGTATTATGTATACTATTTACATTATTCGGACTATTATCCTCATCTTTGTCGCCATATTTATTACAAAGTTTCGGCCGTTGTACGCTCCGGCCTTCTTCAGTTGGTTGAAATGTCGAACTGAACCCTTTATTTCGCTCACTCCTCAAGGACACATGGCACAGTGGATAAAGGCGTTAGTTAGATCCAGTAACATGACCCAAAGAGTGTGAGTTCAATACCCGGTTAAGGCAGTGGAGAACTTGGAGAGGGGAATTAACAGGAGGTAACTGATAACTGACATCCATTAAACATGGCACGTGGAACTAGAACAGTCTACCCCAGTGAGCGAAATAAAGGGTTCACTTCGACATTCCAACCAACTGAAGAAGGCAGGATTGTACAACGGCCGAAACGTTGTAATAAATATGGCGACAAAGATGAGGACAATAGTCCGAATAATGTATATACTGACATTTGCATTTATTATTTAGATCTACTTGTGTATTTGGGAAGCAATCCTTCTTTTATACAGGTTTAATTGAAGTTGACTGACAATGTACTGCGATTAAGTTTTTTATTATATATTTCTTGCATGCATACAAGTGATTTCTTTATATATATATATATATATATATATATATATATATATAGAGAGAGAGAGAGAGAGAGAGAGAGAGAGAGAGAGTGAGAGAGAGAGTGTATAAGAACTGTGCGAATGATCTTGGATCCCAGTGCTTTCGTCTAATATATTAGAACTTATCAAGAACGTCTTTTTTCTTTTTTGGTTTTGTCTGAAAACGTAGGTCTCTTTTTTATAGCAAATCTACATTTATCCTTCAAATCTACAAATCAACCATTCGCCCTTGCATGGAGTTTTGCTGCCATATATGGTCTGGTGCCCCTTATGTTTTTCTCAAGGTTCTTGATAAGATCCAGAGACAGATATGCAATGTAATTGGCCCTGATCTGGCATCTCGTCTGCAGTCGCTCTCTCACAGACGTGCCGTTGCTTCCCTCTGTCTTTTTTACAAATACCTTCATGGTAACTGCTCCGAGGAGCTGCTTTCTCTGGTTCCCAGACATCATGAATTTAAGCGTTCTACTAGGCTGGCATCTCGCTCACACCCTTTCACTGTCGAAACTGTTAAATATAACCGTCTCTTCTCCAATAGTGTTGTGGTGGGATCCACCTAATCTGCATAGGTGACTACCAACTATATAAATAATGGTTGGTACCGGAAGAGAGAAGTGGAATCACGAGATCCAACTAGAGACTCTGATCGACTGCGACTAGTCAACACATTCTCCAGGAACGTCTTCCCAGAAATATACAGAAATACTATATGTACTTATTGTGTACACTTTCTTGTTATAATACATTCTTGTTCTAAGTACATTTTGTGTTGCATTATTATTCCATGCATTAGGCGAGATTCAACAATGAGTCAAGACTCAACAAATAGCTTCATGTCTCGCACCTCTCGCCCGTGGAACACCCTCCCATTTTCCTGTTTCCCTGATAGCTATAATCTCAAACTATTCAAATGTAATGTCAATCGACATCTCCAGATGCCCTGATCTCTCCCCTATCCTTCTCTTTTCATCCTTTCCTCTATCACTCCTATTTTCTCTGGCTTCAACTCTCTGTAACCCCTTGCGTGCTAGTGGCTTCTCGCCTTGCTTGGGGTGAAACGCTTAAAAAAAAAAAAAAAGAAAGAACAGTACTGACTGTGTTCGGGAATTAAAACATTTCTATTATTCTAAAAAAATTACAGAAGCCGAGTTTGAATCACCAGCAACAACGATAGTAAAAATAGGAATACATAACTCTCCCTTTCTTACTTCCTCACTCTCTCTTTAACTGCCATACAATATATATAAGCGATGATAGAACTCCGCTACTTCCTTTTTCATATCAATAATCTATGTATTGCCATGAACATGTGTGAGTTTGAGGCTCAATATCCTCTCAAGATACGGAGCCTCCTCGAGGGAACATACGTTCATCGTGACTGACATTAGTTCAGGGTTTGATCGGCGGTCATGGCATGTAGGGTGGCATCCTCTGTCATAGTATATGTTGGTCAATGTAGGTGGTTGCTAGACGGCCAGCCCGTCTTGCACCATGAGGTCAGGTGTGAGTTTGAGGCCCAATAGTCTTTCAAGGCACGTTGCCTCCCCAAGGGGGCATCCGTTCATCGTGACTGGCTGTATTTTGGGGTTTGATCGACGTTGATGGAATGTAAACAGTTTGGTTTTAGAGGCATTGAAGGTAACCAGCTAGTTTTTTCCACATAGGGAAGTTAGTGTTCGATCGGGAGAGAGGTCAGCTGCCAATCTCTGATCGTCAAGACTTTTAAAAGTGCGCCCGTATATCGTCGTATCATCGGCAGAGACGTTTACAAATGATCGCAGTATATTCTTAGGTAGATCATTGATGTAAATCAAAAAGAGGATGGGTCCAAGAAGTGACCGCCAGGGCCTCGGAAGACTGGCCGTGAATAATTACCTTCAGGGACCTACCGGTTAAGAAAGTTTTTATAATAAAGAAAACCCTTCCAGTGATTCCATAGCCGAAGAGTTTGTACTGTAAACCTTTGTGCCAAGGCTTTCAAGATATTTAATGATATGGTCCTTGCAGTATGTGTGTCAAGGGCCTCACTAATTCTGTGTGCAATGGTAGTTAGAACGTCAACAGTGGCTCTCAAAGCCTGTTTCTTTACTATGAGGGAAATTTATCGGATTTAAAGGAACATACTCTCCTCCCAATTAGTTTTTAAATCGAGATTTTACTGTGAATAAGAAAAATGATAATAACTGATTCTAAATAAAATCTATTTAAATATTGGCGACATTTATGAGATCATAACTGATCAGAAAAAAAGTAAAAACTTGAAAAAACAACCCCACCCCACCCCCAAACTACCAAACTACCAATAGTTAAGATACAATGGAATAGGAGAATGAGAGCTATGTCTATAATCGTCAGAATCCCGGGAACAATACACCGATCTTGCAGCGAAAGACAACATTTTAAAAAAAGAAGCCAAGAAAAAAAAAAGAATAATTAAATCCGGAGACTTTCTAAAGATGATAACGTTACAAAGAAGACTTGCTGTTACTTCGCCTCTAGCAGAAACCCTCACAGAATGCAATGTATGATAAAAAAACAAAAAACAAAGGAGCAAGATTAGTGGATCTCTTGAAATGATGAAATGGGCCCCCACCCTCTGTGGGTGGCTGTCAAAAGCAAATAAAAAAAATTAATAAAAAATATTATACAATGATAGACGATAACGAGAAAAATGTGGCGACTTGATTTAACCTGGTCTTTGGTAGTTTCAGACTGAGAGCTCTGATGAGAAGAATATCGTGTAAATATTATCCGTTTACCTGCCAAGAAGTCTCACATTGATTTCTCACTGCTGTTTATCCGAATTAGCTATCTATAGAGCTTAAGCATTTGGTGTTCGCCCACCTGTGCATAATACAAACTTTACTGGACCATCTGTAGTATTTAAGCTTTTTTAAATAATAGATCTTGATAACTGGCAAAAAAAGTAATAGCGATAACGAGATTATATCTAGTTATTGTTATGAACGACTATCGTCTGTGGGTTTGAAGACCAGAAATAAGGCCTGTAAATAACATTCTCCTCATTCCATTAAATGGTAGAATTAGAGGTTCACCTTGATGTCTGTGCTTAAGATACCAGAACCCAAGTTGGTTTAGAGTCATTATCCACATGAAAAAAAAAACCTTTGTAAAATATAATAAATTTTTTTCTACAATTGTGTGCATGCAAAATAAATACAACGTGGAAAATATTAATAACGAGAAACTGACGTGGATTGCATTATCCATAAATTAGGTGCGTTCTTTTAGTAACGTCGACATTAATTCCTGACCATTGACAATCCATTTTCCCAATTTTCGATGCAGAGCATACAGTGAAAGCCGGCATTCGTTAAAGCGAACGTTTAGCGACAAATTCAGTGGGCAAAGCTGAAACCTTACAAATGTTTACCAAATTCAAATAAAATCGGCGATGAATTACGAGGGTCATTCAATAAATAAGGTGAATTTTTCGGTATAAGGACTTCTAATACAGATAGAAGCTTACTTTTTTATTTTTTTCAACGTAGTCTCCCAGCACTGCCACACACTTTTCCCATCTGTGCACAAGCTTCCGTATTCCCTCAGCGTAAAAATCTTTGGCCTGATGTCTCAGCCAGTTGCTCACAACACTTTTGACTTCATCATCACTTTTAAACTTCGTGCCTCTCATGAACGCTTTCAAGGGACCAAACAGTTGAAAGTCTGAAGGGACAAGGTCTGGGCTGTAAGGGGGATGAGGGAGCAGTTCCCAGCCCAGCTCGTTGATGGTCTGCACCGTTTGGGCTGCTGTGTGAGGCCTTGCGTTGTCATGATGCAAGATGACTCCTTCTGACTGATGACCCCTGCGTCTGTCCCAACAGATAAGCTCAAAGTCCTTGCAATGTCATCCACTGTCACCCTTCTGTCAGATTGAATGAGGTCATTGACTGATTCGATCACCTCGGGAGACCTCACTTCTGTAGGCCTCCCAGGCCTGTCTTCATCCTCAACACTGCTCCGTCCTTCTTTAAACAATTTAGCCCACTTGTAGACATTCTTTTGGCTGAAACACGTGGCACCATACACAGTTGACATTCTCCTATGAATTTCAACTGGTTTGCACCCTTCAGCAACCAAAAACTTGATAACTGACCGCTGTTCAATCCTGGAGCATGCTTCTTGGTCGGCCATCTTTGTTAATCGCCAAAACTCTCCAAGTTTTTTTTAATCTGCAAAAGAAATTAAATCTATGTGAAAAAGAAATAAAACAAACAAAAATTTTTTAAAAAGTAAGCTTCAATCTATATTAGAAGGCCTTATACCGAAAAATTCACCTTATTTATTGAATGACCCTCGTATATATATATATACATACATACATATATATATATATAGTAACAATAAAATTATTTATTGATGATGATTGTTTCATGCTTAATCCTTGTAACAAAAGTTGTTGTGTCCATCTATATTAGGGTGAATGTAATGACAAAAGTACACAGGTGTAGGCCTTAAGAAAACTTTATTCAAATGAAAATTAAAGATTCGCCTATAGTGTCCTTTTATAATTCCAGTAAACAGAAATAGATCTCTCATAGAGGAGAGTAACAAAACAACGGGAGACCACTCTTGATTATTCATAACACTGTATACGTATTTAGTCAACAAGTATAACCTATGGTAATGATCCTCAGTTAGCATCACATAAAGAACGTAACTATATATTAAGGAGCAAATAATTCCAATTTAGCCGATTTATATTCAGACCATTATCCTCATCTTTGCTGATTTTATCACAACGTTTCGGCCGTTGTGCCAATCGGCCTTCTTTAAGTGCATATCGTTCGAGGTTACATACAGTGAATTCCGAACACTTTATTTAATCTACGGGAGTAGACTGTTATCGTTCCACAAACATTTTTTATAACTTTATGAATAATTATTTATTTCTTTATAAAGTATTAAATAAAAAATATTCGTTCACAAATTTATATAATCTTATAAATATAATATAAAAAAATAATATAAAAAAATAATATAAAATTATCCTTGTAAATAAGTAATCTAATAAATAAACAGTGTTTAACATCTTTGTTGTCATTTCTCAAGAATAAAGAAAATATATAAATCCACTTTCAAATGTTTTGGGTTTATTAAAATTCTAATCATCGCTTGCTTTTTAAAATATTAAATATTGCTGAGGGAGTCAAAAGTGTATACAGTAAAAGAGGTGTCATGGGAATAAATATTCTTTTGACACACCATTTTTTGAGGGCATTGAATTTGAAGATTATCTATCTTTCCATAAAGACTTAACTTTATCCCTCTCTTTGTAGTCGGTTCTTGTCCCTATCTCTTAATCTATTCCTCTCAGGTAACCTAAACGTGATATAATCGGCAATTACGCTCTCCGACTGCTTTACGTAAGCTTCAGTCGGTAATCCTGATTCCCGGCATTAGAGGTCTCGGTGAAGGATGCGTGAATTTGACTTGTCTATTTCCGTCGTTCATCACCATCAGCGGACCGGTGTCACCTTGTGTATTCATTTTCTTACGTTGGGTACAGGCTGGGATGGAATATACAGCGTTGTTGCGGGGCCGATAAGGATGTCGCCCCCGCAAGCGAAGAAAAGGTGAAAAACAGCCAAGACAATAAGAGGACAAAGGCGGGGGTTTATGGAACAATAAATGTCGAATTTATTTTGTTCAAAGTGTACAAGAGTGTATTCTGGAGAAATGTATTGGATTCAGTGTCGGGTCCAATATGACCGGTTTCCTTCAGGGGAACTTCATTCGGTTGAGACGAGTGTAGGGTTTGGTCAGCGGCGATAGCAGGTCGACTGCCGGATTGGATAGTTGACGAAAGCTGGTTGGTCGAAATCGCACGTAGATTCGTTGAATCGGTTCTGGAAGTCGTATCACTAC
>OZ038484.1:126561022-126576022 GCA_964036315.1 Acanthosepion esculentum | reverse complement strand
AAATTCATGAGGCCTGGGAACCAGCGAAAGCAGCTCAACGAAATACGTCATGACTGAATTATTGTTAATTTCAGTCGTTTTCAAGAGTTCATTTTAGTCATAGTTGAAACCCTAAATAGTTTTTGATACGTCAATACCCTCAGTCGTAATGACGCATCAAAGGCTCTTCAGTTGTTCAATATTTAATGACAGGCTATGGCTAAAATAAGCTTTTGAAAACGACTGAAATTAAAGATGTGTCTTAAAAAAATATATTTTCCAAAAGATCATCGATTGCAGTTCGAATGTGAATTAAAATTGTTTAAGACAATTTTCAATTTTTTTTTATTTGAGTGATTACGAACATAAGTAATATGGACGCTGTATAAACACGAAATAAAGGCTCTTGAGCGCTTCCATCAACGATGCCTGCAACAATTACTTTGTATTGAATGTCAGTCCCATATCTCAGATACAGCAGTATTAGAGAAAGCTAGACTACCAATCATTGAATCCATGGTTATAAGAAGTTGTCTTCGATGGGCTGGTCATGTCGTTCGAATGGATGACAGTCGTCTGCCAAAGGAGCTGTTTTACGGCGAAATGAGGAAATGCAAAAGAAATGTATCAAAACTTAAGAAAAAATTTAAGGACTTTTTTAAAATTTTGCCTGTTGCAATCCAGCATATCGGTAGATCAATGGGAAGTTATGAAACTGGATAGATGTCAGTGGCCCAAACTGATTCATGATGGTATAGAATCGGTTGAATATAGCCGTGTTCAGTATGCTGCTTTCAAACGATCATTTCGTAAGGGTGAACAAGGTCCAGCGCCAGGTTCGCAAAGTCACCACGTCAACTGTGACGTATGCGGAAAACTCTGCCTTTTCACTCGCGCGCCTCAAAAGGCATCTGCACAAACATGTCCAACCGGCTGTTCCGCAAAATAACATTCATGTGAACCAAAACGATCGATAATGTTTAGTCTGTGGTAAAACTTGCCGCAGTTTGGCGGGTTTGAAAATTCATCTACAAGTGCATACAACTTGAAATAAGGAAGGAAAGAGAAGACAACGTAAAATTCAAGAGGTGGTCACGCGTGATAGCCACCATATATATATATATATATATATATATATATATATATATATATATATATATATATATATATGGAAAAAGTTTTCTTTGTGAGGCGTTTCGTCCTTCAGGACCTCATAGGACTAAATTTGTTATGCTGATGTAACTACACATTCGCACGAACGAGGAATGCTGGGAATTTTTAATTGATTTTTTTTTTATCTGGCCGATTTCATTTAGATTCTTTTTCTTGGTAAAATGTTGTGTTTCTTACAACATTTCACTATTCCTGGCAGAACTTCTATTATCATAGTGTGCGATATCTACTAACAAAAGGGTTGGGGAAAAAGAGAATCTAATTGACATCGGCTAGATAAAAAAATAAATAAATAAATAAATTAAGAATTACCAGCATCACTCTTTCGTACGTATAGTCACAGGAAAATAACAAATATAGTCCGAAGAATCCTAAAGGACGAAACGCGTTACAAGAAAACCTTTTCCACTTTGTCATACATTTTTGCCCAATACTTTTCTTGATATCTAAAAATATATATCGTTATCTTATATATATATATATATATATATATATATATATATATATATATATATATATATATATATATATATAATGTTTCATTAAATAATATATTTTGTCTATTTATTTTTAGTAAGTTCCTTTCATATTGTCTGATAAGCTTAATCACATTATCGTTAAAAGACGAAAGGAAAACACCATATTGATACATGTTTAAATCCAATCTAAACTTTCGGCTTACATAAGCCATTATCAAAGATGACAATTTCAATAAATCAAACAACACACAGACGAAACCATAAAGATAGTCTGCCCCTACAGCTTGAAGAAGTTCAAAGTAACGACAAAGTCGTATATACGAGACGCGGAAGCGAAAATCGCGTCGCAGCACGTGACGTCACACATGACCACGCGAGAGTGAAAAACGAGAAGTAATAAGTATGGGAAACCGTTTGTATAAACCAAAGGTTTCTGTTATAAATTATAGGCATTTAAGAATATTTGTGGAGATTTCATAGTTTATTTTGTTCAGGTTAGGTTTCAACTGTTTTATGTATATAGCTTCAAGGATTTTTAATTTTTTTTATTGTTTTCATGTTTAAATATACACAAATATATATATATTTGCGTATATTTACACATATATACACACAATATATATATATATATATATATATATATATATATATATATAGTGTGTGTGTGTGTGTTTAGGCAGCATTGTTACACTGATGCATGTTTCATTAAATAATATAGACAAGTGTTGTCTATTTATTTTATGTAAATTCTTTTCATACTGTCTGATAAGCTTAATAACATTATCATTAAAAGAAGTAAGAAAATCACAATATTGATGTATATTTTTTAATCCGATCTAAACTTTCGGCTTACATAAGCCATTATCAAAGATGACAATTACATTACAATATATTAAATAATACACGGACAAAACAATAATGATAGTCTGTTTTTGTTTACATGGAAGATTTCCAAGCAACGACATACTCGTGCATACATATATATATAAAGTAAAAACATGATCTGTTAGACTTCTTGGCAGTTAGTGTCCCTATGTACCACGCAATAATATATTATATTCTCATTTATAATAATAAAATATATTACTAGATGTGTCACATAAGCAATGTCGTAATCGTTCTATGTATGCATCTACGTGAGGCCACTATTCGTTCCAATATGAACACAAATAATAAACGCGATATATTTCTGAAGAATTAATGGATTTATTTTTCATCCGAGATTTTTATTTCTTCAAACGTTACTATAGCGGAAACTGTGGATTTGAAATAAACGCCCCATTTATATTTATTAAACAGCGTGTATTATGTCTATCGGCTTGCGCATTCGAAAAAGCGTAATAAAGAAAATTTGTATTGAGGCAGGGATCGAAACGGTGGCCTTCTTTGTAGATGGAAATCACCGTTTTATCCGACATGCTCTACCGCTCGACCACGAAGAACGTCACGGTAAGTGAGCCTCTATGTTCCCCTTTTTTAGTAAAGCATGCCCTCTTCACTCAGGTTATTTTTCTCGAGGGTCCGTAGCTGCTCAGCTTTGTATCCGAAACGTAAACAAAGCAATTTCTAAAGAGTTAATGGATTCATTTTTAATCCGAATTATTTTGTCTATATTTTTTAGATGAATTTATCATGCACATTATTTACATTATTCGGACTATTGTCCACATCTTTGTTGCCATATTTATTACAACGTTTCGGCCGTTGTACGCTCCGGCCTTCTTCAGGTGGTTGGAATGTCGAACTGAACCCTTTATTTCGCTCAATAGGGTAGTTCCACATGCCATGTCATGGATGTCAGTTCTCTGAAAGTATTGAACTCACACTCTTTGGGTCCTGTCACTGGATCTAACCAACGCCTTTATCCACTGTCCCATGTGTCCTTGAGGACATCTGTGTATGAATTTCTGGGTATTATAAACCTAATGTCTTCAGCATCATTTTTACCAATGTTCATATTGCAATTTTTGTTGTTATCATTGCATGTTTTTACCAGAGCTCATATTGCAAATTTTGTTGTTATTATCACTTTTCTCTGGCACTCTTTATTACTGGTTCCCATATTGTATTCATTTCTATGCTTGGTCGGCTCAGGAGATTTTTGTGGCCTAGCATATGTGCTTATTCCTTAAGTTTACGAATTTTCCAATGATGTTCCTTGTCTATGATCCGAATTATTTTATCAAGCTATAATTTGTTTTTTGTTTTGTTTTTTTCTCACAGGCGGTAATGGTCAGTATTCAATCTCAGATAATAGCCAGGATTTCAAATGCTACTTTTCACAAGTAAGTCTTTCCTATTTGAAAAAGTGGTACAACACAGTCTTTCTATAAATATTCTCAACCTTTGACTTTGTATTACTGTGCTAAACAATAACAAGTTTTTTGAACAAGTGCAGAAGTTTATCACTTGTTTCCTGTTTAGCATTGAGTCGCCGGTTCCTTCTAAAATCTATACTTCTAATGCCTCCGCCTAAAACTCTGAAATTTTATTTATCTCTATTTTTTTTCTCAATAGGAGTAGATAGGTTTGTCTATCGTCCGGTTCACACTCTTCCCCGATCTTTTGAACAGAAGTAGAGGTTCAATCTTTCTTTCATGTTTAGGATTGTGTTTCCGGTTCCTTCTAAAGAGTTTTCATTCTCTTTCACTACCAGTAGCCGCTTACGTCTTAGTGGCATTATCGCCTTGCTTGGGATGAAATGATTTTAAAAAATATATTAAACAGTGGTTTAAAGAGGTTTGTTTTGTGGCTGATATAGTTGCGTATTTTTCACAGTCACCTGTGATCGGAGTTCGAGTCTAGATAAAAGATTTCGTATGCTGATTTTCATGGCAGGCCTACTTCCTATTTGGGAGGCTGGCACGTCACAAGCTTCCCACTGTTATTTTATTCCTCGGTTGGCTTCTTGCTTAGCTTATTAACTATGTGGACACGTTCAAGTGATTAAGTGAGGATGCTGTTGA
The DNA here is from genome assembly GCA_964036315.1 of Acanthosepion esculentum. Classification (NCBI taxonomy): domain Eukaryota; kingdom Metazoa; phylum Mollusca; class Cephalopoda; order Sepiida; family Sepiidae; genus Acanthosepion; species Acanthosepion esculentum. The sequence continues at coordinate 126,571,425 of OZ038484.1, read as the reverse complement.
AACGAATAAGCGATAATAAACGAAAATTAGTTATTGCAAAAGTTTGTGGAAAAGAAAAGAAGGAACGAGAAATATGTATTAGATGGGAAGGAAAAGCGACAACAATAATAATAATAATAATAATAATAATAATAAGAAGAAGAAGAAGAAGAAGAAGAAGAAGAAGAAGAAGCAAAAGATTAAATAGATGGAAAAGGGAGTTAAAAGAAAGAGGATAAGAAAAGAAATGGCGGGAAAAGAAAAAGAATAAGGAGGAATGGGGTTTAAGGAAAGAAAAGTTTATAAAAAGATTATTGAAATAAAAGAGCAAAGAGGCTGTCCAAAGAACATCGCCAGACTACAGCTTAAAATAAGGAAAGAAGAAGGAAAAGAACAATCAAACAGCAATGACAATAACAATGAAACCAACAACAATACGATGGCAGTGCAGATCGCATTGACAAGCAGGGTTTATGCTTTGAAGCAGTGTTGTCGGTCGTGTGGGTCTTCACTGCAATAAATCTATCAGCCCAATTGTGGGGAGATCGGCGGCGATGCATGAGGCTGCCAAGTGTTTACAACTTCCGACGTGAGCCACACACACGAAGCCCGGCAAGGGCGCTGTTTATCCAATATATACTGGGGCGATGGCGAGTTGTATCCAACGATGTCGGCGGCTCCTTGACAGGTGTGTACCCCACCAAGTGAGTCACACAATATTCCGCTAGCTGTCTCTCTTTCCTATTGCGCGCTCTCCATTTTCGAAGCTAATTCTGCTTGTAATAACGCGAGCATTTATTAGTTAGACACTCAAACGGCTTCCATTGGCCGGCCGCCCGGGCAGTCGCCCATGCGCGTTCACTCTTTTCGACTCCAGTTCACACGCTCGGCATTCACATTAGCTTCTTCTCCCTCACTTCTCTGTTCACTTTCGGTCTAGTTGTATTTCCTTATCGTTCTTCTTCTCTCAGCGCGCGTGTGTGTTTTGTTAATTCATCTAAGTATTTTTACAAGCTTAAGTCGTTAGTTAATCTTTCATCTTGATTTTTTTCGTTTCTTAACTCCTATATTTCCTTTCTACTTTATCTCTTTCCTCACTTCTTCTCTTTCTCTCATTGTAATTTTTCTTCTCTTTTTTTTTTTTTACATTTTTCTCTTTCATTCGTAGTTATTTGCTAATCTTACTTTCGTTTCTCAAAACGCCCCAACTGTGTGTCACCCAGTGAGGACCGAATTTACAACTCAGTAATAACCATCGGCGATAAAGATTTACTTAACTATTACCTCTCTGTGAAGCACCCGAGTTATTTTTTTCTTTCTTATCAATTTATTGCTTTTTTTTTTACTCCTTTTTTCATTTATTTCATCATCTAATTTTTATTATTATTGCTTTTCACTCTCATTAAATGAATATTTCTAGTTCCTTCTCTCCTTTTACGGCTTATGGCCATAACACGCTGAACTACCGATTCTTGTTCGATCCCCGAAGTTAAGCAACGCCGAAATTTGTCAATATTTAAGTGGGTGATCACTTGGGAATATCAAGTGCCAGCAATTGGAACTCGGATCTCCGATTTCCAATTGCAGTCGAATTCGTTATATTCACTTACGCACAAATACCCTTGGAAGCGGTATAAATCCACCTCTTCTCTCCCCAGCTATGGATTAATTAGTAGGAATTGTATCAGTTAATAATTATTATCTCCAATAAATTCTTACATTCTAAAACCTGCAAATAATTGATAAGCCTTAAAAAACAAACGAATTAATCTCTCCTTTTACACAAATATTTAAAATCGTTAATTTTCATTTAACATCGCTCATTCGTTCAACAGCATCCTCACTTACTCATTTGAACGTGTCCTTTTTTTTTACAGTGGCTTTCACCCCGTACAAGGCCCGGGAGCCACTTGAGGTAGACAGTTACACAGTAAGAGGTACAGTTTATGTGTGGAAGATAACGGTTAATCTGAGACTTCATATATACCAAGCTAAGCAAGATGTCAAACGAGGAAAAAAATAACAGTAGGAAGATTGTGCTACGCCAATCCCCCAAATAAGAAATGCCGTGAAAATCAGCATTCGAAATCTTGACATTTATCCAGACACGAACACATACCACTGGTGCCTGTGGAAAATACGCAAATATCGGTCGTAAGGTAAACATCTTGAACGTGTTTAATATTAACAGCTTAGCGTAATAGTCATAAAAAAGTGAATGTTTTTTTAAGAAAACTGTTGAGCACTGGGAAGATTGTGCTGCGTCAGTCTTCCAAATGGGAAAGACAGGCTTGCCGTGAAAATCGGCGTTCGAGATCTTGACTTTGTCTGACACAAAGCCACACTAGCGAGGCAACCGTGTGGACCGAACTCATTGCATTAGAAAATAAGTCTGTGGAACGAAACTGCTCGCCATCTTTTATATTTCTGCTATATAGGAATAAAGTGTCGCTACCGACACTTGAGTTTGAACATAGATCGCCAGTGAACAAACGGAGGCGATCCCATTATTGAATTAAGTGGATCACGTAAAAATAGAGGAAAATCAAAAGTAGAAAGTGACGTCTAAAGGATTGCTATTTCTACTCTTTTATTACTATAGGATCATCATTTCTGCTCTGTCCTCTATTACTATATGGACCGCTATTCTCTACTCTATTCACTATATTATTTCTCTATTCGGATCGCTATTCTGATTACTTTTCGAGCGAGTATTATCGAGCAAGTACTATTAGTGAGGGTGATATTCGAAGTCATCTGGCACCAGTATTGTTCAACGGCGTTACTATAGTTGTATCTGCGATTACAAAGTCTCTACTACAACGAGCATTACAAAAGTGGCAACGAGTGTTCGTTGACATCACAAAAATTTCTTTCTATAATGTCTTTTTTTATTTTCCTGCTTATCTTTTTTGTGCTTCTCAGATTCTTTTTTGAAATAGACAAATTCTTTTTTTCTTTTTTTTCATTTTCTTTTTCATTCTTGTTCTCTCTTATTTTTCCGCCTTCGTAAAATATACATAGTCGTCTTAGCCTTGTTTGGCAAAATTAGGAGTAGGACTAATACGAGACCAAGAAATTAGTATGTAATATAAATCCTCATTTTCTGTCTATATCTCTGAAATGAGGTATTATGATAACTTGTACTATTTACTTTATTCGAACTGTTATCCTTGTCTTCACTGCCATATTCACTACGTTTCCGCCGTTGTACGTTCCGGCCTTCTTCAGGTGATTGGAATTTCGAACCGAACCCTTTATTTCGTCCACCGGTGTAAATTGTTCTAGTTCCACGTGCCATGCCTCTTCCGGATGTCTCAGTTATTTTTCCTTTAACTCAACTCTTGGAGAGTTGTGAATATGGCAATGAAGATGGCGTTAACAGTCCGAATAATGTAAATAATACAAGTAATAAATCCTCATATATATATATATATATATATATATATATATATATATATATATATATATATATATATATATATATATATATCAATGAATGCAGGACAACTTCATCGCAGATGAAGAGGCTACTTGGGGTAACAGAGGCGTGGCTCTCCAGAAGAATGCTAAGAATACCATGGACAGAGCATGTAGGCAATGAGTAAGTTTTAAGGAAAATGAAAACAAAAAGCACACTTATAACTAGTATCAGAAAGAGGTAGTTGAAAATTCTAGGCCTCTAGAATTTTCAACTACCTCTTAAATTTTTGAAGATCAAAGTTAGTTGGAAAGCATGGAGCAGGAAGAATGTCCCGCAAGCGAGACGTGCGAGAAAAGAAACGTTCTGCATTGAACTTACGGTTCCATCTAGCCAATTCAACTCTAAATTGATGAGACCTTGTAGTCAATGTAGTACTTATTTTAAATTCATAAAGTCTACGTACCACAAAGATATTTTTGAAAGTACAAAATTTTATCACAGAAATAAAAGTGTTAAGCTTGATATTACCAGACATATCAAAAACGGGCGAAGCAACCGGTTTCGCTCCCGCTCTTCAGGCTTCCAACAGGAGATTTAATTTAAATTAAAAAAACACAGAAAATGTACAATGAAAAAGAAATGTGGAGGAGGAAAAAAAAATATGAACACAAGGAGCTAGAGACAAATGACAGCGAGCCCCTAACAAACACTCACGCCGGTTGCTTCTCCCATTTTTAATATGCCTGGTAATATTAAGCTTCACACTTTTATTTATGTTATAAATTCTATATAGACTTCTTGCACAAGAGGAATACAAAATTAAAAATGTAAACGGACCAATTAAAATAAATTGCAAATAGTTTTTTGAAATTTCAGTGATAAAATCCAAAGAATCATCAATATTATTGGTCCTGACCTGGCATCTCAGCTTCAGACGCTTTCCTACCTTCGTAAAGTTGCTTTACTGTGCCTTTTCTATAAATATATTCATGATAATTGTTCTGATGTGCTCTTCGTTGTGGTACGTAGACTTTATGAATTTAAAATAAGTACTACATTGACTACAAGGTCTCATCAATTTAGAGTTGAATTGGCTAGATGGAACCGTAAGTTCAATGCAGAACGTTTCTTTTCTCGCACGTCTCGCTTGCGGGACATTCTTCCTGCTCCATGCTTTCCAACTAACTTTGATCTTCAAAAATTTAAATGCGATGGCGACCGTTATCTACTGCTTACACTTCTGTGGTTCTCGCTCCTTAATAACGTTTCTATTTTCTAATACTTTCATACTTAATAACCCATTGCGTCTTAGTGGCTTTACTGCCATCCATTTACTCAAGCTCGCTAGGTAGTTTATACGTTGTTTTCCTCTGTACTTCTTGCCTTCAACGTGTCCTGTGAATACCAAATTTTCTAAGCCTTCTTTCCTCGCTACGCGCTCTAGAAATTTCAACTGTTCCTTTCTGATGTTAAGTATAAGTGTCCTTTGCTTTTCCATTCTCTCTAAAACTGTCGTGGCTCACATCATATGATGGTATTCTCAGCATCCTCCTGTGAGACCACATTTCAACTCTCTTGTTCATTGTAGATTTCATTTATTATCATCTTGTCATCCAAGACTGTCATCATTTCTATTACAATTCCGTCTGGCTCATCTGTTTCTGTTTAATTTGGCCAGAATTCCACCTCATATTTTAATATTACTGGTCCTTCGATATTCTGTGTATATGACTCGAACACATAAGAATGATTACAATAATAATTACGATGGAATGTTTCTTTCGGATCGTATTATATTAGTTAAGATTTTAGTGTTGCAAACTATTGCTATTGTAGTGAGTTCAGTCCTCAACGGGAGCTCTCCACTTCCGGCCATGTGTCACATCAGGCGAATAATAATTTGGCTGCGATCACGAAGTTACGGAATAGAACGATACAGTGTTGATGACAAAGAAAGAAAGAAAACTGCAGGAACTTATAGATAAGGAAAGCGTAAAGAAAGGACTAACTATCAATTGTAAGAAGATAGAATTTATGGGCGTTAGCTTAAGAAGAGATCTACGAACTGGACACGTCAGAGTCAAGAATGTTCAGAAAGATATCTGGGTTGTGTTGTTGATTTATTCGTCTTCTACGACTTAACAACCAGGTTATTTAAAGCCAGAAAATATTTTTAGATTGTCAGAAGCTTTTTTTAGATAATAATGATTTAGTAATAGATCTTACTAATTAACCCATAGTTGGGGGAAGAGGCGTATTCATACCATTCCCAAGTGTATTTGCGCGTAAGTGAATATAACAAACTCAACTGGAATTAGAACTAGGCCATCTGATTAACAATTCCAAGTCGTTATCCATTACACCACCTGCACATCCAAGCTTACCGCATCTGGTATTCCCAAAAGCTCAGCCAACTAGGTACTGACCAGGCTCGACTTTGCTTAAATTCGGCGATCGTACGTGAACCGGTGTTTCAACGTGGTGTGGCCATACTCTATTAACCACCACAGGGATCCATCCCTGCATCCCATTAGAATGCCTGAAGTCCAACTTCTCGAGAGCTCCTCTCTGCGGCTGCTCGGTCTCACGCTGTCTGCTGACCTGAGATGGAACAAATACATCGAGTCAATTGCTTCATCCACCGCAAGGAAAGTTGGCTCCCTGTGCCGGGCCAGGAAATTTTTCTCCCCGGAATCGATCCTCCAAATCTATAAATCAACCATTCGCCCTTGCATGGAGTATTGCTGCCATATATGGTCTGGAGCCCCTGCTGTTTGCCTCAGGGTTCTTGATAAGATCCAGAGACGGATATGCAATGTAATTGGCCCTGATCTGTCATCTCGTCCGCAGTCGCTCTCTCACAGACGCACCGTTGCCTCGCTCTGTCTTTTTTTACAAATACTATTCACGCTAATTGCTCCGATGAGCTGCTTTCGCTGGTTCCCAGGCCTCATGAATTTAAGCGTCCTACGAGGCTGGCATCCCGTTCCCACCCTTTCACTGTCGAAACTGTTAGATGTAGACGTCTCTTCTACTCCAAAAGCTTCAAGTCTCGCACATCTCGCCTGTGGAACTCCCTTCCTTATTCCTGTTTCCCTGGCAAATATAATCTCCAACTATTTAAGTGTAACGTCAATCGACATCTCCAGTTGCCTTGATCTATCCACTTCCCTTCTCCACATCCTTTCACTTTTCATTCCTATCTGCTCTCGCTCCAAATCTTCTGTAACCCCCTTGCCTTGATCGATCCACTATCTTTCTCCACATCCTCTTCTTTACCACTCCTATCTGCTCTTCCTCCAAATCTTCTGTAACCCCTTGCGTGCTAGTGGCTTCCAGCCTTGCTTGGGGTGAAAAGCTTAAAAAATAAATAAAAATAAGTCTGGGAAGTGTTGTAGCAGTCGACAGAAAATGTTACATTGAAATCTGAAGTATCGGGGTGGGGGGAATAGCGAAAGACACATTCCAAAAGTTAACATTGTATTAACGGTATGGAAGATTGCTGAACTGCTATGTAATACAAATCATTCTATATGACAATGAACGCTTGACAATTTCCTCACTAATGAAAAGAAGACTTGAAATCAGTAGAGATATGGTTCTACAAAAGAATACAGAGAATATCATGAACATGTGAACAATGAGGAAGTTTTAAAGATAATGGAAACAAAAAGGACAGTTGAAATTTCTGGGATGCATAATGAGGAAAGAATGCTTGGAGAATCTGACACTCACAGGACATATTGAAGGCAAGAGATGCAGACAGAAACATCGAGTAATCTACCTAATGAGCTTGTGTTAATGGATGGCAGGGCAAAGATCAGGATGGATAGTAAGGGGACAAACATTGCTTAGAGCGACACACGATAGGAAGTGGGGGAAAACTATATACGCCCACGTCCTGAAGGGACACGGCCCATAGAAGAAGATGAAGAAGAAGAAGTTTAATTCATAAACATACTTATTGCGTTATATCGTAATATGTAAATCAAATTCGGTCAAGATCACTCTTTTTTACTTTTTTTAAAAATAAATTATGAAAATTATATTTTAATACTTAAATTGCGGCCTTTTGTAATTAATAAAATATAATGGTTAATCTCTGAACAAATAAAAGTCACTCTTATCGAAACCTTATAATATTTCTAATTAACTTAATTTCGAAAATATCAATTTGTCCCACCCTCATTCAACTCTTTGCGAATTGAAGTTGATAAACCAGGTTTTTTTCCGACTTCACGCAAGCGCTGATTGGTCCACCTTCATCGAGGCAGTTACTGTTCCGTTCAGTAAAGTTCATTTCACTAGCATCTGTCTTTCAGAATAATGACTTGAGTTTTCACAAAACGGCATCGAGTTTCTCGAACATTTTAGGGATTTCTGCGACGAACTTCCGGGCACTGAAGAAAGCAATTTGGTATGATGCTAGCCGCCGGGGGGAAAAGGGATATTTTTAAAAAGAAAAAAAAAAGAATACGATTGTTTGTTGCAGTTTGAAGTTAAGTGAGAAATTTGGCGGATGCGTAACTTGAAGGGTCCGGCAGATTTTTCAGAGGGGCGTGGGTGAAGTTACCGAGAGAAAGATGGATTGGTGGGGTCTGGAGAATAATAATAATAATAATAATAATAATAATAATAATAATAATAATAATAATAAGAAGAAGAAGAAGAAGAAGAAGAAGAAGAAGAAGAAGAAGAAGAAGAAGAAGAAGAACAAAAACAACAACAACAAGCAGAAGAACAAGAACAAGAACAAGAAGAGGAAGAAGAAGAACAATAATAATAACAACAATAATAAGAAGATGTATAATAACAACAATAATAATAATAAGAAGAAAAAACAACAACAACAACAGCAACAAACTCTTGCAATGGTCCATGAAACAAGCTAGAAAAATATTGCTTTATGTAGACACTATGTTTGTTTGTGTGTATGTGTGTGTGTGTGTGTGTGTGCAGTTAATTTTCGTGTTGGCCATGCTACACTCTCATTAATTTACTTTTCTTTCCCTTCGTAACAAAGCTTTTTCTTTTTAATTAAATTAAATTTCATCAATTAATTAATTAAAAGTTAAATTACTATGTGAGTAGCGTAACGGTTAACGGGCCGAAAACTGGAATCTGCGCGTCGTGATCAGATTCTGTCCTCGTCTAAGGCCGTGGGAAATGCATAAACGTACCGCTTCTCTCCTTTCCAGCTATGGGTTAAATAGCAATTTTTAGTCTTGCTTATAAGGCACCCAAGACAAGTTTGAATTCAAATCCATCAAAAAGAAAAGGAGAAACTATTCATACATCTGTCATATTAAGGGATATTAAAGTAAAGGAAGCTGTGGAGAGCCATGTTTACCTATTTCCTGAAGAGATATGACTTTAAAATTATTAAATAACGAATACTGTTGGGAAATATATATAGTTTTTTTTTTAGATTTTCAATAAAAATGTGTTTGGTTTTAAGTGATGAGGCGGTGTATAACTTGCGTAGCCAGAATAACCGATTCTTGCATGTATGTATGTAAATTGGATGTGCAGATGGTGAGATGATTAACGGCTCGGAACAAGAAATCGGCGAGTCAAGTTCGTATTCTACTAGTTTATTCACTTTCGGGCAAATATCTTTCCTCCAGTTATAAAAGGATGAGCCCGAAATGCAATTTGCAGGTCGGGAACACTAAAATCAAGCAGGTGCAGAAGTTTAAATACCTGGGAAGTGTTTTGACTGAGGACGGCAAGTGCGACACTGAGATCCGTAGACGTATTGGGATGGCCAAGGGCACGTTTCAAAAGCTGTGCAAAGTATTGCTAGACAGGGGGATCTCTTTGGTAACAAAGAAAAGAGATTGAACGGTCTCCTCAAAGATGAAGAAGAGACTCGAGGCGACAGAGATGTGGTTCTACAGAAGGATGCTGCGGATATCATGGACCGAGCGTGTAAGCAACAATGAGGTCTTGGAGAGAATGAAAACAAGGAGGAGGCTTATATTTAACACCAGGGAGAGGCAGCAGAAGTTTCTGGGACACGTAATGAGAAAGGATGGCCTGGAGAATCTGATACTCACAGGTCGAATAGAAAGAGAAAGACAAGGGAAAGCAATGCATGATATACCTGGCGGGCTTAAGCAAGTAGATGTCAGAACGTGGTCTGGGGGAGGTGTTAGAGGGACGAAACTTATTGAGAGATACAAGGGATAGGGGAAAGTGGAGAGCCATGATCGCTTACGTCCAGAAAGGACACAGCACATAAAAAGAAAATAAAGGGTAGACAGGGATCTTTAGCCTTGGTTAGTAACCGACCTACGTGAAAGAAAGCTCTGAGTTCCCAAACCTGCGTAGATGGAAAAATTGTTAGAGATGATCATATTCGACAGCCATTATGCATGTATGCATGTGAACGAGGGAGGATCAATATATTCGTAGCCCAACCTAGTAATTATCGAGATTTTGGTCTGAAATGTGTACTGTAAAATGTACGAGTTATAGGTTGAATAGAGAAGCGTTGAGTTAAATTCATGGTCAAGAAAGGAGATTATGTTGAAAACTAAATATTTATTGCGTAAGATAAATGTTTAATTACGCATTAACCTGTGTATTTATTTTATCTACAGACGTATGGCAACTGGTTTTGTTCATAGCAAGTGAAACTTGTTTTTCTCTCAACAAATTTCCCTTTTGTGTTAAGTCAAATTTATTCCATTCAAAAAGACAGACAGACAGATAGATAGATAGATAGATTGAAAGAGAAATGATGAAATAGCTATGAAATATAATTATATATATATATATATATATATATATATATATATATATATATATATATATATATATATATATATATGAGAGAGAGAGGGAGAGAGAGAGAGAGAGATTTTTTTTAAGCTTTTCACCCCAGGCAAGGCTGAAAGCCACTAGCACGCAAGGGGTTACAGAGGATTTGGAGCGAGAGCAGATAGGAGTGATAGAGGAAAGGATGTGGAGAAGGATGGTAGATAGATCAATGCAA
>OZ038484.1:126553522-126556022 GCA_964036315.1 Acanthosepion esculentum | reverse complement strand
CCTAGACATGTTGCAAAGTTTCGTATTTATTTGTTCTTAGTAGATAAAATCTAAAAGGTTTTTGATTTTAATACAAACCAACAGTGATTTGTTGAAAATTATCTTTTTATACCACGTGATCTATTTACAACAACCTCAGCAAAAATTAAGCATTATCATAAATACTATATTGGTCATTTTCTTGGTGACCGCTCTGTTTTCATATATATATATATATATATATATATATATATATATATATATATATATATATATATATATATTATAATAATATGTATGAAATTATTTTATTTTATTTCATCATGGCATACTTTGTTCTTGATACTATTAGTTTTAATTAGTTTAGTAATATTATCAATTACTCTCTTGATTTTTGGAGAAAAAAATTTTTTTTTTTAAATTAAGCTACAATTCATTTAAATATTTTAACTCAAATAATATTCCACTCCAATAATAATATATCTCACGGGAACGAAAAAATAAAAAAAATGTGTCAACCTAAAACATAAATAAATATAATAATTTCAGCACTTGAAAATTGGTTCAGCATGAAACTCGGAGTTGTGCAATTAATGTAATATATATATATAAATATATATATATGTATATGTAATTAAAATTTAAAAAGAATGTATAAACATAAAAAATAAATTTGGGACATATCTATTTCTATACCTGAAGATGATTATATGAACAATCGAAAGCTTGTAGTAAAAAAAATAACTGATCCGATGTGCAAATTTCTTATAATAACGGTGACATTCCTCTATTTATTGAACAATTTAGTTCATGCCATATTGACCGGGAAAAACCTACCTCTACAAAAGAATTCTCATATCACTATATTAGTACAAAAACGCACAATTCAAAATTTTTTTAAAATTCAACCTCAGCGTTGCGACCGCACGCTCCAAAAAATGTTTCAGTTAACAATAACACATTTCCCCAAAAAAAAAACATATTTCGGAGTACATCTTAACTTTCGTTGTCCTGTTATTACCTGGATGTAAAAAAGACATATTTATTTCCATACCTGAGGATGATTGTATGAACAATCGAAAGCTTGTAGTAAAAATAGACCTTATACAACTGGAATTTATAAACAGGGATCATGACATTCATCAACGGGTTCGTGGTTAATGTATTTTATTAAAAATTGTTTGCAAGAGTGATTCTTGCCATTTATATCATTAACTTCACTATCTGCTTTTTGTATGAATGATTCATGTAATGTAAATTGAACTGCACCACATACTTGATATATATATATATATATATATATATATATATATATATATATATATATATATATATATATAACGAAGTAAATAAACACTAAAGTAGTTGATTAAAATCCTATGCGTTAAAAAGTGCTCAATATCAAGTTAGAAAAATCAAAACTGTAGAGGGATTTAATATCCTAAAGTAATAACGCCGAATTGAATACGACTGCGGTTTTGGCACCCAAGGTCTCGTCAGGTGGTTCACTCAGCGAAATAATCTCAGACAACACAGCAAGAACTTAAATTTCTTAATGAGGCACCGAAAGTAATGACGGGAGGAGGATTGGAGAAAAGAAAAGAAAAGATGCCCAATTTACTTATCTCAAAGCTGTAGTAGGCATCATAAATGGTGAAATAGTTTCAGTCAACAGGTTTTCAATGTCTAAAAACTGGACTAATTTCCCGTAGATTTACACTGTAATGTCGAAATCCAGCTCTTTAAACACCTTATATATATATATATATATATATATATATATGACGTCACACATTATGAAATGGACAAAGTCCGACAATTATTTTAAGACACTTTTTTATCTGTCTATATTTCTGAGATGAGGTATTATGTACATTATTTACATTATTCAGACTATTGTCCTCATCTTTGTCGCCATGTTTATCACAACGTTTCGGCCGTTGTACGCTCCGGCCTTCTTCAGGTGGTTGGAATGTCGAACTGAACCCTTTATTTCGCTCACTGGGGTAGACTGTTCTAGTTCCACGTGCCATGTTTGATGGTTTGAGTTCAATAGCCGGTTAAGGCAGTGGAGAACTTTCAGAAGGAAATTAACAGGAGATAACTGATAACTGACATCCATTAAACATGGCACGTGGAACTAGAACAGTCTACCCCAGTGAGCGAAATAAAGGGTTCAGTTCGACATTCCAACCACCTGAAGAAGCCCGGAGTGTACAACGGCCGAAATGTTGTGATAAACATGGCGACAAAGATGAGGACAATAGTCCGAATAATGTAAATAATGTACACTTTTTTATGTTTATACGTTCTTTTTATAGATACAAATATTTAAGTAAATGCTCTGTTTATAATAAACAGTATTAACGACATTTACCGGTCTGAATGTCCGAGAAATTTTCATAAAATATATGCATCCTCCGACAGGAATCGAACCTGTACCCTATACGGAACCGTCATATAGCCTGACATGGTTTTACCGATTGAGCCACAGAATCGTAGTTTAAAAGCAACAAAATCG
>OZ038484.1:126538522-126548522 GCA_964036315.1 Acanthosepion esculentum | reverse complement strand
CGTTATATTTCTGCTAAAATATTACCGTATTGATTATTGTGCATAATTAGATTTCAATAAAATTTGCATTTTACATGTATCCTACTTTATGAAAATTTACATCATGGGAGAAGAGCGTCCAGTTTAAGTATCAAGGGACAGTCTAGTCACCAGTCAGTGGTTTAACAGAGACCACTTGAAAGCTTCAGTTATGATGACTGGGTGGAGATTTTGACGTGAAAATTCGGTAGTATTCCCGCAAAGAAAGTCAACGTCTCACACTTACAGTACAACATATATATATATATATATATATATATATATATATATATATATATATATATATATATATATATATATTAAGCTTTTCACCCCAAGCAAGGCTGGAAGCCACTAGCACGCAAGGGGTTACAGAAGGTTTGGAGGAAGAGCAGATAGGAGTGGTAAAGGAGAGGATGTGGATCGATCAAGGCAAGGGGGTTACAGAAGATTTGGAGCGAGAGCAGATAGGAATAAAAGGTGAAAGGATGTGGAGAAGGGAAGTGGATAGATCAAGGCAACTGGAGATGTCGATTGACGTTACACTTAAATAGTTGGAGATTATATTTGTCAGGGAAACAGGAATAAGGAAGGGAGTTCCACAGGCGAGATGTGCGAGACATGAAGCTATTGGAGTAGAAGAGACGTCTACATCTAACAGTTTCAACGGTGAAGGGGTGGGAATGGGATGCCAGCCTCGTAGGACGCTTAAATTCATGAGGCCTGAGAACCAGCGAAAGCAGCTCATCGGAGCAATTACCGTGAAAGTATTTGTAAAAAAGACAGAGCAAGGCATCGGCGCGTTCTTTATTTCTCTCTCTCTCTCTCTCTCTCTCTCTCTATCTCTCTCTCTCTCTCTATATATATATATATATATATATATATATATATATGACATTTCGTTCTGATATATCGTATTTACGTACAAGAACAAACACCTTCATAAATTGTATATTAGTTTACTATATAATCTTTATTATACACTTTCGATTATTCATATTAATGACAGACTGCAGCAGCATCGATTATCCGTAATCCGGATAGACTGACCTCGGATATCCGAAGGTCGATTTTATTTTCCGGTTCTCGTTTCCTATCCTAAATGTTTGCTTCGTTTATTCTCTTCTTGTCTTACCTAATTTGTAGGCGCGTATCCATTTGAAATATACATAGTCATATGCAGAGATTGTCTATATATATAATATATATAATTATATATATGTAATTCTGTATATATATATATATAATTTTACATATATATTTAAATATATATATAATTTAATATTTTAAGACATTTTATGTTTATACGTTCTTTTTATAGATAGAAATATTTAAGTAAATGCTCTGTTTATAAAATTAAATACTTAAATATTTGTATCTATAAAAAGAACGTATAAACATAAAATGTCTTAAAATAATTGTCGAACATTGTCCATTTCATAATTTAATATATATAAACAGGATGAATGCAGAATTAAGAACATTATAAAAAAAATGCATAACACCAGTTGACAATAGAAAAAAAAATTAGTTTAATTATTTATTATAAAAATTTAAAACCTCTAACCTTATAGTTAAAAATAATAATTCACCTCCTAGGACAAAATTAAATAGGGCAAATATTATTTACGAATTTAAATGCCCATTAAGGAATTGTATTCCTCATCAATCAAGATTGAAAAAATTATTATATAGGCCACACTACAACATGTTTGACACGCAGAATAACACTACACCTTTCTGACAATAGCTCAAATCGATCTTATTTAAATATTCATGGAGACCTACTGGACACTATTCGGAACATGTCGACAACACTAATATAATAGCGTCATCCACATGCAAAAAAGGCTAAAAATAATGGAAGCCTTATTAATAAAAACAAACTTAATAATATTAACTTTGAACATGGACATAATATTTTGACAGTGTTTTAAAACAAAAAATTAAAATATTTTATAAAACATACATACAACAAACTATTTCTAACTTTAACAGTTAAAATATAATCCTTGAAAATGGCTAAATGTATAGCTGAAAGCGATCGGATAAAAAGAACATTCGGACAGTTTTTATATAATTTATCATCCGAAAAGAAAAAAAATATTAGATCGCATGAGAAATTGTATAAAAAACTAAATATAAGCACCTTGTCTGTCGTTTTTAATGAAATGTTTATGAAAGAAGGATTGCTGCCTAAATACACAAATATATATATTTATATATATAATTATATACATATATAATTTTATATATATGTATATATATAATTTTATATATATAATTTTAAATATATATATAATTTTATGTATATCTATAATTATATATATATATATATACAATTATATATGAAAAATAATATATGAAAAAAAGTGAAAGGCCCGTAGCATAGATTCGGGGAGCATGAACCTCTGGTACCATCACTACGTCTCTCCATAATTGTTGCTCGCGTACTCACATATTTAATCTGATATACGGTAATGTACACTCATGATACTTTTGCGTCCGTAGACGCTGGATGTGCGTTGTGGGGTCATGAGTAGCTGCTCGTAAAGAGATATGATCGCTCGATCGTGTATCACGTATCACACTTAACAGACTGGCTGGGAAATTGAACTCGCATCGCTGATTTCAATTTCCATTCAATGCTCGTTACCCTACCCGCACACTGACATACACTCACGTGTATATATATATATATATATATATATATATATATATATATATATATGTAAAAGTGAACATTGAAGTCAACACTTAGAGGCGACAGGCTGTTTCATGCTAGACGCAATCGTCAGGCCTGACGATTGCGTCTAGAATGAAACAGCCTGTCACCTCTAAATGTTGACTTCAATGTTCACTTTTATATTTACACACGCTCTATCTCTGATATTGAGCAGTTTATCTCATAAATATTGCACACCTTAAGAGAATATGTCTTCATATGTATATATATAATACAAAAAATATATTTGTAGGTCTGATGAATTGGATCATGGTTACGATTGCAATGTAATAAATTATAACCATGGAATATTAGTGTTTGAGCCTTTTATTTTATATTCTTGCTCTGTCCTGGGCATTGAGTACTACCTGGATTCTATCCTCTTGGAAATGTACATATATATATATATATATATATATATATATATATATATATATATATATATATATATATATATATATTACATGAATCATTCATACAAAAAGCAGATAGTGAAGTTAATGATACAAATGGCAAGAATTTATAAACAGGGATCATAACATTCATTTGTACGTTCGAGATTAAGGTATTTTATTAAAACTGTTTGCGAGAGTGATTCTTGCCAGTTATATCATTAACTTCACTATCTGCTTTTTGTATGAATGATTCATGTAATGTAAATTGAACTGCACCACATACTTGATATATATATATATATATATATATATATATATATATATATATATATATGGACCACTATATATATATATATATATATATATATATATGCGCTGTATTTAGTGTAAAGCGCTCAATATCAGTGATAGTGCTAACATATTCAGAAGATCGCTACATACAGTCTCGACACCGAAATAGAATTACAATTGCGTATGTACGTATGCTTGAAAGCATGGAAGTGTATCTGCGCCTAATCTCTGATTGTTTATATGGGTGTGTTTGTATGAACTAAAATGCGTACAACTGTATGTATGTGTTTCTATATGTGTGAGAGTGTCAACTCAAACGGACACAGAGAAGAATTCCCCCGCCCCCACCACCAAATATAATCAAACACAAACAAGCATAGATTCAATTTTAAAAAAATAAACCAGTTTGTCTGCTGATCGCAAAAGCGTGAAACTCGGTGTCACAAACTCATATCCATACAACTGAATATATATATATATATATATATATATATATATATATATATATATATATATATATATATATATATATATATATATATATATATATATATATATATAAAATGGACAAAGTCCAACAATTATGTTAAGACATTTTTATGTTTATACATTATTTTTATTATAAACAGAGCATTTACTGTATAAACATAAAAAAGTCTTTATATACATATATATATATATATATATATATGTATAAATGGATTAAGTCCGACAATTATTTAATATATTTTCTGTTTATACGTTATTTTATAGATATAATTTATTTAAGTAAATGCTCTGTTTTTAATAAACAGTATTAATTACATTTACCACTTGGATGTTTGAGAAATTTCGTAGAAAACATGCGCTCTCCGACAGGAATCGAACCTGTAACCCTTATGGGAACCGTCATGTAGCCTGATGTGATGTTACCATTCAGCCACAGAGAAGCGCCTGGTTAGTAATTCGGACTTAACTAACGGAGAGCGCATATTTTCTCCGAAATTTCTCGAACATTCAGGACTGGAAATGTAATTAATACAGTTTAATTAAAAACAGAGCATTTCCTTAAATTAATTATATCTATAAAAATAACGTACAAACAGAAAAAATATATATATATATATAATATTTTCTGTTCATACGTTATTTTTATATATGCGTCATATTTTATATATATATATACACACACACACACACACACACACACACACACACATATACATATATATATATATATATATCTTTTATATATATATATATATTTGGGATTAATACAAACTTATCGCTAAGCTTATTGATGTTACTTCAGCATCCTGACAGTTGTTTCGTACAGGGACTCTCCAGCAATTGCTCCGTCCACTCGTCAGTGGTGTATCAGCAATAGATATACTTACTGATATATATATAAAAATAAACCATACTTAAACAGAACCACCCAAGGATTACATGACACGCACAATAATAGATTCCTGTAAGCGAACATACGAATAAACGATAAAGATTTACGTACATACACTCATACGCACTTACACACTATGCATGCAAAATGGCATAAAGAGATGAACGTACGCAAAATTACACACAGATACATACACACACACACGTTTAGATGTCTTCCCAGCGATTTCTTCTTCTTCTTCTTAGACATGGTCAGACGATTATGAATGACCATTACAATACAAGCTACGTCACCTGGGATGGTCAGTCCCTGACAGCCAGAGAAAGCAGTGAAATATTTGTTCCTGTAACAACTTGCTCAATCAGTTGTTATTCGTGTCAACCATTTACGCTGAGGTTAATTGACCGTGGTGTGAGCTTGGTCAATAAATGAGGGACTTTAAATGTTCAAGCCCCAACCATATCACCCTAACGAATAGGGCGCCCGTAATAAACGATACCTGGACATTCATCCTGGCTTGACCATTGTCTGTCCGATGACAGATAGAATGGAACAACCTTCAATTTTCCTCTGTGGAATAAATTAACCTCTCGACCCTCGGATTATGTCTATTGGTCCTGTCGATATTGGCCATATTTTCAAATCAATTCATTTTGTGAATTTATCACTATCTTTTTTTCATTACCAACAAAGAAAAAAAAAACAGTTCGGGATCTTCCTTTCTGTCCAAAGCGTCCAGTTTAAGTATCAAGGGACAGTCCAGTCACCAGTCAGTGGTTTAACAGAGACCACTTCGGCTATGGTGATTGGGCGGAGATTTTGACGTGAAAAGTTGCTAGTATTCCCGTAAAGAAAGTCAGCGTCTCACACTTACAGTACAAAATTCGCTCAGATTTCATTCTAAACAGAAGCAAGTGAGTAATTGAGAGGACTTTTGCTTTAAATGATAATAACCATTGACTGTGATTGAAATCTAGAACTGGACGAGGCAGTAAAACAAAATACTGGCACGAGCAGACGCACGCACGCATACCCACAGACACATATATATACACACACACATATATATTTCTTTATTTCTCTCTTTCACTATATACATATACATATAGATATATATATAATTAATTCTTTATTTCTCTCTCTCTCACTATATATACAATATATATAATTATATATATGTAATTTTATATATATATATATATATATATATATATATATATATATATATATATATATATATATACAATTTAATATTTTAAGATATTTTATGTTTATACGTTCTTTTTATAGATACAAATATTTAAGTAAATGCTCTGTTTATAAAATTAAATACATAAATATTTGTATCTATAAAAAGAACGTATAAACATAAAATGTCTTAAAATAATTGTCGGACTTTGTCCATTTCATAATTTAATATATATATATATATATATATATATATAATTCTATACATATATATATATATATTTATATATATAATTATATACATATATAATTTTATATATATATATATAATTTTATGTATATAATTTTAAATATATATATAATTTTATATATAAATATAATTTTATATATATATATAATCATATAATATATATAATTATATACGATTGCGTCTAGCATGAAACAGCCTGTCGCCTCTGAGTGTTGACTTCAATGTTTTCTTTTATATTTACATACGCTCTGATATTGGGCACTTTATCCCATAATTATAGCACATCTTAAAACTATATTCCTTCATAATTACATATATATATATATATATATATATATATATGTATATATATATATATATATATATATATATACATATATATATATATATATTTATATACATATACATACACACACACACACGTATATATATATATATATATATATATATATATATATATATAAAAGTGAACATAGAAGTCAACACTTAGAGGCAACAGTCTGTTTCATGCTAGATGCAATCGTCAGGCCATGAGTGCTGTTATTTTTCTCGGCTATTTATATATACGGGACAGTGGTGCATTGTGGGTAGTCTATTTTGGCGGATATTTTACCGGAAGTCGTTTATTTGTTTATTTATTATTTGTGTCAAATTATTTTGCTTGTTTTTGTTTAATGTTATTTTTTATCTTATATATTTATTTATTTTTATTTTTTATTTTGATCGGTGTTTTTATTAACGTAGTAAAAATTTGTTTATATAGCTTATTGTGGTTAGTCTATTATGGTGGTTATTTTACCGGAAGTCGTTTAATTGTTTATTTATTTGGGTCAAATTATTTTGCTTGTTTTTATTTATTTTTATTTTTATTTTTTATCTTATATATTTATTTATTTATTATTTTTATTTTGATCGGTATTTTTATTAACGTAATAAAAATGTGTTTATATAGCTTGTTTAATAGTTTTGGGAAGATAAAGGTATTTGTTGAATTTTGGGGTTGATTGTTATATATATATATATATAATGATGAAACCGGAGTCCTTACAAATTCTAAGGACTCCGCCTTCATCATTATTTTGAGCTCTCTTCGGATTTATATCCCCTTTGGAAATATCCCGATTAATTATCAAATAATATATATATATATATATATATATATATATATATATATATATATATATATATATATATATATATATATATACATATATATATATATATATATATATATATATATATATATATACATATATATATATATATATATATATTAAATCTAGTTTAATAAAGAGAAATTAATTAGCAGAAATTGTATTTAATTCGTGGAAATTCTGTTAAATTGAATTAGGTACCTACAAATGTTCACTAACAAAAGAAATGACTAATACTTTAAGAAAAAAGTTTTATTATCAAAAATCTTCTTTATTATTAAGAGTAAAGACCAAAGGATTTTTGATTATTAAGCTATATTTTTAATCCTTTTTAGAATCTTCGAAATTTTATTTAAACACTTCGTTCTTTTCTTTGCCTCAAAGGGGTACCATAAATTAGTATGCGAAATTTGTACATCTGTTTGCAATGAGAAACACTTTGATTTGGAAATTCTTGCAAAAATCAGATAATTTTCGGATTTTAATGAAACTTTTAGGACTTATTCATAAATGAATTAAATTATTTTAGAGTCCTTTCTCTTTTAGAAAGTCTTGGTAAAAAAATATATATATTTTTTTACATTTGTTACTCCCCCACCCGATTATTTAATTATATTGACATTTCAGAAAATTCAAGTTTGTAGCGATTTATGTTCATACTAGTTATAAGCACGACTCCTTGGAGAATTTAAATCATCAATTGTTTTTGTCAAACGTCCAGTTACAGAAAATCTGCTCTGAATCGTATAATATAACATGCAATAAAACTAAGAGATTATTATTTAATTCGAAAAGCTTTTAATTTCTTTGATGAATCAGATATATTCTAGACACAATTGTTTTAAGAAAAAAAACTTTTGGATGAACCATGATTTTTACAAGAATTATTTTCATTTTTAAAAATTTAATTTTGATATTTTTATAAAGTTTTAAACTTTTAAAATTCTGTATTAATTTTTAGAAGTTAGGTGATATTTTTTATTAAGAAAAAACTATATTTACTATCATAAATGGAAAAGCTTACATCAATTTTTTTTAAAAAGAAATTTGTATTTTTTTTGTGCCGATATAACGTGCGGATATTTGTAAACATGAACTCCCATACTCGACATTATCAAAAAAAAAAAAAAATTTTTAAATTGGTAACTATAGTAAATTCTACCTTTATTGGATAATTTTTTAACATTTCCTCGACAAGCGTTTTCGTAAGTAAGATTATAAAACCAAAATAGCTAAAATTCGGTAAAATATTAGAATGTTTAAAATATTTAAAATATTAAAGACTACTGAGTAGTTAAAAAATTATTTTCCCCTTAGCTAAATCTCGAAAATGTTAGGTCATCGATGTCAAAACTTCATAAAACATCCACCTCCGTGCTAAAAAAAAAATGCTTTTCTGCGATTTAAACGTAGCACAATTTTGAGATTTTTTTAAATCCTCAAAGATACATTACAGTAAATCGGGACAGAAGTCTGTTTGTATATTTAAGTACATTTTCCTTCTAAGAAGATAGATAGATAGATAGATAGATAGATAGATAGATAGATAGATATGTGGCGTACTTCACCACATTAATTTAACTTTAGGTTAGGAAACAGGGCTGACACAGAAAAGGATAAGCCAAAGACATTGTTACACATAAAATATGTATTTAACAAGATGTACAATATCAAACAACGATGTGAAAGAAAGCATGCATTTAAGTAAGAAAAGGTTGAATAAAACAAGAGTTGTCTCTCTTTATCTGTTATTTCATTATTTCAAAGTTCACTGGAATAATGTTCATGGGAGTCTCTTATAATGACTGTTCTTAAAAGATTTGCCTTGCTAGAAAAGATTATGTGAGTCTATACAAGGTATGTTCAGCATGTGAGTGGTGTGTGTGAGTGAGAAGGTTGGCGCATGGTTTCAACTGTCGTGGATTCATTTGGCAGCTGAAATGTCACTAATTAGAAAAATTCTTGCTTAAATAAATGACTATAGGCTCCAGATCGCTGCGCGGGAAGAATTATTCTTCACGTGCAGACGATCTGATTGGTTGGCATAGACCAATCAGCGAGCTTTGGGGAGACGTAAGAAAGCTTCTGTGATCCGTTTCTCTCAAAAGTGCACAAAACTGACTACATGAAAATAGAGCGATTACAAAATTGTCGCATTGCTGCGATTTGTAAATTGTCTATAATTAACCAATGAATGCTTGGCGTTGTATGTGATTTGTATTTATATGTATGTATGTATGTATGTATGTATGTATGTATGTATGGTCGCACATGTATGTATGTATGTATGTATGTAGACTCGCACAGATAGATAGATATATAGATAGATAGATAGATAGATAGATAGATAGATAGATAGATTAAATTGAGAGTTAGAGGCACCAAACGCGTCGTTAATTTTCCTAACACACACGCGCACATACATACATACATACATACATACACACACATGCACAGACATACACACACAGATAGATAGATAGATAGATAGATAGATAGATAGATAGATAGATATGAATGAATTGTCCATTTCCATGTAGTGAACTCTTCTGGTGACGTAGTGTAAATAGAATTTTCTTTTATTGTAAACTGGACAAA